>CP139507.1:116643344-117120844 GCA_021014915.2 Artemisia tridentata subsp. tridentata
CTTCGTTCATTTCCATGTGAATGCATGAAATTTTAACACTGTCAACCACAAAATAAAGCATTCATAATGCTTTGATCTAGAGTCACCACATACGGTTTTGGCAATCTAATCAGAGTCTACCACTACAAATCTTTAACTACTTATAAAACAAGGATGATAAGCATAACAAAAAGAGCATTAGACGTTACTGATACCTTCCCCTTCGGCCTGCACTTGTCTCTACCTTCCCCTTCTTGCTTCTTCCTCCTAAATTTCCTTTATTACGAGAGCTTAAACAAATTGGTGGGCAAGCTACCCCTGTGGCAAAAGTTTGACCAAAATTAACCAAATTCTCAGTTGACTTTGCATTTCCCACTTTAGTTATGTCTGCCTTTTTTAAGTCAAATCCCACATTCTTTATTCCCTCCTGCCATTGTTTGTCGAAACTTAATATATTCGGAACTAGTCTGTTAGCAGTTTGACAATGGTCATCAGCTGGTTCATTTTTCTCATTCGGGGTCTCATTTATTGACAGTTTGTGCTCTGAAGAAGTAACCAAAGTCACGGATTTACCACTTATTGTTGGTTTCTGAGTGGCAGATTGAGCATGGTCACCAGTACAGAAATTTTGCCCAAAAACGAAATTCTTATCAAGAGTCACACTGGAATCAGCTGGTTCATTTTTCTCATTCGGGATCTCATTTGCTAACAATTTGTGCTCTTGAGAAACATCCAAAGTTACTGGTTTTCCACTTTCTATTGGTCTCTGAGTGGCAGATTGAACATGGTCACCAGCTCCAATTTTTAGCCCAAAAACGAAGTTCTTATCAGAGGTCACACAGGAATCAGCTGGCTCATTTGGGATCTCATCTGATAACAGTTTGTGCTCTGGAGCAGCAACCAAAGTCACCAATTTTCCAATTTCTAATGGTTTCTGAGTGGCGGCTTGATCGTGGTCATAAGTAGAACAATGTAGCCCAAAACTTAAGTTCTTATCAATAACAACACTGGAATCAGCTGCTTCATTTAGGACCTCATTTGTTAACGGTGACCTTGAAGAGGCTATGATGGGTGATGTTTGGCTGGAAAACACTTCAACTAGCACGGCTTCTTGGTCAAGTGACTCTTTCAGCAACTTCACATCCTGACATTTCTTACTTATATCTCCACTGCATAAACAAGTAACATAGTGTAAACCAGATGCTCGATTCTAATATGTAGCTAATGTGGATACTAATACTTACTCTAGCATATCAACAACATTGCTACGATCTACAAGAAACTGCTGCAACTGTAACAACAAAGAAAAATAAGAATACAAGTGTAGATTAAATTCAATTGCATTACACAATTACTTTTGTTAGAATACTACCTTGGAATTATTCATTTCTTCTTGTTTCAGTCTTTCTGACTCTTCTACTAACTTTTTCATTTGACTTTCTTCGTATGCAAGTGCTTCTCGAGCCAATGTTTCTTTTTCAAGCTTTTCTTTCTCTGCTGATTCCTTTTCTTTCAAAGCTGATGCAAGTCTCTTCTCCAAGGCAATACGCGTCTATGACAAAAACATATTTGCAATTAGCACTCGACACTTCAGTATAAGAAGTTAAGAACTACCAAAAGCTGTTAACAAAAGTAGCAGTACCTCATCAAGAACTGTAACTGATTTGCTTCCTTCATGCAACACATCCGACACACGAGACTGTAGCTTCTTCATTTCAGTAGCAAAGACATCCTTTTGTGAATATACTTCTTTGGCACGCTGCAGAGTCCAAATAGAAACACTCAAAATGAAAAACACCGACAATACATATATCTACAAAAGTTATAGGCATTTATACTTTTGTCAAATTTAAATAAGAAAAATATATACAACCGTCTCATTTGTTTCTTTTGCACGCTGTTGCGCCTGTTTAAGTTCTTCGACCTTCAAACGAATATCCAAGCCACTAATAGCTGCTTCCGCTTTTGCTTGCCCTGCAGCTTTTTCTTCAGACTCTACTTGTCTCAGTAAACTGATGACCAAATCCATTGTTGAAGCCAGGGTTCTGCATAAAATAGAACAATATATCTATTACCATAAAGGGTAAATTGCAACTTACGTCCCTAATGTTTCCGGAAATTGCAAAAAAACCACCGAAAACAACTTTGTTTCGATTTTGTTTCGATTTGGTCACTGAAGCTGACTTGTCTCATTAGGGACGTAATTTGCAATTTACCCTAGCATAAAATAGAATTACATAAGCGGAAAAGTATGTTTCTGGTAGGTGATTTGTACATTAGTTTTTTTATGACACACTTACACCACTGAGTTATTAAAGATGCAGTCAAGTGATTATTTTATGGCCGAAAACTAAGGTTGGTGTTACACATTACAAAGAGATGCTTACTGGTCTTTTTATTTCAATACAGTAATACACGCTGGGTAAAATGGCGTTGTTACTGTCAACAAAAAAATTCGTACCACGGGTCAATTTACCAAAGGGTCACTTACATAGTTACATACATGGGTGAATGAATACAGCTTCGTTCCATAAATGGTAAAAAGGGTAAAATTCAACAGATCATTTAAACATACAATTACATTTTGGCATAATAAACGGTAAAATAAAATACTACACAATCAGAACACAAACAGGAAAGTAATAAAGTTTCGCTACCATGCAGTAATTATAAGATATGTTATACCTTGTTATTGGTAGCATCTTCAATAGTAGTATCAATAAGTTCAGTTGAACTTGTGATCGTATCGTTCAATGTAGTAGAATCTTGGTTGCCAGGATGATTAACCATTTCAAACTCCAATTCATTTTTATCAGACATTTCAAACTTAAGTTCTTATCAATAACAACACAGGAATCAGCTGCTTCATTTTGGACCTCATTTGTTAACGGTGACCTTGAAGAGGCTATGATGGGTGATGTTTGGCTAGAAAACATTTCAACTAGCACGGCTTCTTGGTCAAGTGACTCTTTCAGCAACTTCACATCCTGACATTTCTTATATCTCCACTGCATAAACAAGTAACATAGTGTAAACCAGATGTTCGATTCTAATATGTCACTAATGTGGATACTAATACTTACTCTAGCATATCAACAACATTGCCACGATCTACAAGAAACTGCTGCAACTGTAACAAGAAAGAAAAATAAGAATACAAAGTGTGGATAAATTCAATTGCATTACACAATCACTTTTGTTAGAATACTACCTTGGAATTATTCATTGCTTCTTGTTTCAGTCTTTCTGACTCTTCTACTAACTTTTTCATTTGGCTTTCTTCGTATGCAAGTGCTTCTCGAGCCAATGTTTCCTTTTCTAGCTTTTCTTTCTCTGCTGATTCCTTTTCTTTCGAAGCTGATGCCAGTCTCTTCTCCAAGGCAATACACATCTATGAAGAAAACATATTTGCAATTAGCACTCTACACTTCAGTATAAGAAGTTAAGAACTACCAAAAGCTGTTAACAAAAGTAGCAGTACCTCATCAAGAACTGTAAACTGATTTGCTTCCTTCATGCAACACATCCGACATACGAGACTGAAGCTCCTTCATTTGAGTAGCTATAACATCCTTCTGTGAATACACTTCTTTAGCATGCTGCAGAGGTCCAAATAAAAACACTCGAAATGAGAAACACCGATAATACATACATCTACAAAAGTCATAGGCATTTATACAAATTTAAATAGTCTCATTTGTTTCTTTTGCACGCTGTTGCGCCTGTTTAAGTTCTTCAACCATCAAACGAATATCCAAGCCACTAATAGCTGCTTCCGCTTTTGCTTGCCCTGCAGCTTTTTCTTCAGACTCTACTTGTCTCATTAAACTGATGACCAAATCCATCGTTGAAGCCAGGGTTTTCTGCATAAACTCAAAAATTATAGAACAATCGATCTATTACCATAAAATAGAATCACATAAGCGGAAAAGTATGTTTCTGGTAGGTGATTTGTACACCAGTTTTTATATGTTACACTTACACCACCAAGTTATTAAAGATGCAATCAAGTGATGGTTATATGGCCGAAAACTAAGGTTGGTGACTTGGTGTTACACATTACAAAGATATGCTACTGGTCTTTTATCTTCATTACAGTAATATGCTACTGGTGCATCAGTTTTTATATGTTACACTTACACCACCAAGTTACTAAGGTTGGTGACTTGGTGTTACACATTACAAAGATATGCTACTGGTCTTTTATCTTCATTACAGTAATATGCAGGGTAGAATGGCGATGTTACTGTCAACAAAAAAATTCGTACCACGGGTCAATTTACCAAAGGGTCACTTGCATAGTTACATACATGGGTAAATGAATACAACTTCGTTACATAAATGGTAAAAAGGGTCAAATTTAACAGTTCATTTAAACATACAATTACATTCTGGCACAATAAACGGAAAAATAAAAATACTACAAAATCGGCACAAACAGGATACTAATAAAGTTTCGCTACTATTTAGTAATTACAAGATTATACCTTATTATTGGTAGCATCTTCAATAGTGGTGTCGATAAGTTCAGTTGAACTTGTGATCATATCATTCAATCTAGTAGAATCTTGGTTGTCAGGACGATTAACCATTTCAAACTCCAAATCCATCTAATCAAAATATCAAGAAACACAATCACTCAATAATCACATAACTACTTTTTCAATTTATAAGTAACCATTTTCTCAACAGCAAATGATATACTCATAACTTTCAACATTATCAAGATGTCGATTACATAAATATTTACATTTTGGTGCAGTTAACAGGCTTAATAAATATATTAACCAATGATCATGCATAAACAGTAGTAAGTTATTAAAAGATTATACCTTTATATTTATAGCATGTCCAATAGTATTAGTACCAACAAGATCACATGAACTCGTGATCGTATCGTTCAACGTCGAATCTTTGTCAACAGGTTGATTAACCATTTCAAACTCCAAATCATATATATCATTCATGAGCTTACATGAATCCATCTGAAATGATCAAGAAACACAATCTTTAAATAAGAGCATTATTAATTTATGAAAAGATAACATTTTTATGAAAGATTCTTGGATCAGTGGAAGATGGGTACCTTTAAAACTGTTTTTTAAAGGCGAATGAACAAGATGATGATGGAATTTTGTAACTGAATCAAGAAAGTTGATGGTGTCTCAAGAAAAAGGGGTGTTTGGGAATGTGTTCTAACTTTTGAAATTGTAAGTGAAGGAGGGGTCAGTATTTATAATGGGGCCAACTATCCGTTGGTAAATTGAATGATAATCTGTTTTTTCACAACTTAATTACCGCTAATAATATACACCGTCCACAACGGTTATTTTTTTTGTTTATGGGTAAAAACTTATGGTTATTTATTTAGGGTGGGTTTGTTTTATGGTTATGGAATGAGTAATGGTTATATTGTTTTAAAGAGTGTTTGGTAGGAAGGATTGAATGAAATTGGTATCGAACCCATGAATATAGGCATTGGGCGTGTTTGGTGCAACTTTGAGTATTTTAGAGTGTTTAAGATTTAGGGTCCGTTTGGTTTATAGGTGTGGTTGGATTAGAATTTGGATTTGGTACAAGATTTAGATTTGAGGTAGTTTTTGAAAAGAAAATTTATATTTATTTAAATATATTTTAAATGAAAAATATTATTTATATATTAAAATAAGAGTGAATCTGAAATGATATATAGAGGTCTTACATTTTTAGGGTATTGGCAACGCAGGGCGTGATCCCAACGGCTTGGGGGAGGCCGCCGGTGAACACCGCCGCCAACCCCTAAGACGCCAGAATCCTCTGGTTCAGCAGCAAGGGTAAGACGCAGCGTTGTGGGGAAGACACAAAAAAAAAAAAAAAAAAAAAAAAAAAAAAAAAAAAAAAAGGACCGTTGGGAGTCAAATGTAGCCGTTTGTGTTTTATTTTTTGCCCGTTTGGGTTTTTTTTTTTTTTTTTTTTTTTTTTTTTTCCTGAAACATTAAACCACTATATATATATATATATACTACTCACTAAAACTAAATATCACACAAACATTTCACTCCAAAAAAAAACACAAATCTTCACCATGAGTTCAACCTCCGATTCGTACCCGCAGACAGGCTCGTCGAGTGAACAAGAGTTATCCGACGATAGTGTCGAGTTTATATACAAAGTAATCAAATAGTACAAGGCGATTCAAGACACTGCAACGTCGTCACGAGCATATGTTAGGCGTGATCGCAACGAAGCTGAAGAAATGTTGATGAGAGATTATTTTGGCGAAAATCCGACCTACAATGACGTAACCTTTCGCGATACGTTTCGTCTTCCAAAGAAATTATTTTAGAGATTGTCGAGCGAATCATGGCGAGTGGCAATCCGTATTTTCAAGAAGGGTATGATGGAAGGAATCATAAGAGTGTCACGGCGATACAAAAATGCTTGTCAGCGGTACAACAGCTCGCCAACGGTGGTGTTGGCGCTCAAAATGATAAATATTATAAAATGGCAGGAAGAACGGCTCGTGAATGTCTTCAAGAGTTTTGAATTGCGGTTAATGATTTATACAGGCGAGAGTTCTTACGTAAGCCGATTGCGCATGACATTGCCACTTTGCAAAAAGCTCACGAAGAGCTGCACCATATACCGAGGATGATCGGTAGCATTGACTGTACACATTTCGAGTGGAGGATGTGCCCTAGGCGCTTGCAGGGTCAATACAAACGAGGTTGCTACAAACACCCGACGATTATGCTTGAAGCAGTGACTTCATGGGATTTATGGTTTTGGCATGCTTACTTCGATCCTCCTGGCACAAACAACGACATAAATGTCTTAAACACATCTCCACGAATTTTGAGAGAACGGCATCAAACAGCGCCTACGAGTTCATTTGACGTGAATGGTAGAAACTACAAACGGGGTTATTATTTAGTGGATGGAGGCTACCCAAGTTGGTCAGTTTTCGTTAAAGTATACAAGTACCCGGTGGATCCGAAGGAAATAAAATTCAAGCGACTACAAGAAGCAGCAATGAAGGACGTCGAGCGAGCTTTTGGAGTTCTCAAATGTAGATGGGGTATACTTAATCGCACACTTCGGCCTAAAACGAAAGAAAAGATTTCAAAGATCGTGTACACGTGCATTATTTTGCACAACATGTGGGTCTAAAATACTGGAAAAGATAGTGTTGTGAATCGGATTATTTTGTGTTGTATAAAGGTTTGAAAATCGTTATTTTATGTGGTTGTTCTGATCGGGACAGAACTGATAGTAGATTATGTGTGCTTGATAACGTGAGCTTCTTAAGTTTCTAGGACTGAAATTTTTGCATGTAAACCTATTTTAGGGTCTTGGTAAAGTGTTCCAATTGGTTTGAACGAATTTGAGTTTGATTTGGTTGTTTTTATGAATTTAATGTGATGATATGTCAAATTGTGCTAGCTGAATTGTATTTCAGTCGGGTTCTATGATTTTTCATTTTCAAACCATAGCAAATTAGAGGCCACAAATTTACAGGAATCATATTTATATGTGGACTACCTCCTGGAATTTTTGTAGAATTTTCTGAAGTCATATGGTTGGATTTTTAAGTGCATACTTTTGAAGTGTATCTGCAGATCCGAGTCTAAACATGTTAGCTTAGACGATTTTAAAAAGGGGTGTACACTTGATAATAAAATCTGTAAAAATTTCTGTAGACTCCTAAGACATGTGGGCTTCTGTGAGAATTTTGTGGATTTTTAATTTGGGCTTCTGATATGTTTTTAAAATTTATTTATTGGGCTTAATTTTGTGATAAAATCAGTTAACATGTATGCATGTTTTACCTAAGTGTTAAATGTGTTTCTTTAATGTTTGGTGCCCAAATACTTGTTTCTATATCGGGTATGACTTGCTAATGTCGTGTTGACTTGTGTGTGAGTATGTTAAACCTAATTGATAATCCCGAACCCAAAACCGAATTTAACTAAATTGGGAAGTCGTGTCAAAAGTTACTAATTGTAGAAAGTTACTAAATATGGAAACTTACTAAATATGAAAAGTTACTAAATATGGAAACTTACTAAATATGGAAAGTTACTAATTATGGAAAGTCACTAATTATGGAAAGTTACTTAATCTGGAAGGTTACTAAAAATAGAAAGTTCCTTAAAATAGAAAGAGACCTAAATTATGAAATCTGATTAAATCGAGCTTGTAAGTAACACGTGATCATTAATTTGTATATGTTCGGTGAAGAAGGAGTGATTACCTATTTTCAGTACACTTTCTTATTTTGTTTGGTTGATTGCATAAGTTACAGATATTCTGACCTTTCTTATAAGGTTTCTCATGATCCTTTCACACCTTCTGATTTACTTAGCTTCTGATTTTGATATGAACCTTTGCTATGCACCCTTTGATATGAACCTTTGCTATGTACCCTTTGATATGAACCTTTGCTATGTACCCTTTGATATGAACCTATGATTATGATGATTCTGATGACCTTAGATTCTGTGTCATTACTATGACATTCTGTTTGACCTTTCAGTTTGATACCCGAGCTATCACTAGTCATGGGGGTTCCATAACCATGCCATTGATGCACCAATGGTCTGACTCTAGGGTGGTCGAGTGAAGTTCCACCCCATCCCTTTTGTTATGTAATATGTATGGCCATGATGATTATGATTTCTGCAGGGGCGTATGGATGCATCCTAGTTCTGATTTGTTATGTTATTATGATATGTTTCTGGTGACTGGTGTTGTGTGCAATACACGCCTTTCATAATTCTGGGAGCTGATCACTCCATTATGTTACTTATGATTACTTATGAAGATTATGATATGATGTTATGATATGATATGTTTCTGGGCTCGTGGTAGATTTCTGGCAACCTTTACACCTTGATACCTTTTGATATACCTTCTGTTATTCCCAAATGCACTATATTATGTATTTCTCATTTTCAGTTTCAGTACTTTGTTATATATATATCTGTTCTCTGGGCTTTTTAAGCTCAACCGCATTTCTTTTCTCCACGGCAGGTTATTAAGCTAGGAGCTGGGGCTATCTTTTGGGATGAGAGTAGGAGCTGAGTGCAGACTTACCCTAGACTTCCTAGTTTTGGATTATGTTTTCGTTATTTAGACTTGGATTATGTTTTCTTCATTTTGAATCATGGAACTTATGTATTTCCTTTAAGTCATGTTGACTTACATTTTGGTATTTATGATTAGACTTCCGCATGTGGTTTATTATGTATGTCCTGATATGCCACCATAATGTGATACTTCTACCCTTGTCGGGTTGGGGTGTTACAATTATGGTATCAGAGACAGGTTTGACCTGTAGAGCTTAGGCTATGACCTGTGAGGATTGGGTAGACATTAGGATTCCTTCTGCGTCTTTTCCTTTCGTACTCCATTTTATTTTTGCCTTTGCTAATCGTTTTGATAATCATTCAGATGGTGAACACACGTCGTAACAACGGTCAACCCAATGGGGATGATGATGGTGCCCCAAACTTCGAGGCAATGATTTCCAATGCCTTCAATACCATTCTTCCTAATTTGACTGCTGAGTTGACCACGCGGATCACCAATGACATCCGCAATGGTGCTAGTTCATCTAGTGGAGGTGGTGGTAATCCTCCTACTGACATCCATGTTTGGCTCGAGCGGTTTGGTAAACTCAAGCCACTATCCTTTAGCTCTGCTTCCACGCCTACGGAGGCAGAGGATTGGATAACCCATATGGAAAAGTTGTTTGCGGTCTTGAACTGTGCTGATGTTTTCAAGACCAGATTGGCTACGTTCAAACTTGAGGGGGATGCCCTCAATTGGTGGAAGGCTTACAAACAGGCCAAGGGAGGAAAGGCATTTGTTGCTACTTGTACTTGGAGTAACTTCCGCAATATCTTTTATTAGCAGTATTTCCCTTTATCAGAGCAGCAGAGATTCGAGCGTGAGTATAGTTCTATTTATCAGTTTGAGAATGAGTCCTCTGGAGAGTATATGCAGCGGTTTTTGCGGTTGGTTAGTTTTGTGGGGCCAGTTGCTGGAGATGCTCGCCGTCAAGCGAGGCATTTCAAATGGGGTCTAAAGAAGTGGGTACTTGATCACGTCGTCAACACTGACTTTGCAGATGTGTCATTAGTTGTCGATGCCGCCCGTAATATCGAGATTCTTCATGAGAGTGGTGGTTACAACAAGAGGGATCGCGATGGTGATCGTATACATTCGAGGGGATCGAGTAGTAGTCACAGGGGTTACGAGCAGAGAGGTCAGACATGTAGGGGTAACGACCAAAGGAGACACGAGTCGATGGTTCAGGAACAGAGGGGTGCAGATATACCTGGATACGACCTGCAGCACAACAAAAACAACCATAGGTTGTGGAGAGATCAGTCGGTGCGTGGTGATCAGCCGAGCCGTTCTTCAGGGTCTACTAGTCAGAAGAAACCTACAGATTCTTCGTCTTCTATTCCTATTTGTACTACCTGCGGAAAAGCTCATGAGGGTCCGTGTTATAGAGCTTCAGGTGGTTGCTTTTCATGTGGGTCCACAGAACACAAGATCAGAGACTATCCCAAAAACCGTGCAACCAAAAACAACAGAAATGCCAGAGATAACAAGCCGAATCAGCCAGGAGACCGTGCCCGCAACTAGTTTCCTTAATTTCATTTCCATTTGATTCAGATGTTTGACATTTATTTCCTTCATTTCATGATACATTGGTGTGATATTTTATCAAATAAAATCCTTTGAATGTTTTAAATTCTCAATTGGTAATTTTGTCCTATGATAATCCTGCGTATGTTGGTTGATTTATTTGTTATGAGAATTTTGGTGTATCGTGGAAGAATTGATGCAATTGACGACGTACTCCACTTATGATAGTCGTACTAGATTCGCGTTGCTTCGATGATAAGATCCGTTTCCCTATTTTGTTCCGTTGATGACGGTTGATTTTGTTAACCTATGAGAGTAAAGAAGAACTAGGAGGATGATGATAGGTTGCTCATTCACAACTTGAGATAAAGTATGACCATCATGAAGGTATATTTATATGATGCTAGTATTATGACGTCTGGCCAACGTGATAATACTTATGTCATATAGCGTACCTTTATTGTAATCATAGGATATTTCGAGGAGTGCCTGTGAAGCTTTAGATTTCTGACATTTAATGAAGATTATCCGCAATTAGTGAGACATTAGGTTCATTCTACCTGTGCGAATACTCTGTCTTCATCGTTAGACATCTGGATACGTTTGAATTCTTGGCATGTATTTGTTGACTTTTGTTCATCTGTTAAGAATCTCAAGACTCATCGTAGAGCTTTCTACCGTTTAATTTTATCGCTCAGTCTATTTTCTGTCCGTATGTACTCCATGCGTTACTATAGAGAAGTACACCTATTGTCTGCTACATGTACGCTTTGTAATCATTAAATCTGATTCATTATGATCTACTCTAGATAAAGATCTGAGGCTATGAATTATGAGAAACAAGATCTGTCATATTGTGAGAATCCTTTGGAAGGAGTATACTGAAAACGATACTTGAAGAGTTATGCATATCCATGTGCTTTCTGCGATTCAATACATTTCCATCTGATCTGTCTACTCAAATTTCAAGGATGAAAATTTTCTTTTAGATGGGAAGAGTTGTAAAACCCTAAATTTTCATTCATTTGAAATTCTCATTTTGCCCCTCAATTTTTTTTTTAAAAATTTTAAGAGCATACAATTAATAATACAAGAACTTCATACATTTTAACCTAAGTATAAAAATTTAACTATATGTCATTTAAGAACATTACCTTGTAAGTAAATTACACATTATATTTAAACACCTAAGACTATATGTTATGAATATAAAAACAACTAACCTAAGTAGTGCATAATAATATTAATTGTTGCAAGTTACAAAACCTTCCTAGCCCATTTAATATTACACGCCCCATTTGGCCTAGTGACACATGATATGTACAAATTTTATAAAGTTAAGAAATCCTCAATTTTAACCCATGGTTTTCTCAATCTAGAATCAGTAATTATCACGTTCCAAAAATTAAAACACGCTCCTCCTTATCTAATCTAAAATCCGGTTTTTTTTGTCCCCCTTCTTCATTCATATGACACAACAAGAACAAAAACATAGGCTCCCACTTAAATTTTTTCTCTCAAAGGCAAGGAGATCGAAGGTTTGCTGCTGGTGATTCACGGGTATTAGATCATTGGGGTCTAGGGTTCTTGTTCTTGTCCTTTTTGTCTCGCTAAGCCAAGGTATTCATGTCTCCTATTTTGATTTCAATCATTCGACACATACATATTTTAATCAGTATTAAAACATCTAAGAATGATGGCTAAAAGATTGGAACAAAACCCTAATAGAATAACATAAAATACGGCTTAATAAAGGGCTTCGGGAAAACGTGATTATATGTGATTTTGGAATAGAATTTGTGACCAAACGAATAGGAATCATGACCAGTGGTTTGGTGTTTCTTTTATGTCACATGTGGGTCTAAAATACTGGAAAAGATAGTGTTGTGAATCGGATTATTTTGTGTTGTATAAAGGTTTGAAAATCATTACTTTATGTGGTTGTTCTGATCGGGACAGAACTGATAGTCGATTATGTGTGCTTGATAACGTGAGCTTCTTAAGTTTCTAGGACTAAAATTTTTGCATGTAAACCTAGTTTAGGGTCTTGGTAAAGTGTTCCTGTAACACCCCAACCCGACAAGGGTAAAGATATCACAATAATGGATTCATATCAGATCAAAACAGAGCATACATCTACAGTAATACAAAAATCTCAAAGGATTACAAATGAAATACTGAATCTACAAGGTTACAATGAAAGCTTTCAAAACTATTTCTCAAACATAATATCTATATCCAATTCTAATCCAGAATAACTACCAAGCCTTCTATGTCCAGAGGTACACTCTCACTCATTCCAGCTTCCTACTAAAACCTGCCGCAGGAAAAGAAATGCGGCTGAGCTTCAAAAGCTCAGTGAACAGATATATAGATAACAGAAACGATAACAGATAACAGTACAAAGGAAATCAGAAAATACAGATCATACAGAAACAAAATCAAATGAAAGAATAGGAATAAGAAATGGAATAAGTGAAACGAAATAAGAATAAGAAATAAATAAGGTTTAAGAATAAAGGGAACAGAAATCTATCACGAGCCCAGATAACAGATAATATCATAACAGTGTAGTCACATAAGTAATCTAGAGGGGATACCTCTCAAGTAAACAGATAATATGAGGGGTGACCTCATGTATCAAATCGGAGTGATCAGCTCCCAGATATATGTGAAAGACGTGTATCGCACACACCATCAGTCACCAGAGATATATATAACAGATAACATAATAACAGATAACAGAAACAGATCAGATCTAGGATGCATCCATACGCCCCAGTAGGCCAGAATCTTCTCCTACATAACAGATAAAATCAGGGACGGGACAGGTCATCACTCTCCTGCCCTAGAGTCATGCCATCGGTGCATCAATGACATGGACATGAAACCCTCATGCCTAGTGATTGGCTCGGATATCAGACTGTGGTCAAGGTCAGATGTCATATAATAAACAGAGTCATATCTAAGGGTTCATGGCAGAAGGGTCATGTCAACAATTCAGAATAAGATAATAAGGTTCGAATCAGAGTTTATCAGATTAAGTTTAATATCAAAGCTTAAGTTCAGATTAAAAGGTTTATTTCCAATAGTCCAAAAGAGTACATCAAAGGTTAATAATTACAAGTTTATAGCAATAATCCATTTCAGAAGTTCCTGTCACAAGTTCATTTAAATCAATCCTTTAATAATGGTTTTCATTGAAATGATCTTACAAAATAGTTTTCATAAAAATGGTCTTCCAAAACTTTTAGTAACTTCCATTTCAAGTGGTATCGCTTCCTTTTAAAATAGCTTTTCTTAAACAGTTTCATATGTAGTTTAATAAAGGTTCAAAATCAATTAGGTTCATATAAGGATTTAACAGGTTAAGGTTTATACCAAAAATCAAATCAAAGTTTACAACAGATATATCAGGTTAAGGTTCAGAACCAGGTTCACAGATCAGATTCAATCAAGATTCACAAATTCAGGGTTCAGAACAAGAGATCATAACACAAAGGCTCAAGAAAGGTTCAGAACAGAAGAAACACATCAAAGGTTCACAAACAAGTTTACAATCAGAGTTCAGGAAAAAGGTTCAGAATAAAAGAATCATAGCAGAGGCTCAAACAAAAAGGTTCAAGACAAACATATCACAACAAAGATTCACAACAGAAGGGAACATAGCAGTGGTATCGGAAATCCTAATAAAGAAAATGAAAAACTGAAAGAAAAGGGGATGAAAAACCCTTACTGAAAAAGGGCAGAATATATGTACCTTATTAGCAAAGCAGAATAAGCAAAACAGACACAGAACAGAAATCAGGACTTCTCCTTCTTCACACCTAAAGAAGTAGAAGACGGAATTACTACGGATTCTAATTCAGATTATTACTTTTAGTTTATCTTTCCATTTTTAGTAATTTTCTATTTTTAGCAGGTTTCCAGAATTAACAGATTTCTATATTTAACCAGATATTGATATTACAGATTTAGTTAAGTCCTTAATTACAGAATATTATGGTATTAAGGTATCTTTTATCAAGTTACAAAACTTTAGGGTTAATTATGACAGATTTTCATAGTTCAGGGTTTAAACTGTAATTATTCTAAATTCAAAGGTATCACAATGAAAATACTTTAACTACTGACTTAAATACTCCTTTTATTCAGAATGACATCTTAATCCTTTTAGTTTCACAATTTACAGATTATACCCCTCTAGTTACCATATTTACAAAACAAACCCTAGATTTATAATATTCACAATTTAATCCCTACAATATTCGTATTTATCAAACAAGCAACTTATTTTACATAATTACAGAATGTATCATCAGAATTAGGTATATTACAGATTAGACCCCTCAGAATTCGGAATTTACATAATTGGTCCTTTAAGTTTACAAAACATATATATTAAATCATAATTTCATAACAATTACATATTAAGCCCATAAATCCTCAAAATTACACAGTACCCTTTTTATATCAGTATTTACTCAAAATAACCTCAAGATTCCAGAATTACACTTTTAGTCCCTCTAGTTTAATTATTTGCAATTCGAATTAACAATTTTATATAATTACCTTTTAAACCTTTTAATTACAAATCTAACACACACATGGCCCTTATTTTATATTTTTACATGATTAGTCCCTGATTAAAACACATTACAAAAATACCCACGAGTTTCAGAAAATTACAAAACAGCCCCTCCTATTTTTATTTTACATATCGTTAAAATACAAAAACCACTTAAAACCCTAATATTAATTCCAATCATTACACCATCATTCTTACAACCTTAAACATCATTTAATGATCAGATTCCATATCCAAAACCCTAACCCTAGGTTGAATTAATTAGGGTTCCTTTTTATTCCCTTTTATTTTATAAATAGCGATTAGAACATAATTTCACAAAACATGATCCAAGCCTCAACAATTCGAATTAGTATTTTTCTGAGATCTTATATATTATATAGAGTCCACATAAAATAATCCTCATGTCCAGAAAATTCGTATATAATTATTTAGAGTTTTATTACGTTTTTAAGGTTTAATTCACAAATAAATTATAGATCATGCATGGTTCGTGTTTATCATTTTATTTGAGACTTATATGATGTATAGAGCATGGGAAAAATACCAGACCAGATCTGGAACGAATAGAACAGGCTGAACGAATTTAACTTCTCGAATCGAATAATGCGACACCAATAATTCCCCACAAGCACAAACGCGACCAACAAACCTTGGAATCATTTTTCACAGATCATATATGATGTAAGGAACTCAGGAAAAATGGAAAACGAATTTATGAAAGGTCGTATGAATTATGGACGAATTTACCTTACGTTTGAACAAAAATACGACACCAATGAAACCAGGCCCTTATAAATCGAAGTACTATTTTTCTTGGCTTCTCTACTCCTTATTGAACTCCAGAAAATTACTCCTTTTGTTCCAGAAATTCGGATGAGCTATAGGTGAATTTGCGTGTGTTTTGTGTTTCTCGGTATTATTATTTAGGAAGAATAAAAGGAATAAATTATATAGGATAGGAAAATACCGGTTCTATGGGAAGGCTTGCATGAGAATCGGCCCAAACTTGTTAACAAAATTAGATTTTTAATTTAATTGATCCTCTCCATATTTACTTGTAATTATCCTTACTTGTTGTAATTATCTAAACTTTTAATTTAATTTAATATATACCGAATTTTAAATATTTGTAAGGTAAAATGATAATTATTTTGGACACCCAAAATTATTAAAAGTCTTGTCTTAATTTTATTTTGCTTTATATGTAATTTATTTAATATAATTCGGATTTATTTAGCTTAATATAGCTTTTAATTAAATTTTAGAAGTTGTGAGGGCATTTAGGTCATTTGACACGTTATCTGAATTTCAGGTATTACAACTTCTTCCCCACTAACAAAGAAAATTTCGTCCTCGAAATTTGCAGAAAGCAGAACGAAAAGAGAGCAGAAAACAAAACAAAGACATAACAGACTAAGACGAGAATTGAGGTGAAACGAAACAGAAACACAACTGACGGTGAACAGACATATGAAAGATTTGTTTCTCATGACTCGAACTTGTAGATTCCAAAATTGTTTCAGATCCTCAGAACAGACATAACATACTGAATCCAGATCAGAAGAATAACATACCAAACGTAGTAGATGAAAATCAGATTCTCTCGGAAAAGACAAAGAAATACATAGGGTTTTGACGGATATGCCGTTCACAGACATTGATTAGACAAATCAGATTAGAACGTGCAGGAAATAGATTATTGATAACATCAATTGGCATAAAGTTCTACAATGTAACCTAAGATAGTTATCAGAAGTACAGAGGTCAGCAAAACGCGTGACGAGAATCCAGACGTATCAATTCGCATAACGGTGGAAGTAGATTACGCGTACAGTCAGAAAAGAACTTACAGTCTCACTAAGGCAGATACTCCCAACAGTTATCAGAATTTCTAAGGTTCAAAGGCACTTCCCGAAATATTCTATGCCCACAACAAGTGCACGTTATATGATGTAAGTATTATCACGTTGGCCAGACGTCATAATACTGGCATCATATAAATATGCCCTTATGATGGTCATACTTTATCTCAAGTCGTGAACAGAACAAACTTATCCTAATCCACCTAGTCTTCCTACGGTCTCAGGGGTCATCAAAATCAAATACCCTAACTAAGAGGAGAACGAATCACTCGAAAAAGTTAACGGAAGTCCCAGAATTTCTATCAGAATTTGGTACATCAGATCATCCATTATTTGTCAAATTTCACATAACAAACCATCGTCCAACATGCGCAGAATGAACACAGAGCGGAATTACTACAGAGAACCTAAATCATTCAAAGGATTTTATCATCAGGTAACAAAATTTAAATAGGTCAAAAGGAAATCAATTACGTCATCCATAGCTTCATCCATCACAGAATTCATTCTTCCAAACCAAACGTTCGCTTCAGAATTTTCTTCCATTCAAAATCATGATCTCAATTTCCATTCTCAAGTCTGCTTCTGCTTCCAATTCATCTTAGTACAACTAAAATGAATAGAGAAGCAAGACTGCAAGTCTTGGACAAGTCTGCTAGCACAGTTCGGAATTCGCCAACTCAGATTGCTGTCGTCATCGGATGCTTGGTAGTGGTGTCTGCTACAATCTCTGAACGCCAATTACATCTACTCTTCCAGAACAAAGGTCATTCCATTTAATACGAAGATGGTCTACATGTTTCCTCGTTCGTCTCAGGGCACAACATGCTGTCATACTAAGACAATTGTCCAGATACTCGTGAAAACATGATTCTTATTAGCCAATACTATTGGCATTATTTAAGACTCATAATGGTCACAATGAGTACGAAAACAGTTTTCATGAATCTTTTCAAGGATAACTTCATATAAACTGAAATACTTTACGGAAGCTTCTCTCAGTTAGTCATCTCCCATCTTAGGAGTTCTTGTGGTTGCTTCATCAGTTCTTCAAACATTTAATGAGGTTGTCTGATACATAATTTCAAGGTAGAACAATTTAATCATTGATACGCAGAAATGAAAAGTGATTACGGTTAAAATTACGGTTAGGTTTACGATAGTTGTTATGCTGAAGCAAATTTTTTTTCTCTTTCTACTTCATAGTTTAATAGGGTATTCAAGGGAAACACTGAGGTGAAACAAAAATCATATCTCATCGGTTTCTTCAATCTCTCAAATTCTATAGCATCATGGCTCGTCAACCGAGATCGGTTCAGAATCAATTCTACTTCTCAAACGGGAGGAAAACCCAGGAGTTTCATCAGAAAATGCCAGAAAATTTGTACAACAAAACTTTCTAGGGTGGATACTAATAGGTGTCAGGAGAATTTGACAATCAAATGAGATCAGGGTAAATATTTCCATAACAGTGATAAGCTTAACAGATTTAAGCGGTTAAAGGTTATTATAACAAAATAGGGTGGGTTAGATTGTTACATTTCAGATGCGGTAGTTTATGATAGCTGAAGAACCAGCCAATCAATAATCACAAGATCTCCAAAATCAAGTATATCAATAGTAACCAGATCCGCAGAACGAATATGGTCATTAACCCAGACGGATAGTTCATATGTCAGAGTCAAGTACGTGGTTCAGTATAGTGTTGGGGATAGATAAGCGAACAGTTCAAGGTGTTGGGGTTTCATTTAGCTATATATCACAAGCGGCAGGTAGGGTGTGAGTCATCGGTAATACGAACATCGAATACTGTCAAAGTGAGGCTTATGAAATATCGGTTATCAGCATCATCATGCTCAGTTAACAGTTTCATACAGAGATAGTATTTGCATCAAATCCTTCCAAAGGAAAACTGATGGGCAAATATGATTCATCATTCAAGGGAGGGAACAAGCTTCTATACCCAAGATTAAAATCACCAGAGTTCTCATAGGAGTGGTATGGATTTTGCAAGACAGAATAGTATCAGATGATACATTTATATCCAACATGGGTAATGAATTATAGAAGGTGTCAACCACATTAGGGTTAAACGGCCTTCGGGATGGTCGAAAAGATATCAGACTGTTTATCAAACAGATCGGAAGTGAAGGTCAAAATCAGGTAATGGCAGCAAAAGTTTAACAATTGGTAATCATGTCGGGGTTCCAACATTGTTTCAAACGCCAAAGGTGAGACATAGGAGGATAGTCATCAATATTTTAAATGATCATTCAATTTATCCTTATAAGAATAAAATCAAGGTTACTACCAAGGAAAGACGGATCAACAAAGCAGATTTTACCATTCAGAATGAGAGGGAAAACATCTGTGTACTCGTGGTTAAAACACCACAAGGCTTCTCATGGGAACAGAGATGGTTAAGTCGAAATCAAATAGTATCAGAAGATTCATAGGTGATTATTAGAAACGAGAACAACTAACAAAATGTATCAAGTGTATCATCGTCATGGGGATTCTCATATTGCCCAAAGAGGCATCAGAATGATTAAAGAAGGTTCAGAGGTCGGAGTGGAAATCAGAAGGCAAGGATCAAATAATGTCAGATAATTACTACGCAATTTCCAATGCTTCAGATTTTATTTAGGTTTCAATTCTTAGGTGGTGCAAGGCATAAGCTCTAAATTTCCAAATGTGATTTTTAACCAAAAGTAAGACATGAATCAGAGTGGTGCGGAAGCAAGATACTTAAGCAAATGACTTATAGTCTACGCATACCTCACTGGTCAGAATTTAAGTTCCTATAGGGAAATCCTAAAGCAAATTCTCACAGGTTGTCCTACGAGCGCCTACAGTGGAAACTTAGTGGTCCAGACTTCACAGGTCAAGGGTAAATGTATTACGAGTCGCAGCCTGTGATCTCTGATACCATAAATTGTAACACCCCAACCCGACAAGGGTAAAGATATCACAATAATGGATTCATATCAGATCAAAACAGAGCATACATCTACAGTAATACAAAAATCTCAAAGGATTACAAATGAAATACTGAATCTACAAGGTTACAATGAAAGTTTTCAAAACTATTTCTAAAACATAATATCTATATCCAATTCTAATCCAGAATAACTACCAAGCCTTTTATGTCCAGAGGTACACTCTCACTCATTCCCAGCTTCCTACTAAAACCTGCCGCAGGAAAAGAAATGCGGCTGAGTTTCAAAAGCTCAGTGAACAGATATATAGATAACAGAAATGATAACAGATAACAGTACAAAGGAAATCAGAAAATACAGATCATACAGAAACAAAATCAAATGAAAGAATAGGAATAAGAAATGGAATAAGTGAAACGAAATAAGAATAAGAAATAAATAAGGTTTAAGAATAAAGGGAACATAAATCTATCATGAGCCCAGATAACAGATAATATCATAACAGTGTAGTCACATAAGTAATCTAGAGGGGATACCTCTCAAGTAAACAGATAATATGAGGGGTGACCTCATGTATCAAATCGGAGTGATCAGCTCCCAGATATATGTGAAAGACGTGTATCGCACACACCATCAGTCACCAGAGATATATATAACAGATAACATAATAACAGATAACAGAAACAGATCAGATCTAGGATGCATCCATACGCCCCAGTAGGCCAGAATCTTCTCCTACATAACAGATAAAATCAGGGACGGGACAGGTCATCACTTTCCTGCCCTAGAGTCATGCCATCGGTGCATCAATGACATGGACATGAAACCCTCATGCCTAGTGATTGGCTCGGATATCAGACTGTGGTCAAGGTCAGATGTCATATAATAAACAGAGTCATATCTAAGGGTTCATGGCAGAAGGGTCATGTCAACAATTCAGAATAAGATAATAAGGTTCGAATCAGAGTTTATCAGATTAAGTTTAATATCAAAGCTTAAGTTCAGATTAAAAGGTTTATTTTCAATAGTCCAAAAGAGTACATCAAAGGTTAATAATTACAAGTTTATAGCAATAATCCATTTCAGAAGTTCCTGTCACAAGTTCATTTAAATCAATCTTTTAATAATGGTTTTCATTGAAATGATCTTACAAAATAGTTTTCATAAAAATGGTCTTCCAAAACTTTTAGTAACTTCCATTTCAAGTGGTATCGCTTCCTTTTAAAATAGCTTTTCTTAAACAGTTTCATATGTAGTTTAATAAAGGTTCAAAATCAATTAGGTTCAGATAAGGATTTAACAGGTTAAGGTTTATACCAAAAATCAAATCAAAGTTTACAACAGATATATCAGGTTAAGGTACAGAACAAGGTTCACAGATCAGATTCAATCAAGATTCACAAATTCAGGGTTCAGAACAAGAGATCATAACACAAAGGCTCAAGAAAGGTTCAGAACAGAAGAAACACATCAAAGGTTCACAAACAAGTTTACAATCAGAGTTCAGGAAAAAGGTTCAGAATAAAAGAATCATAGCAGAGGCTCAAACAAAAAGGTTCAAGACAAACAGATCACAACAAAGATTCACAACAGAAGGGAACATAGCAGTGGTATCGGAAATCCTAATAAAGAAAATGAAAAACTGAAAGAAAAGGGGATGAAAAACCCTTACTGAAAAATGGCAGAATATTTGTACCTTATTAGCAAAGCAGAATAAGCAAAACAGACACAGAACAGAAATCAGAACTTCTCCTTCTTCACACCTAAAGAAGTAGAAGACGGAATTACTACGGATTCTAATTCAGATTATTACTTTTAGTTTATCTTTCCATTTTTAGTAATTTTCTATTTTTAGCAGGTTTCCAGAATTAACAGATTTCTATATTTAACCAGATATTGATATTACAGATTTAGTTAAGTCCTTAATTACAGAATAGTATGGTATTAAGGTATCTTTTATCAAGTTACACAACTTTAGGGTTAATTATGACAGATTTTCATAGTTCAGGGTTTAAACTGTAATTATTCTAAATTCAAAGGTATCACAATGAAAATACTTTAACTACTGACTTAAATACTCCTTTTATTCAGAATGACATCTTAATCCTTTTAGTTTCACAATTTACAGATTATACCCCTCTAGTTACCATATTTACAAAACAAACCCTAGATTTATAATATTCACAATTTAATCCCTACAATATTCGTATTTATCAAACAAGCAACTTATTTTACATAATTACAGAATGTATCATCAGAATTAGGTATATTACAGATCAGATCCCTCAGAATTCAGAATTTACATAAATGGTCCTTTAAGTTTACAAAACTTATAAATTAAATCATAATTTCATAACAATTACATATTAAGCCCATAAATCCTCAAAATTACACATTACCCTTTTTATATCAGTATTTACTCAAAATAACCTCAAGATTCCAGAATTACACTTTTAGTCCCTCTAGTTTAATTATTTGCAATTCGAATTAACAATTTATATAAGGGATAATTACTAAAATAGCCCGATTGCCCAAGTGCTAAGAGTATCCGGCCCGCTCACAGAAAATTCCCCCCTTAGCCCAGGGAAACTGATCCGACGGACCACAGGACGCCACGTCACCGACCAGAGTACCTCAACAACTGTTGCTACGATGTATAAGGGATGTATTGTATTTTGGGCAACTTTTGAATTTTGGGCAACAAATACATGAACAAAAGGATATTTTGGTCATTTTACGTGCATTTAAATTAGGTAGTTTTTTTTTTAAATATATTAGCCTGTAATTCGATAATTCGATTACAATTCATTACAGAAAACACATGAATACACAAACAGCTTCTTTTCCATAGACAAAGCATCACACAAGTAACAAATCATAATTCCTTAACACCCTGTAATTCGATATGCCGATTCAGTTGTACCGTTGTAAAATCGTTGTTCGATCTACAGTGAAGTTGCTTGCAGAAGTCAAAGAAATTTTGTCGAAGGATAAAAAGCGGGAAAGGTTGTTTAGAAACACAGTCTTTGGTCCGTGGTTGGATATTCGGTTTTTCGATAATGACTGCCCTTTGATGCATTTTGTTTTACAACATCAGGTAAAAGTTTCTAACATATCATCCGATTCCCCACCATTGCAGTTCAAAATTGGGGATGATTTGCAGTTAAAAATTGGGGATGATTTGTTAGAGTTCGGGCGTAAGGAATTTTGTTTAATAACAGGGTTTCGATTTGGGAAAGTTTGTAAAAATGAAAATAAAGCAAATGCATTTCGTGACCGCGTATTTCCAGAAAAAAAGACAGATGGTATAAAAACTGTATATGGCAGTGATTGTTTGAAACTACTTAAAGATCCAAATAGGTTCTTAGCTCTTTCGGATGAGGATGCTATTAGGTTGTGTCTTTTGATAGTTGCTATGTTGGTGTTTATGGGTATTGAAGAAAGGAATTGTATCCCTAATCATATACTGTCTTTGGTGGAGGACTTTGATGCTTGGAACGTTTTTCCCTGGGGTGAATACATGTGGCATAAATTTTATCAAAGGACTGTGAATGTTGTTGAGAGACACAGACCAGTACATTTGGAGAAGTTGGAAAAAAACCCATATTATAATGCGACATACAATCTATACGGTTTTGCTTGGGCTTTCAAGGTATGCCATACTTTCTACTCTGTACTAAAGTTCAATACTATTGTTATATATATGTATCCGGTGTACAAAATGTTTGTATCTGTTTTCTATCCATTACTAGGTTTTTTGTATTAGATATATATTGAATATATAGTTTTGAACACGGTAATAACCTGCAGTTTGAGCATTTTTCTTTTCCACATTATATACATTTTAAACAACCACATATTTCAGATATGGATTTTGGAGACATTTCCTAAAAGCGGCAACTGGTGGGCGAAAGACACGAACGTCATTCCACGAGGTCTTGCTTGGTCTAAATGTCAAAAGTTTCGAAGATCAGACCATATAACACTATTTGGACCGGTAAGCACCGCACTATCTTTGAAGGCTAATTTGTTGGACCCTTATTTAAATTTGTTCACATACAAAGTTATTTACTATTTGTTTTTTTAGGAGTCAGTTCCTATTAAGGCACTTTATGCCACCAAACGCGAATTGAGACAACCGTGGTGTATTGCCAGCATCCCCTTTATAAAGGGTTTGTCTGATTCAGACCTGTCAAGTGCAGAGGAAGACCAACAACCTGATAGCGCAGAGGATGATCACCAACCTGCTAGCGCAGAGGATGACCGCCAACCTGATAGCGCAGACGATGACAACCAACTTCGTAGATCAGAGGATCACCAACAAGCTGGTAGCGCAGACGATCAACATGAAGCACCAAGTTTAGAAACTTTAGATAAAAATAATGTTGAAAACGCCAAAGGTGTCCAATCAGGCGAAGGCCAAGATGAAAAGAATTTTGGAACAAATCCTATTTTGGGCAAGATATTTGATTTGCAAACTGATATTTCGTTGATAGCGAAGCACGTAGCGTCTGTCCCTAAACAAGACATTCGCGAGCTGCTTCAGAAGGTGAAAACAAAATTTTCAGAGTTAGAGACAGTTATTAACGAAAACACCGATGATCCAGATTTTCCAGTCAAGTCTGATGTCAACCCTGATATTTACATGGTTTGTATTCACCTTATATGTTTTATTCTCCTAACATTATACGAAGATCAATTCCTCGTTAAGTAACCTTATCTCATTTTGTCAACTACAGACCCCGTCATCACGTTGTGAAGATGATGTTGATAATGGTGTTACGCGCCGAGATGTTGATGATGATCATGCTGATGATGATGTCGATCATGCGCATCCAATGGAAGTTGACAATCCCGTTTGTTTAAAGGTTTACTTTTACTTTGTGTTTTTTTGGCATACGTTTATAAGTATCTCATTTCCCCGTTAATGTTTACCCTTTAATCGTACATTTAATTCATTAAATGTTGTATTATTTTGTCAACTACAGGCCACGCCATTAGCTTGTGAGGCTGATACTGGTGTTACGACCAGTGTTGCAGCCCATCACATGGAAATTGACATGGATGTTGGGCAGCAAGGCTACAACGAATCTCAGGTGGGTGGGATGGACGTTCTTGTAAAAGCATGTGAATTAGGGGTTACTCCTGACTTCCCTACTGTTGATCATCATCAACCTGCGAATCCAGTTGTGGCATCCCATGAGAAGGACATTAATCAAACAACATCCTTCGTCTACGGTGATGTATGTTATCTTGAAAAAAATACTTTTGCAAAATACAACCTTCCTTGTTTGCCTATTTATTTATACATCTTTATTGTACCAGTATCATCCGGTGGTGTATGATGATGTCATGAGTTATATAAACGACGGAGCGGATGTGACTAGTGTTTCGTTAGAAGAAGTAGCGTTTGATAATGAAAATGGTAAGGGTGTTGAGAATGCAAATGCTATTTTCGTGCATAAAGAACAAACAACCCCATTGCAGACATATGTTGAGGTACTTGGTTTACTTTAAATTTAAAAAGGTTAATAATTGTTCCTTTCTATGTGTTGTGGTCGGTGTTAATTACAACCTATGCTATGCAGGAAGACCAAACAACACCATTTCAACAAACACTCACCAACCATGGGTTTGCAAATGTGGTCAGTCCCAATGACAAACCTTGCTTGCACTCTGTTTTTTCTGAACGTAAAAAGAAGAAAATCCAAAAGAAAAAGAATGCGCATAAAGTTGCTCTAGTGGCTAAAGCCTTTAAATCAAAGCACGATAAGTTTTTTGAATCTCTGAATTCAGAGAATGTCCAATCCGCACGACTGACCAGAGCAGCTACTTGCAGAAAGAAGTTGATTGAGCCTATAGTCATTTTAGATGTAAAGCACCGTAAAACATTGATACTGAAATCACTATCTGGTTGGCCTATGCTAATATATGGTATGTGTCTTTTCAGGACGTATCTGAAAACCCAAGAACTCGGTCAATTACTGATTTCTATTCGGCCAACCCAGATCCTTTTGTTGAGGTAGTCTGATTTGTTATTCTTAAATTAACAATATTATGATTCTTTTATTGTTAATCATTTATTTGTTTATTTTAGGATCTGACTCGACATCCCAAATTCAAAAAGGACAAGGTGTCTTTGCCTGATTCGCTTCGTGTTTATTTAAAGCAAAAAAAACAAAAAGCTATAAGTTTCCATGGGGCGGTCGTAACATTGTTTCTGATATGAAATTTTGGCTAGCGTTGGCATGTCTTGAAGATTGTAAAGGCGGTTGCCTGTATGACTATGTAAGGAACCATCATCACTATCTGGTCAAATACATTTGTATATACTTTTGATTGAGTAACCACTATAAGTTTTATAATTTTTGTTTTGTGTACACAGCACTTGGATATATGGTTTGACCTTATGTGGTCACTTAGACCAAGCAATGCTGATTGGACCTTGGCAGGTTCTCTGTTCGCCCGACATATCTTGGCTGGTCAGATGTACAGTCATTATTCAGATGGAACAAGCTACCCTGTGGCTTGGCGAGATGTTGAAAAGGTTAGTTTGCCACAATCCTTTTTAAATATAATTTTAAGTGTATGCATATTAATATGTACATTTCTTTGTCTATATTAGGTTTATTTCCCCGTGAATGAACCTGATAAACACTGGTGTCTCGCTGAGCTTCACCTACGTAGTGGTGTTGTTTCATTTTATGACACTCTTGGGTTGGTACATGGCAATGGTGCACGGTGGTGGAGAACTTTGAAAAGAATTTTGCCAAAACAACTTACCATGTATCTGGTTCAGCAGGGTATATTGGCGAGCAAGGGCATATCAGCCGAGGAATATAAAATAACATACCAGTGTCCTGCAGTCCCGAAACAAGCAGACGTATATGGCGATTGCGGTGTATGGGTATGTATTATTTTATATAGATTGTGCCGCAACCAACCACTGGAAGTAGATGACCCGCTTCAAACAGCGGTAGCATACCGTGAGCGGATGCTTCAATACTTCTGGAAGCACAAGGAGTTAATAAACAATGTTTAATGGTATTTGGAAGGTAGTAGAGTTGATTTATAAATCTGTAACCCAAAATACAATTTACTATTATCTAGTAATCGTTGTTGTTTGTAACCGGTCAATAACATGTAACCCAACAATTTGAATTAGGTAGGAGCAGCAGCAGCAGCTTCAATTTCACGAGCAGTAGGATTCTCCCGTGCATTTCATGCTACATACAAGCACCTACTGCATCAGTGCATTTCACCAACTGCATTAATATCTGACATGAAATATATTTATCCCTTTAAACAATCCCAAAAACAGGGGTGAATTAAAACAGCAATTCAACAGTTAATAAAACAATTAGATAATAACCACGAATTTGAGTAACACACTTTTTTAGATAAAGACTACACATTACATTAACTTCAACGAAACAGGTTTTTGTAACAAACATCAAGATAAAGACTAAACATAGCATACAATTCGCCAAGACAAGTGTTAGGAATTCAGGAAATAAGATATTTCATGTTGCTGCCGAAAGTGTAAAGCTGGTTCCTGCCGATAGTTGTGGTTCCTGCTGAAGCTCATTGCTGCTGATAGTTATATCTTGTTTCTGCCGACAGTAGTTAATACTGCAGGTATTATTGTTAGTTATCCCGTATGTTTAGAAAGTTTGTTATATTTATTTATAGAAGAGATTGATGTATATCTCTTCACACGTTTTCTTGTATGACGGGTAAGGTTAAGGAGTTCTTGTTAGTATAAAAGAAACACCCGTCTATGAGTTATGTACAAAGAATCTATAATCAGTGTCAAGCTATGAGGAATAAGATAGTTTAATTCAAGAAAAAACTTTGTGATTTGGTGTTCATCCCAGATGAGGCCTTGATAGATCTTTGTTAATTATATTAGATATGAATGTAAAACAATATGTATAGAAACTGTGTAGGATCGTGCCTCTTGATAGATATTTGAGCCAAAAGAACTTTTACATAGCTTATTTAAACACAAGCCAACTACTATGAGAATCTCTGTATAATAAACTTGTGCTTATGGGGAAACTAAACACAAGAGTTGAAGAAGACAATGACTAAAAGACTTTGATCCTCTATGGATCTTGTATTAAATATTTTCTTTGGAATTGGATGCAAAACACAATGTCGTATGTTTCTCTTCCTAAAATAACAAACATACAAAAAATACGCCATGACCAGCAGTAACAAACACTGCCAGCAGAAACTAAACAATGCTACCAGCAGGAACCATGACCGGCAGAAACCAACACTGCCAGCAGGAATCAAACTACACTAACAGCAGCAAAGAAAATAAACATTATTCTAATATTTCCTAACAAACTGTTATCGAATTGACACAATATTAAACACAATTGCATTTGTATTATATACTGACACTCACAAATATTGTCTAGTACACTTACACATGTTAAAACGTTAACACTTATTTCATACATTTATGTGAACAGGTTTACCTCCGGTTTGAGAAGGTATGAAGTTATTGATCCTGCATCGTCGTTTGACATGTTTTCAGTGTGGCTTCGAAGTCTAGTGTCATTCGCCTTTGGAACCTTGTTACCGTCATCAATGGAAGGCGTTCGTTAACATGTAAGCTTCAAGAGTGTGGTTGACAAAATAATACAACATTTAATGAAGATGGTTTATATCAAGCTGTTTGATTTGAGTTATGATGAGGCCGAAAATGTGAGGATGAATTGGGAGTTGGCTAAGAACGTGTTGAAACTCCACCGAGCTTCCCGCACAGCGTTGGTTGTTTTCTTTTAGTCTTGTAGTTTATGCATGTATGGGTTGAATACTCTATGACAACCAACTTCGTATTTTGTTGTTTGCTATTACCTTATTAGTTATTACCAAATACTGTATAAAGATTTATAAAAATTGTTTTATTCCAAAAGTTTTAGCAAAAACTGCTTAAAGCAAGACGACATTGGAGTTCAATTGGGTTTAATGACCACAGTTGTTTGGTACCCAAAAGGTCTATTTAAGTTGCCCAAAATAGTTATGGCATAACTATTGTTGCTCTATTGTTATTTTGGTACGTTGTTAAGTAAATCTAATGAATCAACTTCCAAAAGGTAGATCACTTTCCAATGCAGCCCTTGCGCTACTGTTCACACAATGGAAATCCACTTTATTTTAAATTTTGTTTTAATGCCACTTGATACTTTAAGCATAATTAATGAGACTCCTATATATTCTTCTGAACGCCTGACGACTAAAATACTGAAATGTTGTCTAGCCACAACGATGCATCAATTTAAAGTTGCCCATCTTTTTTACATTGCCCAATTTTATTAAACGTTGCCCAATTTTGCCATGTAGGTTGCTCTACAGTTCACACAAGTACATCTACTGTATTTTTTTAAATGGCACTTCAACCAGTAGGTTTAATCATAATCAATTAGACTCCAATATATATGTGTCATCAACTTTATTTATTGTTCCTACTTTGCAAACCCATATATTGTAAGGTTTTTAAAATGGAAAAACGTTGTATTTTTAAAAATAAATACGCAACAATCTTTTAGATAATAGGTCATCAAATACGCACAACAATCTTTTACCAAGTAGAAAACCCTACTGCAGTAACATAAAAAAATGAAAAAAACATAAAACAATTACAAATCTACCAAATTAAAAATAAAGTGCACAACAATCTTTTAGAAAATAAGTAATTACGTTACAAAATATTGTGGTGTTTGGGCGAGAAGTCGCTTAAAAGAAGTCGTTTTATTATACGCATGCCATTTGAATAACCGGACTGAAGTCAGCATTACTTTTGTCTATATACCACTTCGTATGGTTACTTTTGTCAATATACCGCCTTGGTCTTTTAACTTCTTCCGACCGTTACTTGGTCCTTCATGTTGTAAGGAGTCTTTTGATAATCAGGTGCAAGTATGGCACTTTATGCAACAAAATTGCCTCCTGTATCTCCCAGCAAAAGTGCTCTTCCCATTCTATATCTCCCTTCCGTGGTTTTGGGAATGCTTGCAGAGACGCCCTTCTGCACAAGAACGATTTGATATTCACCATACTGTTCGAAAGGACGCTCTAGGATGTTATGGAAGGGTGTTTAGATGAGTGGGATTTGTAGAGCGTTATGGTTTAGGGTTATTAGTCGTCATTTAAGAACGACTAACTGCTATTAGTAGTCATTTAAGAACATGTGTGGGCCGTCAGATGATCCTCTTGACGATGCTTGCTAACCCACGTATTGTGTGAGCACATACTTGAATTAACGAGTATGTAAATGATGATCATTAGCAAATGACGTTTTGGCATTGAGTGAAGACCGTGGTTATCATATATGGTAAGCAACTTTATATTGTTATTCAGCAACCAGTTGTAAGAAAACGATAACATCTTCAACTTGTCTCAAACGGTGGTTGTGAGTTCGGTCGCTGTGATACTCTGTATTATTCTATGTGTTATGTGTTAGATGTCTTTATTATTTTTTGTGGGGTTGGTTGCGCCTTCTTTCGTTGTAATAACCTTTTATAGAGGATGAACCACTGTTGTGTCACGTGTGAACAGTCACGTGGTCTGGTCACGTGCCTAAACTTGTAGCTGGATGCCTACCTAGCATGTTGGATTAGACATAAAGTATATTGTCTTGACTTTTCAACGTCTTGGGAAGGTACACAAATTTGTGTTTAAACTTGTTGGGAGTATCGGCTGAAATTTCCAAAGGTGGATAGTCCGCTCAACTGCCTTTAACATTTTATTTTGGAAAGCCACTTTAATTTTTTTAATTTTTATTTGACCGGCAGAAACCAACACTGCCAGCAGGAATCAAACTACACTAACAGCAGCAATGAAAATAAACATTATTCTAATAATTCCTAACAAACTGTTATCGAATTGACACAATATTAAACACAATTGCATTTGTATTATATACTGACACTTACAAATATTATCTAGTACACTTACACATGTTAAAACGTTAACACTAATTTCATACATTTATGTGAACAGGTTTACCTCCGGTTTGAGAAGGTATGAAGTTATGGATCCAGCATCGTCGTTTGACATGTTTTCAGTGTGGCTTCGAAGTCTAGTGTCATTCGCCTTTGGAACCTTGTTACTGTCATCAATGGAAGGCGTTCGTTAACATGTAAGCTTCAAATTATTGGCTACTATTTAGTCATCGTTGTGGTTTATCATTTCAGCAGAAAACTTAGTAATTGTACTATGTTATGTTGTTATTGTGTTGTATTTTTTTACTTGTTTATGTTTGTCATGGTTTGCAACCGACGTACCAAAATAACAATAGAGCAACAATAGTTATGCCATAACTATTTTGGGTAACTTAAATAGACCTTTTGGGTACCAAACTACTCTGCTCATTAAACCCAATTGAACTCCAATGTCGTCTTGCTTTAAGCAGTTTTTGCTAAAAGTTTTGGAATAAAACAATTTTTATAAATCTTTATACAGTATTTGGTAATAACTAAATAGCAAACAACAAAATAGCTGGATGCCTACCTAGCATGTTGGATTAGACATAAAGTATATTGTCTTGACTTTTCAACGTCTTGGGAAGGTACACAAATTTGTGTTTAAACTTGTTGGGAGTATCGGCTGAAATTTCCAAAAGGTGGATAGTCCGCTCAACTGCCTTTAACATTTTATTTTGGAAAGCCACTTTAATTTTTTTAATTTTTATTTGACCGGCAGAAACCAACACTGCCAGCAGGAATCAAACTACACTAACAGCAGCAATGAAAATAAACATTATTCTAATAATTCCTAACAAACTGTTATCGAATTGACACAATATTAAACACAATTGCATTTGTATTATATACTGACACTCACAAATATTGTCTAGTACACTTACACATGTTAAAACGTTAACACTAATTTCATACATTTATGTGAACAGGTTTACCTCCGGTTTGAGAAGGTATGAAGTTATGGATCCAGCATCGTCGTTTGACATGTTTCCAGTGTGGCTTCGAAGTCTAGTGTCATTCGCCTTTGGAACCTTGTTACTGTCATCAATGGAAGGCGTTCGTTAACATGTAAGCTTCAAATTATTGGCTACTATTTAGTCATCGTTGTGGTTTATCATTTCAGCAGAAAACTTAGTAATTGTACTATGTTATGTTGTTATTGTGTTGTATTTTTTTACTTGTTTATGTTTGTCATGGTTTGCAACCGACGTACCAAAATAACAATAGAGCAACAATAGTTATGCCATAACTATTTTGGGTAACTTAAATAGACCTTTTGGGTACCAAACTACTCTGCTCATTAAACCCAATTGAACTCCAATGTCGTCTTGCTTTAAGCAGTTTTTGCTAAAAGTTTTGGAATAAAACAATTTTTATAAATCTTTATACAGTATTTGGTAATAACTAAATAGAAAACAACAAAATAGCTGGATGCCTACCTAGCATGTTGGATTAGACATAAAGTATATTGTCTTGACTTTTCAACGTCTTGGGAAGGTACACAAATTTGTGTTTAAACTTGTTGGGCGTATCGGCTGAAATTTCCAAAAGGTGGATAGTCCGCTCAACTGCCTTTAACATTTTATTTTGGAAAGCCACTTTAATTTTTTTAATTTTTATTTGATTGTCAAATTGAACATACACTAAAAATTGCCTGGAAACTTGAGAGGTACATGGATGATTGGATGGTTCCCATTTAATGTTATTAAATGCAAAAACTCTAGAAAGACTTTTGGCATAGTCGATGCAATCAACTATTGTCTGCAACTGACAGGTGTAATGATGACTTCTCAGGGTAAATTAGTCAATCACACTTGCAAGATGGGCAACTTAAAAAATGGGCAACTTAGAAAATGGGCAACTTTAAAAAACTTATGAAACTTTAGAAAATGGACAACTTTAGTTGCCCATGTTAACAAATTAAACAACTAAAATGTATTCGTCTGACGTGTTTCTATTTAATTAACATATTAACCAATAACACGTTAACGTTAACATATTAAACTACTAAAAAAACAACTGTTATTTTTATTAGAAAAATAAATTTTGTTTTCCATTTATTTTTCCGAAATAATTTTTTTTAGAAAAATAGTTTTTTTTAGAATTTTTTTTAGGAAAATGCTTTTTTTTTTAATTTTTTTTTGTACACGTTAATATTAACACATTAAACAACTAAAATGTATTCGTCTGACGTGTTTCTATTTAATTAACACATTAAACAACAACACGTTAACGTTAACACATTAAACAAAACTAGTGTTATTATTATTATATATATATATATATATATATATATATATATATATATATATATATATATATATATATATATATATATATATATATATATATATATATATTTTTTGCCTTTGTTTTTGTTTTTATTATTTTTCGTACCAAACGGGCTCTAAAAATTATGAAACTTGCGCCATTATTAACGAAATACTTTTTTTCAACAAAAACGAGTATAAATATGCAATACTTTCTCGAAATCAATATATTTGTCTTTGTTTTTGTTTTTATTATTTTTCGTACCAAACGACCTCGAAAAATTATGAAACTTTCGCCATTATTTTGAAATTAAATTTTTTTTAACAAAAACTTTTTTATTTCGAAATTAAATTTTATTTATTTTGAAATTAATTTTTTTTTCAAATAATTTTTATTTTTTTAGAAATTTTTTTCTGAATTATTTTTTTTATTTCGAAATTATTTTTTTTTCAAATAATTTTTAGAAAAATAATTTTTTTTAGAAAAATATATTTTTTTAATTTTTTTATTGTATGTATACGTGATAGATCTGAAGTAAGGGAAAATTAACGTTATAGATTATTAAGGGAAAGAAAAAGGATTTGTAATGTAACAAGAATTAAAGACGAAGAGGAAAATGAACAAGGTGAGATACGTGTGTTATATATAGAGGAGAGAGAATATCAAATAAAATTAGTATTTTATTATTTTAATAATACGGAGTAGTAAATTTATTAATAGAATTAAGTATGTAAGTGATGTGAGATGATGGGGTAGGGAGACTAGAACTGAGCAAATTTAGGGAGGGTTTGTCAGATTGCCCATAGACCCCATTCTTATAACAAAATGGCAATTTAAAAGATGGGCAAACTTAAAAGATGGGCAACTTAAAAAATGGGCAACTTAGAAACTGGACAACTTTAAAAAACTTGTGAAACTTTAGAAAATTGACAACTTTAGTTGCGCATTTTAAGTTGCCCAATTTTCAAAGTTGCCCATTTTAAAACATTGCCTAATTTTGCCTTGTAGGTTGCGCTATAAAATGCCTTTTTAAAACATTGCCTAATTTTGCCAAATTTGTGTTTAAACTTGTTGGGAGTATCGGCCGAAATTTCCAAAGGTGGATACTCCGCTCACCTGCCTTTAACATTTTATTTTGGAAAGCCACTTTAATTTTTTTAATTTTGATTTGATTGTGAAATTGAACATACACTAAAAATTGCCTGGAAACTTGAATGCTATTAAATGCAAAAACTCTAGAAAGACTTTTGGCAGTGTCGAAGCAATCTACTATTGTCTGCAACTGACAGGTGTAATGATGACTTCTCAGGGTAAGTTAGTCAATCACACTTGCAAGATGGCAACTTAAAAGATGGGCAACTTGCAACGTAGAAAGTGGGCAACTTAAATTGGGCAACTTTTAAAAACTTAGGAAACTTTAGAAAATAGACAACTTTAGACGCCCATTTTAAGTAGCCCAAATTTTAAAGTTGCCCATTTTAAAACATTGCCTAATTTTGCCATGTAGGTTGCGCTATAAAATGCCTTTTTAAAACATTGCCTAATTTTGCCAGCAGGAAGAGAAATGTCGCCAGCAGGTGCAAGGGTTTCACTACCTGTAGCAATGGAAGCGCTACCAGCAGGATCACTCTTCTTTGCCCATTTTTAGTTGCCCAATTTGTAAAGTTGCCCATTTTACGTTGCCCATTTCTTTAAGCTGTCCTTTAAATTTTGATTTTTTTTCCCATGAATTGTTCAACAAAAAAACAAACCAATAAAACGTCGATACTTAAACCACGTATTGTTGGTTGGTTTGTTGTTTTAAATGGAATTAAAAAAATATATAATTAAACAAAAACTAAATAAACAAATAAATACGTAAAAAATCGAGGCAACTGAAATGTTAATACAATCATAGTAATCACATAACCTGGTTGCCCAACAAATGGTGCTACAGCAGTATATATGGTGTTGTCAGTCGTTCAGAAGAATATATTGTACTGAAAGTACAAAATAATAAATGGCGCTAGTACATACTCAGGGTTGCCTAACTAATTGTTTGTAACACTTTTTTTGCACCACTTACCCTTATGCAATTTTTGGTTAAAACCACACTAATAGTTGGTGATATTTTTTGCACCACTTACCCTTACACAAATTTAGGTTTGTTGACTTCGGTAAATCAAATAATTCAATGATATTTTTGTAAAAGGTACTAAACATACTAGAAACATAAAAACAACGTCATACTAAACTGCTTCAATGCATTTCACCCCAACTTGTTAGAACCGGAGCTCTCTTCCCTGCTTTCCATCATATTCTTGCTTTCCTTGAGTCGTTTAAACACAATTTCAAGATCGGTAATCCTCTTTTCTAGATTATAAGGGTCGTGAAACCCACCTTGTTGCTCCCCCTTGTTTTGAGGCACCACCACATTTTGCTGCTCCACCACATTTTGCTGCTGATCGTCTTCATTTTGCTGCACCAGTAACTCACGTTGAGCCACCACATCCTCTTCACCTTCCTCCTCCTCTTCATCTTCATCTTCCTCTTCGTCTCCTTCCTCCTCCCCATAATCATTCACTCCCCAAACCTCATCCCAGTAAAAGTCTTGCGCATGCAGCCGGTTCAAAATTTGACCCCTCATCCACGCATCTACCTGCCTATACGACCCATATTCTGCAATCGGTTCATACCCGAAAGCATCAAACACTGCGTCAAATAGTAATTTGTTGTTTAACACCCACTCGTACTCTTCAGCATCATTTTGAAAGTTGCCATTATTAGTTGCCATTGTTTATGTTTTCTTTCAATTGAAAGGGATATATGTGTTTGTCTGTGTGTTTTTGGTATACAATGCATAGTTATAAATAGGCTGGAGAGTTAGATTAAAGGTTCCCAACACTTTGGGCGGGAAAGGGACAAAGGCGCGCGCCAAAATTAATAGATGTGAATCGAAGATGTACGAAAAAAGTCTCGAATATCCTTTTACCAAGTATTGACCTTCCATGGACAATGAGTTGACGCAACAACTAGGTGTATCTCATGCTTTGTGAATAATAAACTTACAAACTCAATATTACCAACTGGTTGTTTGTGAAATTTGGGATGATTTGGGATCGGGTTTGTTAATATTGGCCCGAGGGAATAAATGTTGGACCGTCACCGGAAAGGTCAAACAATATGTGGTTTAACTACGGACGGTTTCTTGGTTGGTTTGTTGTTGTAATAAATGGGCAACTTAAAATTTGGGAAACTAAAAATGGGATTCGCGCAGGCTAAAAAGATGTGCAACTAAAAAAACGTGCAAAATATGGGCAACATACAAATTGGGCATCATAAAAATTGGGCAACTTAATATGGCAGTTCATCAAACATAAAATAATGGGCAACTTAAAAGAGTTGCAACGAAACAAAGGGGCAACTTAGATCTTGGGCAACCAACAATTGTGCAACCAACAACTTGGGCATCTTAAAAGATATGCAAGTTAAAAATCGGCCAACTTAAAAGATGACATCTTAAAAAACGGCCAACTTAGTAGGGTTACAACTTTTAAGTTGAGGGTTCTACTGCTCGCTTTGTAACCAATGGGGTCATACTATTATTGGGGGGTTCACTTTTACCATTGTATAACTAGTTGCCCAAATTTTTTATACAAGTTGCCCAAATTTTTAATACAAGTTTATTTGTGTTGTAAGCTAGTGGACACCAAGGGAGCATCTTTTATAACAAGCTGACCAACGTGACAAGACCCAGGTATTCACCAATTCACTATCAAACATTGACTTTTCTGCCGATAAACCTGCAAACCAAACCCCTATACCCACCATGATTACACAAACAATATGTGGGTTTTTTTTTGGAAGGCGTACAATATGTGGTTTAATAATGAAAAAAATATAAATAAATAATAACTAAATAAGTAAATAAAGAAAGTAGGAAAGGTACCTACTTTCTTTTCTTGGAAACTTTAAAATTTTTACCATTAAGCCCATCATTTTCCCATAAGTAAATACATAAAAATTAAAGGAAACTGAAATGTTAATACACTTATGGAAATCATATCCTAATTCTAATGATGTTGATGAAGTACAGATAGAGACTACTGCTTGAGTTATATTCAGTCTTAAGTAGCTTTTCCATTCCAGATCAGTCCTAAGTAGCCGGCAACAATGTCCTTTGTGCTTCCGGGCAGGGCAGTAACAAGGATGAGAAATCATGGATTTTCATCCTCTATTTTCTTGATCCACCACACAAACACAATCTATCTACCCCTTTAATAGCCTCTGATGATCCACCATTTTTCGCTTCACATATGGTTGTTATATCTTGCATGGGATTAAGTTCCCAACAAGATTCGACCAGTTTTTAAAAACTAGTGGTCCTGAGTTGGAGTGAAGGAAAAGATCGTGGATAGGCAGTTAGAGCAAAGCCTCGCACCAGAAAGGCTGAATGTAAATTTCTTGTTTAAAGAGACACTCGACAGTTAGGGTTTTTGTAGTGGATCGTGGTTGTATGTTATTAGCCGTCATTTAAGAACGGCTAAAAGTTATTAGCAGTCATTTCAGAACGGATCTAGATCATAAGAGTGATCCACCCGCTGTGATACCATTTGTTGGTGCGCTTTAAACTTGAGCAACTGATGAATTAACAAGATAAACATAAACACGTGCCGCTTGGACATTGAAAGAATAACGAGTTTATGATTCATGATGGCAAAATTACAAGGTTACTACGGTGAGAGACAATTAAAAGTAACTAGTAGGCTTGGGTTAAGTTTGTTGGAGGATTGTAAGAATCTAACTATGTTATGGAATTGTTAATCTCGTTCAACGCGCACATTTTGCTTCAGTTGGGAGTGCTTTATATAGCAGGTAGATTACTGTTGTTGCACGTGAGACTAGTTATCTTATTTGATTTCTAAAAAAAGCATTTGATTGTGAAGCGGATCGTGCACAAAAATAGGCTTGAGAGGTAGATGAATGGTTCCCATTTAATGCTATTAAATGCAAAAAAGGTCATGAAAGACTTTTGCCATTGTGGATGGTAATCCACTTATGGGGGCAAGTGACAGGTGTAATATTGGTAGTCAGACTTACAAAATGGCAACTTTAAAGATGGGCAACTTAAAAAAAAGTGCAACTTTAATGGTGCAACTTTATAAAATTGAGCAAATTTGTGACGCAACTTAATAATGGGCAATTGAGAAGACTTTCCACCTTTGGAAATTTCAGCCGACATTCTACTGCTACTTACAAAGTTTATGCTGCTAGGTATAACATTCTACTGCTACATCCCATGTTGAAGTTGTGCTTAATCATGTAAACGATAAGAAGGACAAGGAAGAAAAAGAAATGAAGAAAAGGACGAATGAAAGTTTCTAATGGTTTGTGATTCAATTTGTAATGGTTTGTGTAATGGAAATTTGTAATGGTTGTAATGGAAATTTGTAATGGTATGTGTAATGTGTTTCTATTTTGGAACAGGGCCTGTTTGTGTTTCAATTTTGGATCTTTATGTTAAATTAAAAATCAAGTATTTACACTATATATTCAAAACAGCCTATATGAACATGGTCATATAACTTGACAAGTTGCCCAACTTGACAAGTTGCCCAACTTGACAAGACCCACCGTTAATTAACATTGATTTTTCTGACAACTATTTAATTATTTCCCGCGGGAAATAATAAACCCACCCACCAAACCCCTATACACACCATAATTACACAAACCCTTATAAAAAAATTAAATCCAAAACGAAATCCAAACTGTCATTTTCGAGAACTCACCAAAGCAAATCAAATTCCAGCAATACCATGTCTTTTGGACGTAATGTTAGCCCTAAAATGATGGATTATATTAGCAACATGCCAGATAACGTGATCACTAATATTATGAATCGTTTGCCACTAAAAGATGTGGTGAGGACCGATACTTTAGCGAGTAACTGGAGGTTTAAGTGGACTTTGCTCACCGATGTTATATGATGAAGCGAAAAGTGTACCGCTTTTAAGGGGTCATTTAAGCCCTAAATCGTATTTATTTGATCAAATATTGCCCTAAATCGTTCCTTTTGTCATTTTAGGTACTTTTGAGGAGAAATCTGGAAAAGGAGGCATTTTGGACGTTTTTGGAGCATAAAAGTGAAGAAAACGGCAAAGTCTCAAAAATCGGCTAAAAGTTACCTTTGACGGCGTCAGATTTTACGCTGGACGGCGTCATGGCTTGGCAAGAAAAGGTGGATGTGAAATTTACTCATGATAAGCCAGTGAAAATTGCATGTGAATTCTGACGGCGTCACGCTTTAACCTGATCAAGGGCGTCACGGCTTAATTCAAAGAGGGACGGCGTCACGTTCAAGGTCTGACGGCGTCAAGCCTTGATAAGCCAGAACGGATTTTGGAGAGCTAAAGAGGGACGGCGTCAAGAAGGCCACCCGAGAACCCTAGAAGCGGCGAGGTGACGGCGTCACACTCCATAACGTGACGCCGTCAGATGTAAAAATCTATATATAGTTTTGCAATTCTTTGTCATTAGAGTGGAACTTAGTGTGGAATTTTTGGGAGAAAACCCTAAGACGATTTTAGCATCTTTTTCAAGGCTTTTTGCCTTGAGATCTTCCATGTTACATTGAAGATAAGTTATCAATTAATCATTCAATATGTCTATGTGTTGTTTGATTCTATCTTATTCTTGTCTTTTGATTAACATGTTAGGCTAGATTTATCTTGTGTTTGCTTAGATCTAATGAAACCTAGCTATTGATTATTGGTTATTAGTGTGTTATTAGTTGTATTGGATGATTGTTTATCTATGTTAGGCTTATGAAAACTGGCTAACTTCCTATTCGGTAACTTGCTTGAACGTCTTAAGAAACATGAACCAAATGCGTACTAAAGGTTTTTATGGTTGTATTTAATGCACAAGCGAATTCTAGTGATCCCATGTTAGGAGCTTCCTAGCCGGCTCGACATAGGAGTGAAGTAGGAGCTTGTAGAGTTGGGGAAGTACGTACGCCACCCCACGATTGGTATTAAGGAATACACCCGTCATCCACGCGACTAATACACACTAATCAACCGGTAAAAGATAGTTAGGGAGTAAGGAAATCTAAGTAAACACATTTCTCTACACTTAAGTTTTCACCAACTTTTTATTTTCAGTTATTTATTTTATTTGCATTCGTAGTAATTTGGGTTAGTTGACTAGCAACTAATTCCGCCCACTCTTTCAAACCCGAGATTTTACTTGCTTTCATAAAAATATAAAAACATAAAAAAGAATCTTCCTCAACCCTTAGACCTATTAGAGTAGTCTTTCATACCTAACGAACACTATTCCCTGTGGAGAACGATCAATCCCCGTACTTACCACTACACTATACTACATCGGTCAGGTACACTGCCTGGTGGGGTTGTAAGCCTCTTGAGATCCCTCGAGAGGTAAAACCTGTTGTAAGGTTGCAAAACCACGCATCAAGTTTTTGGCGCCGCTGCCGGGGAATAGTTATTGTTTAGGTTGAATTGTTATTTCTATTAGGTCTACTCACTAGATTCCTTTCTAGTGAGAATTTTTATTTTATTTTTTTTAGGTTTTCTTTAGTCTATCTATTTTCTTCGTTTCTTTGTTCGTAACCATTACCATTCGACATCATGGAAGATGGTAATATCCTCGGTCCCAACAACCCACCACAACAACAACCACCACCTCCTAGAGCCCGTACTTTAGGAGAGTACTCCCGTCCTAGCCACCATGGCTATCGAAACACCATTGAGCTCACTCAAGGAGCCAATGTCACACCCTTGCGATCCGACACCATCCGGTTGGTGCAAAGCGGATGCGCATTCCATGGACTTCGTTCTGAAGATCCTAATCAACATCTCAAGGACTTTCTTAAAATCGTTGATTCGATAGACCTTGATGTTGCCACTCGAGAGACGACCCGATTGCGTCTCTTCCAATTCTCTCTGCGGGACCAAGCTAGTCAGTGGCTAGAACGTCAACCCGCAGGATCCATCACCTCTTGGGATGATCTCACCACTCGTTTCCTTGCTCAGTTTTTCCCACCGGGAAGAACTACCAAGCTAAGGAAGGATATCTTGATGTTTGAACAACGTCAAGGCGAAACCCTCTACGGGGCATGGATTCGATTCAAGGACTTACTCCAAAAAGTCCCTCATCATGGCATAAATCTCTGGCTTCAAATCCAAATCTTCTATGACCATGTTGATTACCACACCAAGCGTGCCATCGATCGAGCCGCCGGGGGCAGATTGCGCGACAAAAGCGCCGAGGAATCATGGGAGATCATTGATGAGCTTGCATCCGATGATGATGAATTGTGGCAAGTCTCCCACGACGTGCGCTCGGCAGTCAAGACATATTCATCGCCCGATACAGCCAATCAAATCACTGAGGAAAGCGTTAGTGAACTTGAGAAAAGGGTTGCATATCTTATGGAAAAGCAAAAGAGACCCTTAAGTCCACAAAAAGCAACAATTAACTCAGTCTCAAGCGTTAAACAATCACCATTGTCCGAATCACCCCTTAGGGAAAATGCTAAACCCTTCCATAAGCACGCTCAACCCAACTCACCACCTCAGGAACTTAGTCCAACATTCGAAGCTCGAATGAGAGAGTACATGTCAAAACACTCCGAACGGTTGGCAAAATTTGAGGAAGCCGTCTACAAACAGAAGGAGGAAATGGAAGAGAAGATGGCGGAAATGATGAATCTTTTGAAAGAATATACAAATACAAAAGCCCCTGAAAAAGTGTTGGTGAGGAATGACGCTGAAGTTCCTAACACTAAATTTGTCAAGGCCACCTCCGTCGTCCAAGAGGGCGGAAATGATGGAAGAGGGAAATCCATAACTATGGAAGTTAACAAAATTGACTTCATCCCACTTAATAATGAAAACACCAATGCCTACAAATGCGATTCCGACAAGGAAGAGGAGGCGCCCTCTGAGGAGCGCCAATTGGTTGAACCGCCAGTGTCACAACAAGTGAGGCATTACTTGAAGCACGAAATAAACAAGGAGACCATAAACGATTGGGTGAGAAACTATCGACGTACTCATCTACCCAACAAGGAGTCCAAGAAGGTGGAACCGGATGATAAATCTGACACACTACCCGGTGGGCAATTGTATGAATGCCTCATAGGACAAAAGTTAGTGGAAAAGCAGGAATTCTACGGGGTCTTTGAAATACCATGCAGCATTGGAAAACACAAGTATCTGGATGCGATAGCTGACCAAGGCTCCGACGTAAATTTGATGCCTTTATCCGTTTATGTCCAGTTAACCGAGGAGTTGCCATCCATCACCCATACTAAACTCTCCTTTGCGAAACATTCTTATGAGTATCCGTTAGGAATTGCAGAAGATGTGTTGGTCAATGTTGCCGGATTCCTGTATCCGGTCGACTTCATGATCATTGAGAGAAATGGTATGAATATGCCAATAATCCTTGGGGCACCCTTTCTCGCTACCACTAGAGCACAAATCAATTACGAAAATAGCACCATCCAAATGAAGAAGGGGAAGAAAACAATAAACTTCCCAACGATCCCACGACATATACGAGATGTTGCTCTGCAGAAGAAGATGGAGGCTAACCCCAATATAATCCGTGGTAATGTTCGAGAGAAAATTCTTGCATGGGAGGCAAGGATTAAGAACTATATGGAAAATGAGATCAGAGAATGTAAGGGTGGAAATAACGATTATATTGAGGCTGATGAGCAAACCAATAACCCCGTTGAATTTACAAAAGGAGACTCAGTGCTCCTAAGGCATTCAGAAACAGAAGCACCTACCAATGAACTAAGTCCCTGGTGGTACGGACCATTCACAATTAAAAGTTTACACCAAGATGGGATAGTAAGCTTGACCAGCAAAGGAGGAGGTGAAGTGACCGCGAATGTCGAGCGATTGAGACACCACCACCCTGATAACAAGGATCATATCTATCAGGGATACGTCATTATGAATGATGGAATCACGTAATGTACGTGACTTTGAGTCTAGCTACAAGACTCGTTAATAAAGAAAAGCGCTTCTTGGGAGGCAACCCAATCTTTATTTGCTTTGTGTGTTTATTTGTTTGTTTGTTTGTTTTTATTTGTTTCCGTATGTGTGTTTAATTTTTATTCTTATTGATTCATGTTCAAAACTAATTTGTGAAAATGCTTTATCTTGTTTTTAACTTCGTCTTAACTACATATAAAGGTATTTTGCAAAAGTTAAGTGTAAGGGAAATCTAAATCGGTTTATTAGAACACAAATGAACATGAATCGTAATAATATTAAATGAACATACATATTAGTATTCGTTTGAGTCAAATGCTTGTATCGAGTCATAGTGATGTTTTGCAGGATTTCCAGGAAGTAAGGTAAAGGTTTTTCCAGAAATTTTCCGGAAACTTAAAATGAGAATTTTTGTCAGGTCATTTCTGACGGCGTCAGGGTTTATAACCTGACGGCGTCAGATTTAATTTTCAGAAATTTTTGAAAGTTTTGTTTTCATAAAATTTTTTTTTATTAAATCTCCAACTTATAATCTCCAGGAATCTGCAAAATTATCATTCCACAAGCATTATATCCTTATATATATATATTTATCCCGCCGATGTTATGCAGGTTTTCGTGTTTGTTTTCTCAGGTTTAACAGGTTATTTTGGACAAGGAAATGTTTTGGATCAAGCTTATGGCGATGCATTAGTCATGGAGCTTCAACATTACCTTGGAAGAAGATTTAACCGTGTAACTTCATTATCCACCGAGCGAATCAGGGGAGTATTTGATTTCAATCTTTTACTTTTTGCTTTTACATCTTGTTACTTGAACATTGGGGACAATGTTCATCTTAAGTGTAAGGGGGGGTAAAAATACGATTTTTAGAGAATGCTATTACGCTTGATTTTTGTTTGTTTAATAGTTGATGTGTAATAAAACTGAGAGAAATACCTGTTAGGGTAATTTTAGTGCCAAATTTAAAATTTTTTACAACATATAGGAGTGAAACTTTGATCTTAATGAGTGTCTCACGGATAGGAGTTATATGACTAGCACAAAAACCGTACCACTAAAAAATTTTCCACCCCAAATATGTGAGGTTCGCCCCTAGAATTGGTAGGAAAAGCATTTATGCTATGATGTGTGTACCGGTAGCACTTAGATTCTAGAACTTGCGTTAGGACCATTCCAAGGCCACAAGTGAGACTACATTCGTGTAGTTAGATTTACTACATGATAAGAGGCATTAGGATTAACCCATTGTTTTACACCTGTGTTTTTGTTATAATTACATTGGCTACATTGGTCAAGTAATTCTCCCACACCCTTTGCGTTGTACTCATTTTTAGTACACGATACCCCTAGTACACCCCTCAGAGCCTATCTTTTCGTTTCGACCTTTAAGCATTTTACTTAAAGGAAGAATTTGTTTACACCCCACTTAAATGTACACCCAAATCACCTTAGCCTACCTTGTATGCACTCATCTTTAGTGCATTATTGTGACAACATTTGTTTAAACCCCAAGTTAATTATCTAATTGATTACATGGTTGCTAAGTCGAGTCATATCCTTGTACATATTGTTTTGGGACGATTGGGACTCATGGGTAAAGTACTAGTGTAATGGAGTAATGGGAAGAACATCATTTATTACCCCCATATGTGCTAAATATTTTAAAAGTACTCCAAGTTTTTCAATTATCTTAATTCGAGTCATTAGAATAGTTATTTGTAAAATTATGTAAAAATTCAAGTGTAAGGGGAATGCAACGCCCCTATGATGTATTATTTTGGATGGTAGGGCAAGAGTGTATGCAAAAAAAAAAAAAAAAAAAAAAAAAAAAAAAAAAAAAAAATCAAGAAAAATACAAAAAAAAAAAAAAGAGAAAAATAGAAAAAACATACGGACTACCATCCCGTTTTATTTTATGTTTATTTTATGTTTTTGTTATTTTCTTTCATTAGCTTAAGATTGAGTCGAGTCTTGGCTTAGCAACATTGTATAGTACATGTAATTGATCAAGATCTTTAACTCGCCACCAGTAAAATATCCTTTATCCAACAAAACCGTGTTTTCCTTTTCCCTACACCTAACGTTATAACCCATGTAAAAGCCCTCTTTGATAGTTTATCTTAGGTGCTTACGCCTAGTGGAGGAGGTTTTCGATCCTTTCCCAAGCCTATGGTAATCTATTTGCTATGACAGGTAGTGAGAGATATTATCCGTTTCCATTTATGAGATTTATTTTGATGACACTTGAGAGATGTGAGTATCTAAACACTACTTGTGAGGTGCTAGTTTATAATCTCCGTGCTTATTATGATTAAAGTGGAACGATTATTTGTTGCAATTACTTTTATATTAGCGTTAAATGACCCCTAACTTGTATTTCAATTAGAATAAAAGCGCATTTGCTTGAGGACAAGCAAATCTCAAGTGTAAGGGTATTTGATGAAGCGAAAAGTGTACCGCTTTTAAGGGGTCATTTAAGCCCTAAATCGTATTTATTTGATCAAATATTGCCCTAAATCGTTCCTTTTGTCATTTTAGGTACTTTTGAGGAGAAATCTGGAAAAGGAGGCATTTTGGACGTTTTTGGAGCATAAAAGTGAAGAAAACGGCAAAGTCTCAAAAATCGGCTAAAAGTTACCTTTGACGGCGTCAGATTTTACTCTGGACGGCGTCATGGCTTGGCAAGAAAAGGTGGATGTGAAATTTACTCATGATAAGCCAGTGAAAATTGCATGTGAATTCTGACGGCGTCACGCTTTAACCTGATCAAGGGCGTCACGGCTTAATTCAAAGAGGGACGACGTCACGTTCAAGGTCTGACGGCGTCAAGCCTTGATAAGCCAGAACGGATTTTGGAGAGCTAAAGAGGGACTGCGTCAAGAAGGCCACCCGAGAACCCTAGAAGCGGCGAGGTGACGGCGTCACACTCCATAACGTGACGCCGTCAGATGTAAAAATCTATATATAGTTTTGCAATTCTTTGTCATTAGAGTGGAACTTAGTGTGGAATTTTTGGGAGAAAACCCTAAGACGATTTTAGCATCTTTTTCAAGGCTTTTTGCCTTGAGATCTTCCATGTTACATTGAAGATAAGTTATCAATTAATCATTCAATATGTCTATGTGTTGTTTGATTCTATCTTATTCTTGTCTTTTGATTAACATGTTAGGCTAGATTTATCTTGTGTTTGCTTAGATCTAATGAAACCTAGCTATTGATTATTGGTTATTAGTGTGTTATTAGTTGTATTGGATGATTGTTTATCTATGTTAGGCTTATGAAAACTGGCTAACTTCCTATTCGGTAACTTGCTTGAACGTCTTAAGAAACATGAACCAAATGCGTACTAAAGGTTTTTATGGTTGTATTTAATGCACAAGCGAATTCTAGTGATCCCATGTTAGGAGCTTCCTAGCCGGCTCGACATAGGAGTGAAGTAGGAGCTTGTAGAGTTGGGGAAGTACGTACGCCACCCCACGATTGGTATTAAGGAATACACCCGTCATCCACGCGACTAATACACACTAATCAACCGGTAAAAGATAGTTAGGGAGTAAGGAAATCTAAGTAAACACATTTCTCTACACTTAAGTTTTCACCAACTTTTTATTTTCAGTTATTTATTTTATTTGCATTCGTAGTAATTTGGGTTAGTTGACTAGCAACTAATTCCGCCCACTCTTTCAAACCCGAGATTTTACTTGCTTTCATAAAAATATAAAAACATAAAAAAGAATCTTCCTCAACCCTTAGACCTATTAGAGTAGTCTTTCATACCTAACGAACACTATTCCCTGTGGAGAACGATCAATCCCCCGTACTTACCACTACACTATACTACATCGGTCAGGTACACTGCCTGGTGGGGTTGTAAGCCTCTTGAGATCCCTCGAGAGGTAAAACCTGTTGTAAGGTTGCAAAACCACGCATCATTATAGTTGATGAGGATTTCTTTTATTTTTTGACGAATAATTTTGATGGGAAGGAACTTACTAGACTGCTACTTCAGCTCAGAGGTCCAGTAAGAAGGTTTGTCTTCTCCGTAGATCCCAAACCGCTGTTTGGACAAGATTACTTCAAATATGAAGAGATTCATGATTGGCTGTTGTTTTTGGCTCGGGAAGGAATCGAGGAGCTGACAATTCGAAACTGGTATGGTGAACCAGTTATGTTGCCAACCCAACTGTACTCTCGTATGGAGTTGAAACATCTTGAACTTCATTGGTGTACTCTTCCTAGTTTGGTATCTTTTATTAGCTTTCCAAATCTATTGAGCTTAGAATTGTTATATGTTGACTTTCAAACCGGTTCAGTTTGGAAGTTTATTTCTCGTTGTCCCTTACTTGAGTCTCTTAAAATGAATCGTATTCATAAAAACGACATGAGACTTTTGGATATGGCACAGCTTGGAAATTTGAAGAAGTTGTATTTGTCATTCGGTGTTTCGAACCATCCCACGACAATCACAACTTACAATATCTTTCAGCTTAGAACTCTTCCCAATCTTGAGTCCCTTACATTGGATTTTCAGGAGTGCAAGGTTAGACAAATTTGAGTTTTACAGTTCAAATTTCATAATGTTAAAGTAATCTCTAATACTTATGAAATATAATCTTTAAAACTTACGATAAGTCGACCATTTGTAGTTGTTGGAAGAAGGAAGCTCCTGGATGAATGTCCCTATGGCATTTGTAACCCTTAAGACTCTAAATCTATCCGGAGTCGATTTTGGAAACAATGCAATGGTGTCATTCATCATTCAAATGATTTGTGGAGCTCAAAAATTGGAAACTCTAGAAACCATGGTAAGTGGAATGCATATGTATGAAATACGTCATCTTAAATTGACATTGTTGTGCATCTCAATACTATCTCAATTTGCAGGCTGCATTGGAAAGTGATCTACCTTTGGAAGTTTATTCATTAGATTTACGTAGCCATGGAATGAGGTCGGGGCAGCTCAAGAGTGTGGCGTTTCGATCTTTTCCTAGATCAGAGAATGAATTAACAATAATAAAGATCATACTTGCATGTTCCCCCTTGCTGAAGATGGTTTATATCAAGCTCAGCAATTTTAGTTATGATGAGTCTGAAAATGTGAGGATGAATTGGGAGTTGGCTAGGAAGCTGTTGAAACTCCACCGAGCTTCCCGCACAGCCTTGGTGGAATTCTTTTAGTCTTTTAGTTTATGTATGGGTTGAATACCCTATGACAATCAACTTTTCAGTTTCCTTTAATTTGTATGCATTTAGTTATGGGGAAATGATGACTACTTTATAAAAGTAGGAAAGTTGCCTACTTTTCTTTATAATTGAATGGAGATAACATGTATTCGTAATATAACCAAGGAGCTTAATTGTAACTATTTTTAATTTCCTACAAAAGAAAGTAGGTACCTTTACCACTTATTAATTTTTTTTTTCATGACTATTACATAAAAAAACCAAGCAAGAATACGACCATAGTTAAACCACAATGTACCAAAGTTCTATCTGGTTTGGAACTGACGGAAAGCGACAAATAACAACAATGTCGCTCTACAGTAAACACAAGTTTAAAATGTTGTCCAGTTTTTACTTGCCCATTTTTTAAAACATTGCCTAGTTTTGCCACTTAGGTTGCGCTATAAAATGCCTTTTTAAAATATTGCCTAATTTTGCCAGCAGGAAGAGAAATGTCACCAGCAGGAACAAGGGTGTCACTACCAGTAGCAATGGAAGAACTACCACCAGCATCACTCTTCTTTGGCCATTTTGAGTTGCCCACAATGAACTGCCCAATTTGTAAATTTGCCAATTTTAAAACATTGCCTAATTTTGCCATGTAGGTTGCGCTATAAAATGCATTTTTAAAACAATGCCTAATTTTGCTAGGCAGAAGAGAAATGTCACCAGCAGGAGCAAGGGTGTCACTACCAGTAGCAATGGAAGATCTACCAGCAGCATCACATTTTTAGTTGCCCATTATTAGTTGCCCAATTTGTAAAGTTTCCCTATTTACGTTGCCCAGTTATTTAAGTTGTCCTTTAAATTTTGATTTTTTGTACAACAAAAAGACAAACCAATTAAACGTCGATACTTAAACCACATATTGTTTGTTATTTCGAGTGACGGTCTAAAATTTGCTTATGGCGGCCATGTAGCAACTAAACCAAGCAGTAGAACATTTAGCCTAGCATGCAGTAGTAGAATGTATGTTAACTGGCAGTACCAATTTACCCACTTTAGTATAGTCATCATTTTTATGTTGCCCAGTTTTAGTTGACCGTCCATTGTAAGTTGCCCATTTTAAAAACGATGCCTAATTTTCCCATGTAGGTTGCGATACATACAGTACACAATAGTACTTCAACTTTATTTTATTTCACTGCCACATGGTAGGTGTAATCGTAGTCATGCGATTGTCCCTTTACCAAATTTGGTACAATGCCAACACAAGTACATATAATATATTTTATATTATTTTTAATGCCACGTAAACCTCCAGGTGTAATCATAATAACTCTATATATGTGTCATCTACTTTATTTATTGTTTCTACTTTGCAAACCATATATTCTAACGTTTTTATAAAACGAGCCGGGAAGCCCGCGTTTTAATATATATATATAATGGAAACAAACGTTGAATTTTTAAAAATAAATACACAACTAGTAACATAAAGAAAAGAACAAAACAGAAAAAAAAAATCTACGAAATTAAAAATAAAGTACACAACAATCTTTTATAAAATAGTTACACTACGAAATAACGTGGTGTTTTGGGTGAGAAGTCGCTTAAAAGAAGTCTATATACCACTTAGTAGGGTAATTGAAGGCATCATTTTAATCCTTTGTTGCTTGATGTTGTAGGAGCCTTTTGAGCTTTATCGGGTCCAACTCTATGAAATGAATTGCCCCTGTATCTCCCTAGCAACGTGGGCTCTTCTCATTATCTATCTCCCTTTTCGTGATGCCACAATGAACGAGAGCCTTGATGGCCAACGAGACCATTGATGGCCAACGAGAGTCTACTTCACTGGAAGGGAGTTTAGATGAGTGAGATTTGTAGAGCATTATGGTTTAGGGTTATTAGTCGTCATTTAAGAACGACTAAGTGCTATTAATAGTCATTTAAGAACATGTGTGGCCCGTGAGATGACCCTCTTGACGCTGCTTGCTAACCCACGTAATGTGTGAGTACATGTTGAATAAGCGAGTATGTAAATGATGATCATCAGCAAATGACGTTTTGTCATTGAGTGAAGACCGTGGTTGTAATATATGGTAAGCAACTTTATATTGTTATTCAGGAACCAGTCGTAAAAAATCGATAACATCTTCAACTTCTCTAAAACGGTCGTGATTTTGATCGCTGTGATACAAAGCATTCTTCTGTGTGTTAGATGTCTTTATTGTTTCGGGGTTGGTTGCGCCTTCTTTCGTTGTAATAACCTTTTATAGAAGAGGAAACACTGTAGTTTCACGTGTGAACAGTGACGTTGCCTGACTCTTATGAGTCTGGCCACGTGCCTAAACTTGTAGCTGGAGTGCCTACCTTGCATGTGGGATTAGACATAAAGTAAACTGTCTTGTCTTTTCAAAGACTGATATTTCCAAAGGTGGATAGTATGCTCAACTGCCTATAACTTTTTTTTTTTGGAAAGCCACTTTAATTTTTTGCCCAATTTATAAAGTTGCCTATTTTTTAGTTGCCAAACTTTTAGTTTGCTCGTTTATTGTAAATTGCGCCCATTTCTTAAAACGTTACCACATTTTGCCTTGTAGGTTGCGATACAGTTCACACTTCACACAAGTACATCTAATTTATTTTATTTTATACTATTTGTATTTCATCAACATCATTATAATGAGGATACGAGTAACATAAGTGTATTAACATTTCAGTTTCCTTTTATTTGTATGTATTGTTTTATTTTGTTATTATTTATTTTTAATTTCTGCATGCCATTAACAACTACAAACCAACCAAGAAACCGTCCATAGTCAAGAGGAGGAGATGGCTGAAAGTGACGCGGTGCAGCAAAATTAATAGGATGAGCAGCAAAATGTGGTGGTAAACAAAATGTGGTGGTTCCTCAAAACCAGGGACACCGGCAAGATGGGTTTCAAAGCCCCTATTATCTAGAAAAGAGGATTGGCGATCTTTCGGATGGCGGTGTTTTTATGTTTTTAGTTTGTTTAGTAATTGTTGAAGGTTTTATTATTATAATCCACCATATGCTATGGTGACTTTAAGTGTGTTTAATTTGGAAGTAATAATGTTTCGTGTCTGTGTATGGTGGGATGCATGAAATATGTTTGAATCAATCATTTGGCTATGTATCAATCAGTTAGCTATACATTGAATTAGCGTGATTTATGAGCGCGTGAGACTAATTATGAGGTCCACTTACCTTTTTAAACCCTTTGAAACCAAGCAGTAGATTCCACCACTTACAAACCGATCAGAAGAACCATATCTGCTGCCGAAATTATAGCCAAGCAGCAGGAACTTTGTAACAAGCAGTAGAATGTCTGCTCAAGAGCAGCAGGAACTTTTCCCTCTTTTGCAAAGTTGCCTAATTTAAGTTGCCCATTTTTTAATTGCAAAAGTTTTAAAAATTGCCCATTTATTTAAAACGTTGTCTAATTTTGCCATGCTGATTGCGCTACAGTACACACAAGTACATCAACTTTAATGAATGCCACTTGGTAGGTGTAATCATAATCAATGAGAGTCTTGTAGTCACATACTATTGGCATTTCATTTTGGGCAACAAATTACTGTGTATGCGTGTAGAGATTTGTACTTTGGGCAACTAAATTTGCATATATAATTCTTAACCATATACAACACAACCCTCAAATAAAAAAATAAAAAAAAAATAAAAAAAATAAAACCAAAATGAATTCTTGCACAACAGATAAGTTGAAGGTGTTTATACGGTATGAAGAGAATGTGATTGCTGTTTTACTTCCAAAAGACGTCAACTTTGGCAATCTTGTGAAGTATGTATGGAAGAAGTTTCAGGTTAACGATGCATACGCAATATGGTTATCTTACAACAACGGTGGAGACTAGAGGACTATAGTTAATGAAGTCGACCTCGAAGTTTTCAAAAGTCTTGTTTCGGCGACGCCGTCTCAAGAGCACACAATAATCGTACACTGCGCTATGCATACCGCTGATGTTAATTTAGATCCAGATCATCAAATGCACCGCACTGGTCTTAACTGTATGCCAACCCAACCCCAACCACCCACTTTTGATTATACCGCACCATATAAGAATAAAGGTGGTTTAAAAGTTCATCATCTGTTTGAAGATAAGGAAGAGTGCATGTATGAGATAAGTTTGAAATGTTTAAAAGAAGGGTATGAGTTTTGTGTTTCTAGATCGTGTACGTCAAGATACGCTGTGAAGTGTGTCCAACCAGAATGTGATTGGCACATAAGCTGTCGTCGATATGGGCCAACTTGCCGATTTAGAATCACTTCACTAAACGACAATCATAAATGTTCAAAAATCAAATTCAATCCAAATCACCGAAATGCATATACAAAAACATTGGCTAGAATAATATCCCCGAAGCTCGGAGATCCGACAAGAGTGTATAAGCCAAAGGACTTTATACATGATTTGAAGTTGGATATGAAGATTGACATTTCATACAGACGAGCTTGGAGAGGGAGACAGTTGGCACTGGAATCAAATCAGGGCTGCCCAAAAGCCTCATTTTCGCAGCTGCCGCTATATTGTCATAATCTAAAGATTGCAAACAGGGGCACAGTTACACACATACAGACCGACGATGCAAGCTGTTTTAAGAACCTATTTATAGGTTTCGGTGCTGTGGTAAGCATATTATTAAGATTCTAATCCTTTTTGTTAAGTTACAAAACATATATATATATATTATATATATATATATATATATATATATATATATATATATATATATTTTTGTTTTTTTTTGTTTTTTTTCATAAGGGTATCAAAAGAAATAGCTATGGTTATCATGTCATACACTATCCTAGGGGTATGAATATAGAAAAATAAAATCTAACTTAAAATTTTTAAAATATATATATATATATATATATATATATATATATATATAGAGGATTTATGCATAGCATAAGTGTATACAATATTAATTGGGAGGTGTTATAAGAACCCTCTCTACGCATGGGTCCCGCCTATTTTTTTATAGAATGTACAATCTGACAAACAAGCGGCGGCAGCAGTAAAGTCAACACACCCTCCCTACCAGGGAGGGTCATTATAACCCAACCTTATAAATTATCTAGTTTTAATGAATTGCAACAGCATATCACTGAAACTAAACTTATCAGTTATAGAAACACAGAAACATTTATCTGCATACGCAGGAACAACATAAAGGTACAAAATATATACTTTTTTGCAAAATACTTCTGATACCTAGTTTTCTAAAACAAAAGCAAGACATCAATATTACGTGCATTAAAACAAAAGCAACACATCCATCTTATGCGCACACCGCACCTGTCATATCAAACAACAAACAATATATTGTTATTACTAAAGGTAGTCGTTTGTCAATTAACAATAAACAATAAATTGTTACATATATATATATATATATATATAATCTCTATATTTTATATTTATTTTATTTTGTATCTGTTTATATGTTTTCAACCTTATGTACCATGATATATGCTACATTGTACTTCACAGATTAAGAGTTTCCTGTGTTATATGCGGCCTCTCATCATAATTGATGCCGCACATCTAAAAGGGACATACCAGGGAACAAATCTTGTCGCAGTTGCAATGGACGGAAACAATCAGATAGTACCGCTTGCCACCGGTGTTGCTCAGGGCGAGACTGGTGAATCATGGACTTGGTTTATGACGAAACTCAAAGAATGCATAGGGGAAGTTCCTAATTTGGCCATCATATCTGACAGACATCACGGAATCATCCTGGCATGTAAAACTGTATTCCCGAATGCCTTTCACGGCTATTGTTGTCGTCATTTGATGTTAAATACAAAGATGCAGACAGATACACTGAAATGCTTATACTGGAAGACATGCAAAGCGTACACAACGGAGGATTTTACAAAGCTAATGTCTGATATTCGTTCGGTAAGACGACAGGCTCACAAAAAACTTATTGAAGCAGGCGTCGAGAAATGGTCAAGGGCACATTGCCCTGGGCAGAGGTACAATTATTTAACCTCAAACAGTGTCGAATCCATAAATGCTTTAACAAAGCTTGTGCGCCACTGCCCGATAACAACGCTGATGGAATGGTATAGAGGTCTTCTTCAGAGCTGGTATTACCACCGCCGAGCAAAATATGCAGGTAATAGATTGTTTTAATTTCAATACGTTTACTGAAGAATAATGAAATACTAGACACTAAACAAACTTTATTATTTATGGTTAGATGCCCCGGATGATGATCTTTCTGAATGGGCAACTGCAAAAGTGAATGGCAGAATGGCCAAAAGTGCAAACTGGAAGGTTTTGGGGATTGACAAGGACAGAGTGTATGAAGTACGGGACACAAAAAAAAGGCATATTGTTGATTTGGAACAGGGTGAATGCACTTGCCGACAATGGCAGCTTTCAGGATTACCATGCGGACATGTCTGTGCTGTTGGTAGATTTGCAGGGCTGACTAGTGTGAAGAAACTGGCTAAAGCTTGGTTTTATAATACAACACTTAAAGGCACATACGAAGACATGGTTTATCCTTTAAAAGACATGACGATGTGGGACACTCCAGACGACATCCAAGTTGTATCACCCCCTATTGTTTGCAATAGGCGACCAGGTAGACCCAAAAAAAGAAACAAAATTCCCTCTCAAGGCGAGGTGCCTACAATCATTACGTGCGGAAGGTGTGGAAGGCCAGGACATAACCGGCTAACGTGCAATGCAACAATTGTGATAGAAAAGGTTGAAATTTTAATTATTATGCCACAATTAAGTAGTTGTGATTATTGGGGCCCTAATGTTTATGTGTACCTGTATACAGAAAAGTCCAGCCGGTCCAAGGAAAAAGACCCGTGTGGTGGAGGGTTCATCTAATCAAAGTAACGGAACACAACCCGAGGCAAATTCAGAGTTTATGCACAGGGTGATGAATGCGGCCGAGGCACCCAACTCAAGTCAAGCACAGGAGCAGCCGAACTCATCCAATCCACACATTAATTCGCTGTCAGATTTCCCTACTCCAGACAAGTTTTTACAGTAAAGACCCCCAATGACACACCCTATATTTAAATTTATGCACTCACTTCCTAGTTGGTACCATGTTTTGTTTAACTAAGAATAACAAGTGTGGGTCGTTTGGTGTGTAATAAACATTAGTATTAAACTATGTTATGAAAGTTTGATGGAGGCAAACAATTAGCGGTTGTGTGTGTTTGTGGTAAATTAAATTGAAAATACAAGTAAATAAACGTACCAACCAGCAATCAATCAGATTGCAGTTCAACCATATTGGATCGCCCGTTAATGAAGTCCCTGACTGTATGTTTTTACTACTTGGAAAATGATATGGTTGCTTCATTCAAATTGATTCATTGTTTCAGTTCGTTTGTTTCTACCCTTAACTATGTTTCTTTCCTGCAGATCATCTTCAAACACCTTCGATTTAGCTTTATCTGAACCATTTGGTTTCGCTATTTGTATGCCAACCTCGTGTAACATTTTTTCTTAACCAGTTCCACTTCCTTCCTATATGTGTACCATTTTCATTGACATCCAACCAACCATTTTCATTGTACTTGAACGGAGTTGAACTACACCAACACTGGCCAGCACCCTCCTCTTTCCAAACCATGTTGTTAAAATAATACTTTGATAACGGCTGTTGCTTGTGAGCAATAAACAGGTCCATGGAACCATTGTTCAAAGCATGACTGGAAAATCTACGAACATCTGTATCAATGTGTAGCAAAGTTAAAGCATTTGCAAGTGACATGTTGGGTTTACAATAAAACAAAGCCCATTTATCACCACTAATGTCATTTATATGACTATTAAGTGCCCTAGTAAAAACACCCCTGTCAGAGGTCAAACACCAAACGTTCCCAACACACCCATCAACATAACGAAGTGGATCGAGAGCAAATTCCACATATTTGTGTACTTTAAACTCAACTTTCATCCAGAAACTTAATTAAACATGAGTATAGTTTATAGTTACAAACTAAAAGCAATTATGTAGCTTTTTGGCACCCATAATTAACAAACTAAGTACGTTGCACAAAATAAAAAAAAAACAAAAATAATCAAATAATAAAAATCTTCTTTATTCACTGTAACATCATATTTATATGAACAAAAAAAGGAATAATATAGTTATGGGAAAGTACAACAAACCTAGAATACGTGATATAAAGATGAAAAGGACAGCAATTTTATTATTTTGGATTCGTGTGGTGACAATGACATAGGGTTTGATCTGCTTTTTGGGGATATTGTGTTTGTTGGGAACAAAAAGGATATGTGGGGTTACAGTGTTTCCCGTGCAAATTACACGTTTGGTCCTCAGACGTGCAATTTTATAATAAACTTTTGACTTAATTTCTAAAATGGTCCCTGTATTTTATGTTGTAAAAGTCGTTGTCTGTTTACAGCATGTACATTGTCCCTTTACCAAATTTGGTACATTGTAATTTGACTTCTAAAAGTCAAATAACAGAATTATGGTTTAAACCAACTTTCGCAAAATATTCACAAAGTTATGGTCTAAAAGTCTGCACATTTTGCACATATTACACAGTTATTGTCTGTTACTTAAATTACACAGTTATGGGTTAAACCATAAATAAGTCAAATTGCACAGTCAAGGACCAATTTCCATTCACTCCCATTTAACACAATGTGCAAAAAATTTTAGGTACATGAAACAGTTTACCAACCGAACATTGAATGACTATCTTCAATAAAAAGGTCTTTAAATTCGCTTAAGCATACACACGACCTACTCAAGAAACCTGTATTATTCACCCAAACTCTTACACAAGTAAAACCAGGTTTCACACTTGGTTATAATATGGTCATAGGTCAGTGGACTAAACCCGTTATGTGCCCCAAGAATGGGTACTAAAAGTGTTCAACCCTAAAGTTTTTATAAGTCTTATTTTAGTAAAAAAAAATTGGAGTTATACTAAAAATAAAATAAGGCCTCACACGTGCAAATATTTTAGTCCTTTATATAAACACCCCCGCTCCCAACTGCTTTCCCTTATTTCCCAATTGTTTTAAATCTTGAAACCCTAAAGTATGAGTTCGCGAAATAGAGCGACAACCCGAGTAATTGATGGTAAAATTGAATACTTTTGTAGGTGTGCTATTCGACTCACAGTTAAGACTTCAACAACAAGGACAAATCCGGGTAAACGATTTGTAAAATGCTCAGTTTGTGAAGTGTATGACTTTTTAGATGGTGATCTTCCAAGTGAATACTATAAAGATTTGGTGTATGGATTCTTACAAAACGCCAAACGATTGAACAAGACTGTGGACTACCAGCAGGTGATTGATGCTCTTGCTTTGGACAAGTCAATAATGGAAGAAGAGTTGAATGATATAAAGGCAAAGTTGAAGCTGTATGAGCGATTGTTTTTCATTTTGATAGGATCTTTTGCAGTTGTTTGTGTTGGGTTTGGGATGATAATAGGAAAATAATGTAGTGGCGTGGATTAGATGTAGTCCATGGAATGAAATGAAGTTGTATCTTTTGTTAGTAAATACGAGTAATATGTTTCCTCTTGCAAATCTAGTGTTTTATATAAATAAAGATAGATTGATTCGTCATACAAGGCATTCGCATGTTCTGCTTCATGGTTAATCGGATTAAAATGGTTACAATTATCCTTTCTTAGATACTGACATTTTTTTTTATTTATTTATTTTTTTTTTATTTTTTTTTATAGGTTTATAAGCGGGTATGTTTGGTAGTACTAAAACACCCGCCAAAATAATCGGTTGCCCTAGCATTTCTTCTGTTTTATGGGGTGGTCAAACAAGTAGCAAGAAAATATGATCAACAGAAAATATAACGATGTATCCAAAAAGGGTATGGCATGGCATGGCATTTAACCTTTTTTCTTAATTTAATTACAATCTTGTTGTTTTCAACTTTCCATTACAACAACCCTAGATTGCAACTTTCTATCATTAAGGAACCAACTTATTGTTTCTCCAATACCTCCACTCTTCCGCTGCTTGCATAGAGCTTTATGATACATCAACCTTTTTCGCCTCCGCAAATATGAAGTTCGTGATCCAAACTTGAACTTCCTTGAGTATTTCTTTTTCCCAACACGTCGACCGGTCGTAGGATGCACACTAGTCCCACCTTCTTCATGAACTGCTGACCCACCCACATCCAGCACAACCTCGTCTTCAAAACAATGATCATTAGAAAGACTTGGCAGTTTTGAACCATTGTAACTGAGTACAGCATTTTGCCACTCATAAGGCGGCGAGCGAGACCACCCAACGTCAATGGCAGGAACATCGAGACCAACAACACCTGGCATGCAATCTTCTTCAAAAAAAATAAAGCCCATCAACGATAGAGTCACTATGCAAAAAGTCTTTAAAAAGATTTCTACATTTAAAATTAGTTCCTTTGATTCTCGGTTCTAAAGGAGGTGTTCTTAGAGGAGGTGAACGACCTTCTTCCTCCTCCCATGCCTCCAGAGCAGCAGCCGATTTAGATGTAGCAACTAGCATTGCTTCCGTATTTTTTTTTAAACTTTAACAAAATTTCCTCATCATAAAAATCATAAGTAAGATTTTTATAATAGAAACCTGCTAGGTTTTGTGGTGCATGGACAACATACAAATGGAGCAAACCATAACACTCAGCCGTGTCATACATCTTTCGCATATGACATTCAGCTTCAATCAAATGCAAGCCTTCTGCTAGAGAATGTCTTGGACAACAAAAATACAAAAAACGAATTTCTTGATCTAGTTGCAAGGTTAACAAGTCAAGCAACTGATCCAATTTCATCCTGTTCGACTTGCATACCTTCAATGTCATTGTTTTGCCATATTCATACTTTAAGCCTGAATATTCTAAGAAAACACCATCGTAGTTAATCTCAAGGACTATATGTGTAGTAGTGATGACGTGTGACCTGTACACAAGAAACATAAATTTATTCAAAATAAATAAAAGTTAGCAACTAAGCATATGATTACATTACACAGTTAAGACATACATGCATACCTTTGTTTGATGTCCGCCGAATCAGCATGGGGGTTTGCAGGGACTTTCTTTGGAGAAGTTTGATGAGGGTCCATGATGATTTAACAAGTAATAATGTAAGTGGGACTTAATGAAGTGGTAAGTTAGTCGAACATATATATATATATATATATATATATATATATATATATATATATATATATATATATATATATATATATATATATATATATATAAGAAATGCTATCCATTTGGTTGAATAGGAACAAGTGAGAAAGAGTGAATTAGTTTGTAATAATGTAAAGTAAAATATATTATAGAGGTATTAACGGTTGTATGTATTAGTAAATTGAAGACTTTGTTTTAGTGTTTTTGTATCGTTGTATTAACACAAAATTATATGTACCCATGTTGGTTAACTTGCCAAAGTTTACGGTCATATAATGTTGTAAACTAATTTTACAAGCTAATTCACTACAAAAAACTAGTTGAATTGTCCAGATTTTAAAGGCCCAATGGCCACGTTTAAGAAGGTGTAAAATTATTGAGTCCACACTTTCTCACGTTTTAAAGGCCAAATGGCCAAATGGGTGTCACAAAATATTTTTACACATATAAGTGTGGAGATATTATCCAAATTTATATGTTTAAAAGTGTGGAAATATTTTTTGAATGTCCACAACTAAAAGTGTGGAAAAAATGCGAATAATGTTTATAATAAAAAGTGAGGAAACATTTGCTACACATATTAGTGTAGCTTTATTATAATTTTACACACTTATATATGTGGTTTATTTTTTAAATATTTGTGACACTTATAAATGTAGCGAAATTATTATCCACATAAAAAAATAAGTCCACGGTTGACCATACCGTGGCAAAATAAGTGTGAAGAATAGCACTATTTTTTTGGGGAGTAAATTATATTGATAACTAAAGGTTGAGAATACAACAAGGACACATAAGATGAACAAAAATAAACAAACTAATTGAACATAGGGTAATATCTATGCTTGTAATAAAACCGAACCATCTTTTCACGATACGCTAACGCAACGTCAACGGGGTCATCAACATCCAACGATAGACCATGTGACAAACGATATAGAAATATACACACCCACACACCACAATCACCAAAGATACCCCCTTGCTTTGGAACTTTCTCCTCAAGCCTAAACGTGATGTTATATTCGCTCGGACGCATTCCATTCTTATCGAAAACTTTGGCACGTTCTAGAACCCGTGGAAGTCGAGCCTGTATAATAGGATAAAATGTAAGTATACATAGACAGGAGATCTTAAGGTACACTTTGTAAGTAATGCTATTAAATGTGATCCATTTACCAGCAAGGTTTGTCCATAAACAGTTTAATTGTTTATTTTTTTGGTGATAGTTAGTTCAGATTATTTGTTAAGCTATTTAAGGTTTAGTGTTCCTTACTTCATATGCAGTGTTGTACCATTTGATTAGTTAACAAACTGATTGTTACATAAACTTGTTTAATTTCATTACAAGATGAAAAACTAGTACACACAACACTGGAGGTACACGGATGATAAACACAAAACACAAAACACAAAGCACAAGAGACTATAGCGTGACAGGAATAAAGAGCAAGCACATAGCAGGCCAGGGATGGAGGTTCAACAGTTATTGCGCATCTTTGCCAGAAATGAGATTGTATTGACAACTTTGATTTGAGTTTCACTGATGAGTATCATCAGTGTCCTACTCTTCTCAAGGTCCTCATCTTGAATTTGAAGTAGCAAATCTAAACACTTAGTTGCGAGACTGGACCCAACAACAGTTTGGAGCTGTTTGATCTGGTCACCCCTTTCCTTGCAACGGCGTGTGAGCTCTACCACCTCCAGCTGAAGTGACTTTATGAGCTTAAAGTCACGCTCAATATTAGTTTTAACCAAACTGGTCAGCAGATCCTTCAAAAGGTTTTGTTGATCCATAGATATTCGAAGTGAAAGCTTGTGTGTGTGTAAAGGTGAGTAGGGTTCTAAATATGGTATGAAATTGCACTATTATATGGATCGTTTAATATTTAAAAGTGGGGTGACCCTTACATTTGAATTTAGTCAACGGTAATAAATTAGGTTTGTTAATTGGTGAATAGTTGGGTCATGTCAATATATTGTTTAATATATAAGCCCGATATTGTTAAACCGGAATTCTGCTGCTATTAAATGACTGTGGACAGTGTCATACAGTGGTCACTTCCTGTCCACTAATTTTCAACGCAACGATAATTCAAATTGGGCACCTTTTATCAAAGATTGCCAAAATAAGCCAAATGTTATTAATGTGGATTAGACAAATGAAAATTAAGCCAAATATAATTAGGGCGGATAAGACAAATGTCATGATTGTGGCCAGAGAGCGTCATAAACTGCCCCCTTACTGTACACTAATTTTCAACGTAACCAAATTTCAAATTGGGCAACTTTTCATCAAAGTTGGGCAGAATAAGCCAAATGTTATTAATGCGGATTAGACAAATGAAAAGTAAGCCAAATATTATTAGGGCGGATTAGAGAAATGTAATGATTGTGGCAAGAGACTGTCATAAACTGATGCCTTCATGTCCACTAATTTACAACGCAACCCAATTCAACTTGGGCAATTTGTTGCCAAATTTAGCGAAAATAAGCCAAATGTTATAAACGGATATTAGATAAAAGTAAATTAAACCAAATATTAATAATGCGGATAAGATAAATGAAATGATTGTGGACAATGAAGTTCATATACGGCTCCCTTCCACTACAAGTACTACTTTGGAACTTTTTTTAAAAATTGGGCAATTGGGTTGAAACATAGCCCAACTAGACACATGGAATTTTACTTTGAGGTAGTTGTATGTGACCTACGTATGGTATTCAATAGGCATATGTTGTTTTTACTTTTAGATACTTGTATGTGACCTTGATATGGTATTCAAAACACAATGTCGTATGTTTCTCTTCCTAAAATAACAAACATACAAAAAATACGCCATGACCAGCAGTAACAAACACTGCCAGCAGAAACTAAACAATGCTACCAGCAGGAACCATGATCGGCAGAAAATACGCCATGACCAGCAGGAATGAAACTACACTAACAGCAGCAATGAAAATAAACATTATTCTAATAATTCCTAACAAACTGTTGAGATTCTTGTATTTTAAAATTGGTCAACAAGGTTGAAACATTTCCCCAATAGACATATGTTTTTTTTACTTTGAGATACTTGTATGTGACCTAGATATGGTATTCAAAAATATTAATATTCGCTAATTGAATATAGAAACAACGTACAGTTAAATGATTTAAGTTAATGGGTAAAGAATTTGGAGGGTCAGCAAAAATTGAATAATGTTTGGGTCAGGATGGTTTAATGTGGAGAGTGCTGACGTTGACTTGTATATGGATAGTGGAGGCAACGCATATGAGTTGGATATGGAGAGGTATTGAGGTTCTGCTGTTGAAGATGTTGCAAAAGTTGCTAAGACTGATTCTACTGCTGAGAATCATGTTGATTCTGCTGCTGAGAATCAACTTGATTCTACCGCTGACATATTGGATGATGCTAACAGTCTGGCACATGCAATACTACAACTGAAGTATACCAACTCATCAACCCCCAAACATTGGATGATGCTGATGTTAGAGGGGGACAAGAATCACAACCACAAGCACAAAAATAAGGTATTAATAAAAATTTTAGCAACACGGACCTGTAAGCACTTCCTAACGCGGATATACCAGTCACGGGTGTCATAGTCATATGTGTCGCCGCTATCATAGAATGTCACCACTCCTGATCGTATATGAAACTGGGCAAGACACCAGTGTTTGTCCGTTTGGTTGATCGGAATAAAAACCTACAATATACAGGGTTTCTGATGAATCCTTATAGTAGGCGACATATCAATAATTACGTATACTATCTTTAAACGGCCAAAAGACCAGAGTTTTAGTAAAAAATGGTCATATACAACAACTTGACTCATCATGTAACTTTAACCGCCCACACATAAACGTAGTACCTGATCCACATCGCTCCATGGGCAGGGATACCTCTGGCCATCTGCGTAAAAAGATGGTGTGCTGTTTTGAAGAAGAAGCTGAAAAAAGTAACAGCTAACCATCGCCCAGTTTGCATTATTAGGTCTTACATGCCACATGTAGTCAACCCACAAGTCTATGTACTGCAAATAAGTGTTTTAACAAAGGGTGAGAGGTAACCTTATTTATGAATTAGAGTATGCATGTACGCTCACCTGCTCAGTTAGCCAACCTTTTCTACCAGGGTCTAAGCAAACTAAGCGTAGCCAGAAATTTCGATCAACGATGTGGTCTTCGGACCATGGAAATTTACACTGGTGAGTGTACCCCGGTTGACCAAGAAATACTTCAATATCATCGGTGAGCCAGACATTTTCCACAGTATGAAACCATCGAGATAGATCCTACAAACGTGGGTAAATTTATAACATATAATGTAAAAGAGGTAACAAAAGAAAATGTAAACCAACTTTAGATCATGGCAATACCTCAACCCAAGGTTGAACTCTTGTCAGCAATTCAGCGGTACGTGGGTTATTAACGTCAGGGCCGTGTTTCTTAATGCTAACTATAACCTTTTCCGCATTTTCTGATTCCGAATCAGGTTCCAAATAATTTCGCCTCTTGCTCGGTGGTAACCGAGCCAAATATCTTTGATAGTGTTTCGAATTCAGAAACGATATTCTGCGTTTCTTCTTCTCCTCCTCCATCTTCAACATGTTTTCTTCTTGCAAGCGCAACCTCTTAGCCACTTCCTGTCTTTTCATATTATCTTCTGCCATCATCTTCTCTTCTTCTAACTGCAACCTCTCTTCCTCTGCCAACGCCCATCTCAATTCCTCTTGAATAAGATACTCCTGCAACAGGATATTGTGGATTACATATGCCGCACAAATAATATTACGCTATAAATCGGGTATACGGATAATTTGGAATAATGTATTCTACCTGAGCTAGTTCTTCGTCAGAATCAGGCAAGGCAATCAATTTCAGGTAAAATTTGTTAAGTGAATGGCAAAATTCAGAACTCGTGTTAGGAAAATGTGACTCAATATCCAGTTTCTCCTGTCAAATCATTATATTTTTTGTAAAAAAGTACAGGGTGGATGTCAAAGTAGGTACTCATATTTTTTTTGAAATGTACCTGCAGTCCGCCAGGTCTCTCACGAGCAAGAACCTGTAATATTATAACATGTATTATAAACCCGTATATACAGAGTGCATACTATTGACATAGTAAGCTGAATAAAACGCAACCTCAATAATAATCTCAAGTTTCAATACTTGGCCATTAAGCTCAGCAAGGACACGGTCCTTAAGCCTCTTGGTTGGTGAACTATTACCAGCCCTACGTTGAGTGGAATTTACTTTCAATGACTCACTGACCCGTTTGCGTGCCTTTGACAACCTGTTAAGATAAGCATCGAAGAGGGTGTAATTGGATGTGGCTGCAGCCCTGGGAACGTAGTTTTGGAAGAATTCTTGGCTCTGTATCCACCATGAAGACTCGTACTCAGGTGTATTCGGCTTGAGATCTAAACGTGTATTCGACTCCTACAAATAAACGGGGACAAATAAAATATGTAACCTTACAACTGTTTGAACGACAATTATATCTCACAAGTAACTTTGTGCGCCTAATGTTGACTTTTGAAGATAGTGCAGCTTCAAGTTCATTAGATACTAAATACAACTATTGATTGTGATTATTGTCAGATACTCTTGGTTGTGTTAACCCCATTGTCAAATCTACTTCATTTGCAAGCAACTCTTTGTGATTGATTTTTCAAGGGATTATATAGCCTTAAGGGGAGGTTAATGGAATTAAATGTTGGGTTGGTTTAGAGTTAATTGGAGATTTGACGTTAGTCACACATCATTCATTGCTGCCGATTGACCATCTCATTGCTGCCGGTTGACTTAACGTTGCTGTTGGTAGTGTTTTTTAGTCAAAGGTACTCTGGTTGACTTCATTGTTGCGGACGTTTAAGAATTTGGGGGATTAATTTTGGGAATAAATTAAATTCAAATTAGTCAAAGTTTACGCGAGAAATTTAGAATTTAGATCTGCTAAATTTGGAAACCGTATTCACGAACTAAATATTAAATTCCTCTCCCAAAATAACCGCAGTCTCTCAAATCAATTGCACATCTCATTCCTTCTTATTTGCACATCTCAATCCCTGATTCAACACTATGGCAACCCTTGAATACAAAGAAGATCACAACAAAGTTGGATTTCCTAAGAATTGGCTAGCCCACATGCATATGGCTTGTGGTAAAGGCAGTTTGAAAACCATATTTGGTACTCAATTCACCAAGGTTCTGCTGTAACCAAGAATTGGCTAGTCCTGAGCAAACGGCTACAGGTAAAGACAAGTCAAGTCCGTTTATAGTTGATGATTTACTAAAAATCATATGGTTATCAATGTACCATGGTCTTAGACACAAAAACATTGGCTACTCCAGTAGTGATGGCTATTGGTAAAGAGACATCAAATCCATTAATTTTCAATGATTCACCTCTCACAGGAGATAACACACCTGGAAGTGATGAGAATAGTATGAAACTTAAGTGATTTGATGTACACATTGTCATAGTAGCAGTCAAGATCAAGAGAATTACATGGTAACCAGCTTAATTGGAGATGATTATATTATGTTGCTGCTTTTATATAGAGGTTGCTGCTGGAAATGTTTGCTTTAAAGATGTTGCTTCTGGTTACTTAATCTTGCTGCTGCGCAAGTGCAATCCTGCTGGTAGCTTTGGTGTGTTCCTGCTGGCAGTGTTTATTGCTGCTGGTCGTTGCTTATTTTTTAGTCGTATTACAGTTATTCTAGTTACACTTATTCTAGGATCATAGTTCATTAGTCATTGTCTTCTTCACAATCTTATATTTAGTTTCCGCATAAATATAAGTTTGTCATACAGAGATTTTTATTGCCTCAAAGATCAATCAAGGCGTCGATCCTACAAGTTGGAAAGAAAAAGACAATGCAAACTCGGGAGGAGGAAAGAGAAATGTATACTCCGGAAGAGAGACAGGATGCCATAGATGATTTGGTTCTGCAACTTAGAAAGAAGCATAAGGGATAGTACAAAAAAAACAGGCTCCTACCTATGTGTGTTCATTGCTCTCCTTAAGATTATTCATTATATTCAGCGTAGTGATTAATTTTGTTTCAATTCAAGAAAAAGAAAAAAAGATCATTGCTCAACAGGGATTCAACAATTTATTTTACGTAAATACAAATAGAAAAAAATAGTGACCTCTGAAAAAAGGTAGGAATGGTCGCTTCTTTTGAATGGTGACTTCATAGACCATGCAATAGCTCTTGGAATCACATTAGGGTCTTTACTCCACCAACGTTCAGATCTTTCAAAAGACTCGAGTATCCAAATCTAAACAAATTGTAAAACACAAACATATCAATCAGTCCATCAAAATGTTCGGCTGAAAAATATATTATTAATAAAAATAAATACAAACCTGGAAAGCAAATACAAATCCAGACAAAGTATAGGTCGGAACAGATTTTGGGTTTTTCTTCAATACTAAAAGGTGGTTATCCGTGTGCTTATCCATTACATTATGAAGTTGGTCATATAAATGGGTCCAAATATGTTCACCCCACGGAAATGCATTCCAAGCTTCTAGGTTTTCAACCAACCTCATCAATGTGTCATCAACTTGGGATGTCAATAAACGACCCATAAAGATCACCTCTAAGACTAACAAAAGAGATATCCGTATTGCGTCTTCATCACATAGCTTGCGAAACTGCTCTTCATCCTCGATGACACCAATAAGGTCTAAGTTGGTTACAATCAAACCTCGCTTGTCAGGAAACACCCTATCACGAAATTTGAGAGCACCAGAAGTGTATAACTCAAAGCTCACACTTCCAAACCGCAACCCCGTCATTAGACAAAACTCAGGACGACCAAAATGCAGAGTATGTCCATCTAGGTAATAGATAAAGGGCATATCATAATGAGACTCGTCCACTCTTCTTTGTTTCCGTACCATATAGTCAATGAGGTGTGTTTCATGTTCAAAGTATAACAAATCCAACCATTTTCCAAAGCATGTACTCCTAAACAAGTTCCGTCGTTTTGCGTCTAATTTCCGATTTATCAACCAAAAGTAGTTGAGTTTGCTACTAATGATTAGTTTAGCTTCATAGTCCTAAAAGGAAAAAATATGTTAACTCAGAACATACAATTCATAACAAAATAAGTTTGAACACATGTATACAGCCAGCGTAAACACTTAGTGTTGGACCATAAGAATAGGGTGTTTTGCTTATGACCTTATTTGAATCAGGCATGGCGTATCAGATACAACCCAAAATCGTGGCTTATCAAATACATCCCAAAACAAAAATCAAATCATAATCCACATAAATGCATAAACAAACAAACAACACTATATTATACCAGATAAACAAAAATCAATAACGATACAAAACAAATGTAATAAAGATTCGTAATACGCTGTACATACCATATTATACCACATTTTTTCTAATCAAACAAACAATCGACGGTGTTAAATGATTTTATTGGAACACTGTTCAATGAACAGTTACTCTGTTTTCAGATGACAATCAGGGAAAACAATGGTAGTAGATTGGAGATTGAAATAATAGTGTAACAAGATAAACAAGCGCGAACATAAACCCAGTTTATTTTTTTTGACCGTGACTGTGAAACGAGATGGAGGGAAGAAGTGTATAGAGGAGATGCTGTTTGTTTTTAAATTTTTATTTTCGAATACGGTATGAACAGTAATGAAAGCAGTGAACAGTGTAAAATTTTTGAAATGACCAAAAAACCATCTGTAAAGTATACGGTTGCCCAACAAATAAAAGTTGCCCAAAATACACTACCGTACAATACGTGATTATACGAGTTGCCCTGGGCTAAGGGGGGAATTTTTTGAGATCGGGATAGATACTCTTAGCACTTGGGCAATCGGGCTATTTTAGTAATTATCCCTTTATATAATTACCTTTTAAACCTTTTAATTACAAATCTAACACACACATGGCCCTTATTTTATATTTTTACATGATTAGTCCCTGATTAAAACACATTACAAAAATACCCACGAGTTTCAAAAAATTACAAAACAGCCCCTCCTATTTTATTTTACAAATCGTTAAAATACAAAAACCACTTAAAACCCTAATATTAATTCCAATCATTACACCATCATTCTTACAACCTTAAACATCATTTAATGATCAGATTCCATATCCAAAACCCTAACCCTAGGTCGAATTAATTAGGGTTCCTTTTTATTCCCTTTTATTTTATAAATAGCGATTAGAACATAATTTCACAAAACATGATCCAAGCCTCAACAATTCGAATTAGTATTTTTCTGAGATCTTATATATTATATAGAGTCCACATAAAATAATCCTCATGTCCAAAAAATTCGTATATAATTATTTAGAGTTTTATTACATTTTTAAGGTTTAATTCACAAATAAATTATAGATCATGCATGGTTCATGTTTATCATTTTATTTGAGACTTATATGATGTATAGAGCATGGGAAAAATACCAGACCAGATCTGGAACGAATAGAACAGGCTGAACGAATTTAACTTCTTGAATCGAATAATGCGACACCAATAATTCCCCACAAGCACAAACACGACCAGCAAACCTTGGAATTATTTTTCACATATCATATATGATGTAAGGAACTCAAGAAAAATGGAAAACGAATTTATGAAAGGTCGTATGAATTATGGACGAATTTACCTTACGTTTGAACAAAATACGACACCAATGAAACCAGGCCCTTATAAATCGAAGTACTATTTTTCTTGGCTTCTCTACTCCTTAATGAACTCCAGAAAATTACTCCTTTTGTTCCAGAAATTCGGATGAGCTATAGGTGAATTTGCGTGTGTTTTGTGTTTCTCGGTATTATTATTTAGGAAGAATAAAAGGAATAAATTATATAGGATAGGAAAATACCGGTTCTATGGGAAGGATTGCATGAGAATCGGCCCAAACTTGTTAACAAAATCAGATTTTTAATTTAATTGATCCTCTCCATATTTACTTGTAATTATCCTTACTTGTTGTAATTATCTAAACTTTTAATTTAATTTAATATATACCGAATTTTAAATATTTATAAGGTAAAATGATAATTATTTTGGACACCCAAAATTATTAAAAGTCTTGTCTTAATTTTATTTTGCTTTATATGCAATTTATTTAATATAATTCGGATTTATTTAGCTTAATATAGCTTTTAATTAAATTTTAGAAGTTGTGAGGGCATTTAGGTCATTTGACACGTTATCTGAATTTCAGGTATTACAGTTCCAATTGGTTTGAACGAATTTGAGTTTGATTTGGTTGTTTTTATAAATTTAATGTGATGATATGTCAAACTGTGCTAGCTGAATTCTATTTCAGTTGGGTTCTATGAGTTTTCATTTTCAAACCATAGCAAATTAGAGGCCAAAAATTTATAGAAATCATATTTCGTATGTGGACTACCTCATTGAATTTTTGTAGAATTTTATGAACTCATGTGGTTGGGTTTTTAAGTGCATACTTTTGAAGTATATCTGCAGATCTGAGTCTGTACATGTTAGGTTAGACGATTTTAAAAAGGGGTTTACACTTGATAATAAAATCTGTAAAAATTCCTTTAGACTCCTAAGACATGTGCGCTTCTGTGAGAATTTTGTGGATTTTTAAATTGGGATTCTGATACGTTTTTAAAATTTATTTATTGGGCTTAATTTTGTGATAAAATCAGTTAACATGTATGCATGTTTTACCTAAGTGTTAAATGTGTTTCTTTAATGGTTGATGCCCAAATACTTGCTTCTATATCGGGTATGACTTGCTAATGTCGTGTTGACTTGCGTGTGAGTATGTTAAACCTAATTGATAATCCCGAACCCAAAATCGAATTTAACTAAATTGGGAAGTCGTGTCAAAAGTTACTAATTGTAGAAAGTTACTAAATATGGAAACTTACTAAATATGGAAAGTTACTAAATATGGAAACTTACTAAATATGGAAAGTTACTTAATCTGGAAGGTTACTAAAAATAGAAAGTTCCTAAAAATAGAAAGAGACCTAAATTATGAAATCTGATTAAAACGAGCTTGTAAGTAACACGTGATCATTAATTTGTATAGGTTCGGTGAAGAAGGAGTGATTCCCTATTTTCAGTACACTTTCTTATTTTGTTTGGTTGCTTGCATAAGGTACAGATATTCTGACCTTTCTTATAAGGTTTCTCATGATCCTTTCACACCTTCTGATTTTGATATGAACCTTTGCTATGCACCCTTTGATATGAACCTTTGCTATGTACCCTTTGATATGAACCTTTGCTATGTACCCTTTGATATGAACCTTTGCTATGTACCCTTTGATATGAACCTATGATTATGATGATTCTGATGACCTTAGATTCTGTGTCATTACTATGACATTCTGTTTGACCTTTTAGTTTGATACCCGAGCTATCACTAGTCATGGGGGTTCCATGACCATGTCATTGATGCACCAATGGCATGACTCTAGGGTGGTCGAGTGATGTTCTACCCTGTCCCTTTTGTTATGTAATATGTATGGCCACGATGATTATGATTTTTGCAGGGGCGTATGGATGCATCCTAGTTCTGATCTGTTATGTTATTATGATATGTTTCTGGTGACTGGTGCTGTGTGCAATACACGCCTTTCACAATTATGGGAGCTGATCACTCCATTATGTTACTTATGGTTACTTATGAAGATTATGATATGATGTTATGATATGATATGTTTCTGGGCCCGTGGTAGATTTCTAGCAACCTTTACACCTTGATACCTTTTGATATACCTTCTGTTATTCCCAAATGCACTATATTCTGTATTTCTCATTTTCAGTTTCAGTACTTTGTTATATATATATCTGTTCACTTGGCCTTTTAAGCTCAGCCGCATTTCTTTTCTCCGCGGCAGGTTATTAAGCTAGGAGCTGGGGCTATCTTTTGGGATGAGAATAGGAGCTGAGTGCAGACTTACCCTAGACTTCCTAGTTCTGATCTGTTATGTTATTATGATATGTTTCTGGTGACTGGTGCTGTGTACAATACACGCCTTTCACAATTCTGGGAGCTGATCACTCCATTATGTTACTTATGGTTACTTATGAAGATTTTGATATGATGTTATGATATGATATGTTTCTGGGCCCGTGGTAGATTTATGGCAACCTTTACACCTTGATACCTTTTGATATACCTTCTGTTATTCCCAAATGCACTATATTCAGTATTTCTCATTTTCAGTTTCAGTACTTTGTTATATATATATCTGTTCACTGGGCCTTTTAAGCTCAGCCGCATTTCTTTTCTCCGCGGCAGGTTATTAAGCTAGGAGCTGGGGCTATCTTTTGGGATGAGAGTAGGAGCTGAGTGCAGACTTACCCTAGACTTCCTAGTTTTGGATTATGTTTTCATTATTTAGACTTGGATTATGTTTTCTTCATTTTGAATCATGGAACTTATGTATTTCCTTTAAGTCTTGTTGACTTACATTTTGGTATTTATGATTAGACTTCCGCATGTGTTTTATTTTGTATGTCCTGATATGCCACCATAATGTGATACTTCTACCCTTGTTGGGTTGGGGTGTTACATCTTCATTCCTGATGATCTGCAACAACCAACAGATGTGGACTTCACATTTAATTGCCTATTATGCTAACATGAATTGTCAATTGGTCGAGACATGGCTAACCTTGGCATTCCACTACATGCAAAATCTTTATGTGAATTTTCTTCCAACGGGAGCGAATTTTCTATTTGTTTTTCATTTTGTTACCACTTCAGCAGTCAAACCATACAACTACTAAAGCAAACACATTCTAAAATATTACTGCATTTAAGTCCAGATTCAAAAGTTCAGGCGTATGCTTTCTTCCCTTCCCTGATTATGACTAAATTTCAGTATGTCTGCAAAACTGTACCTCAGCATCTCCTATAAAGAGGTCATCAATCTCTTCTGCAGTGTCCATCCAGCTGACCTAGAATGTAAATTTACAGCATAATTGACCAACTACAGATGTGAAGTCGATAAAATTTACATCATTAATAGTGACTGAAACTTACAGATTTAACTAAAACCGGAATTGAACCCTCGACAGGACTTTTGTAGTGTTTTTCTGCAACCATTAAAACCAGATTCTTGGTCACATCCAATATTCTCTGTACAGTGAAGCAATTATTGTATTAGTATCATCAATAAACTACCAAATGATATCTGAAAGATTTCAGAGCTAAGAGATTAGTGAATAGATGCACGTGAATAATACTATTAAACATATGAAGTTATGAACCTTAAAAAGTTGAATACTTTTCTACTGACCTTCTCCTCGAATAAAGACACCTCTCCCTGACGTATCTAGCGCCCAATGACTGCAGTTAGGCTTTCTTCTTCCATAGTGTCAGCATCATTGAATGCAAAATCAATCTAAACATGAGTTAGTAGATTATATATATCACTAAGAACGTCAAATTATTTACTCTAATTTCTAAGGAAAACTGATTACTGGTAACCAAAGATATTGCATGAAGTATGTAATCGATCCGATCAGGGAATGTATTTCTTGAATTGCAAATGATGATCAGTACAAAAAGAAGTTATTTTTTTTTTGTTAAGCTGGTTATCTCTTCCATATTGTTTAAGATGTAAAACTAAGCTAGTAAGCAACCAGTAGTAAATGAATACTCGGATTTGGAAGTAGAGGGGAGTTCACTCACACCCGGGGCTGCTTCATTCTCCTAAGCCTCATTCTCAAAGTCGATGTCTCCGTCCCGCTATTCCTGCTTCTGGAAGCTGTCACCAAAAAATTTGGTTTCTACTTCTTGTCTCACATTAAGTATCCCCTGAGGGATGTCTACAACCTGAAACAGTAATATATGATAGATTTATTACTTTTCAACTATAGAAAACATAACAAAATAACTGACTAAATGCTTGCCAAAGATCACCAACATAATTATGTCAATTTCTAGCATACACAAATAAGTGAGATCCGTGTATTCACTCTTCAAGATCTTCATTCCTTATGATCTGCAACAACCAACAGATGTGGACTTCACATTTTATTGCCTATTATGCTAACATGAATTGTCAATTGGTCGAGACATGGCTAACCTTGGCATTCCACTTCTGTAACTACTGCGCACTTTCAAGTAACTTCGAAGAAGCAGTACTAACATGTTAAGGTAACAGTACAAAGTCTAAACGCAGCTGTACAAACTTTAAAGGACGAGTAGCAGCAGTACTAACCAGTTTCGCCAATCAGTACTAACTGCTATAAGGTAGCAGTACAAACTATATATTGGCAGTACTAAAAATAATGAAAGCAGTACTAACATAACTTACTCCTATCCAAACGATTATAACCAGAACCTTTGGCGAAGGATAGGATAGTTATTGTTCTTTATGTGCACAATCGTCCACAGTATCTTAAATTAGTTGTGGATACGTGTGTCAGGGATTAATGAGACTTTGTTGATTGTAAGTCACGACGGATACTTTGAGGCAATGAATAAAATTGTGGAAGCTATTAGGTTTTGTCAAGTGAAGCAAGTATTTGCGCCTCACAAAATCAGTAACCTTAAAAACGTGAAAAGTAGAGTTACCAGTAAGTTAAAAACGTATCCTTACTTCCAGTTCCAGCAGTAACTTCATTCATAAATGCACCCTTAGTATCAGTAACTTCAAATCATGAGCTCCAAAACATGATTACAATTGATATATTGTTACTGAATATTGTTTATGAACATACCTTCTAATTCATGAAAAGCAAGTTGTTGATACGATTGATCACCTAATTATTATTATTTTTTACTTTTTTTTATATCGAAGAGGGATGAGACCTAGGTATTTTTCCAGGAATGGTTTAGTTCTGAATGAAGAGGGATGAATATGTAGTACAGTTATTATGAATGAGCCGTATGTTTATATGTTTTATTAGGGTTGTATATTCTCTGGATAATAATAATAATTTAATTTTATGCATAATCTATTCCTTAAATATAGCTTAACAATATCAATTATTTAAGCATGACTTTTTTAGTTTGTATTGTAAATCACAAAAACTGGCTTGGTCTAGTGGTTGAAGCATTTGTATGTGGATTAAATGACCCAGGTTCGATTCTTGCAAATGTCAAATTTTTAATCAATCCGAATTTTAATTGCCTAAAATAATGATTAGGTGGACTAAATGTGATGATGTGGCCTTTGACGTGAACGTAATTGTGATGATGTGGCTTTATCTAGTCATATTTATCCTGTTATATATATATATATATATATATATATATATATATATATATATATATATATATATATATATATATATATATATATATATATATAAAAACAGCTTATGTTGTGTAAAAAATGTAGCAAAATACACTACTACAAAAAACGCTAAAAAGATCGGTGAAAAACCCTCAAAAAGATCAGTTATGAACCACTCTATGCAAGGGTGATCTATATGAGCAAAACACATATAGATCGGTTGAGAACCGATCTGACTGATACAAACAAATAGATCAGTTGATACCCAAGAACCGATCTATTAAGTGCATTTTCCAACAAAAAAAAAAAAAAAAAAAAAACAAAAACAAATTTTATTGAAACCTGTATTTTCTTGAAATCTCTATTCAATCACCAAAAATACAGTAATAATCCCAATACATATGTGTTCAACAATATCACCATCTTAAAATCCCAAACCAAATGGCTTCAATGCGAAAATGGCCTTTTGTGTAGTAGTGTTAGCTTCTCATCTTAATCGTAATCAATAAATTATAAAGCAACTGCAGCCACTATAAAAAATTAGGCTGAAATTGATAGAAATGTAAACGTTACACATATATAACTCGCACGATAAAATTACCTCTTGAATGTGGTTCCTCTAGCAGTTTTGACCATCTACTGTCCAAATCACCACCATCGTTCTTAAGAACAGAATGAAATTCGTCAATGCTTTTATCAACTTCAGATGCTCCCCATAGATTTGAGATGATTATATAACAGTTTCATCAAGCTTCCCCGCTTTTATCAACTTCAGATGGTCCCCATAGATTTGGAAGATATTAGCGCATGTGCGTACTATAGGTATACACATGTATCTCCCTATTATCGTAGACCATTATTACAGTATCAAATTTAAAATAAAATGAAGAATATAAGATTGCATAACATCACTAGTTAAAGGATGAAGACTAATATGGTTATATGTACTAGAAATGAGAGAACGCCATTAAGCATACCTTATCACTGAGCATCTGATCATAATTGAACTTGTAATTCATCAATCTATTGTTCTTCAGATCAGCATATCTGTTAAGAGCACACACAAAATTATACCATATTCAAATATGTTTTCCTGTTCTTTACATAGAAGCGAAATTTCACATCTAGACTTGATCCTCGTTCAAAAGTAGTGACTCTATGCAGTCATTGTTTTAATCGACATGAGCAGCAAAAAGTGTTTATCACACCTCTTTAAGGGAATGAATTCCAGTTTTAAGCAGGTTCATTAGAAATGAATACAATAACCTTAATATTAGAAATGAAGTGTTGGTATCTTACTTAACAGCGCCATATCCAACTGCTTCAGCGGTTTGCTCAAGCTCCTCATCAGTCCACACTGCATCCTTACCTGATAAAAGTACATATAACTTACCCATTTTAAAATTTTGGAAAAGTAGTGTAGAGGGTCAACCTGATGCGTAAAAATCACCTGTCATGACCTGTCTAGTGGAAAATAGCCACCCATTCCCCACCTTTAACTGATACAAACAAAACATGGGTCTATACAAGAGCTGCTTTACAAAAAGTTTTAGCTTCATCAAGCAGATCAATTAACTTAACCACTTCAGTACTATGTGTTTGGAATCTTTTTCCATCATCACCAAGAACAAGACCAAATCTTACATGACTTGTTTTTGGGTATTCTCCTCCTTCAATTGAGAGCCATCCTGCACGTTTAGCAGCCTAAAAAGAGAAAGTTGTTAAATCAAAATATCCAAATTCACTACTTGGGATATCATGTCGAGTGAAAGATACATACATTGAAGATCATGTGAAAGTGGTCTTTCTCGCCTACATCAGTGAGATATATTATCCACTCAGCTTTTACAACATTGAGACGATACCTACACACGTATGCAGACGGTTTCAGAAAATATACCACTTGACTTTTACACTTTCTTATTGTAACGTGCATCATACTTTAAAACTTGGTTCAAATGAAATATCAAAAGGTAGACAAATATAAAAAGAACCGACCATAGGGCTGAAAGGTCAGTTGAAGCATAGTTAAAGCCTCCATCACTTTTAACCACAATTAGAGGATTCGGTATTAAATATGACATGCGTGCCTTCATTTTCTTCTATTAAATTACTTTGTCTCACCAAATCTAGAGTCTGAGGTACGTATGGGTTATAAAAGCTTTCACCCTGAAACCAATTGAAAAAAATAATTTCTTGAGATTTGCAAGATATGCATATCTGCATTATATATCATGAAAGCGGATTAACTGAATTAAGTATTAGATCATAAATAAGCTTCAAGTGGACAAAAGTAAACACAGAATATGATATTTCGCCAGTTGGAATATCATTACTTTAGCTAATAACAATATATAAATGCATTAGATCATAAATAAATTAGTTTAACAGAAACGGTTAAAATGTAAGGAAAAACTCAAATGTATCGACTTGTCTAGTGGAAAATGACAGCCTCTAAAAGTCACCAAAACATGAATAATGCAGTATTACACAATACTATTCACATTCATTATCATCCTGTTTATAATTACAATTACAATACCAACACATGAATAAATGATAAGTTCGACTATGATGAAAATAATAAGATGAACCTATACAATGACCAAAAAAAAAAACCAAAAACTCCAACTATTATACACACCACAACACAGTATGCATACTTCCTAAACAAATTCAACCAATATCACAGCAACAAACATGAACAATGACCAAACTATATAACATGAACAATGCTAATAAGACGTGTTTTATTTTATTTTATATCAACAATGCTAGATAACAGGAAATAAAAGTAAATTATTTATACCAGTGGGGATCACTCTCCGAGAATATTCCTAGAAAGAGTGATGCTATAATTCCAGTACGTGTTCCAATTTGACACAAGTTCCCCCAATGATCCCCCATATTTTGTTGGAGCCACCTGAAAAAAACATGTTTTCAGTGAGTAAAAACATCATTCCCTAAAAAATAAAACTTTCAAAACAAAATCAGTTTGTTCAGTGAATGAAAACATAATTTAGGGTAAACGGCACGAATTGAAGTCATGGAACATCAAATTTACCCTAATACTTTGAGTGATTAGATCAATTTACCTGAGAGAGGCGGTGAAATTTTGGGGAAATGTCTAGGGTTTGTTTGGTGAGAGTGGTATATGAGAGCGGCAAATGAAAATTTGGTATCCCGCTTAAAATCATTGGGGTGAAAAATTGGTATAATACAAAACATGTTTAGGTTGTGTTAGGAGTATGTGAGCGATAAATAGATCGGTTAATATTTAAGAACCGATCTAACTAGTTCCAAAATTTAGTAGATCGGTTATTAACCAAACAACTGATCTATTTATTACATTTTCCCATTCTTTTCCTCTGTTAGATCAGTTTTTAACATAACCACTCTATTTGAAGTGATCTATCTAACCTTTTGTGTAGTAGTGATAACAACCTATATCATGTGAAAGAGTAGTTTATCGAGTGCAAATATGAGAGCTAAAAACCACAAGAAAACTACTTATATTATGCGAAAAAAAAAAAAAAAAAAAAAAAAAAAAAAAAAAAAAAAAAAAAAAAAAAAAAAAAAAAAAAAAACAGTTTATGTTTCTTTGGGAAGAAACTACAATGAAATACGCTCATTTTAAGCAAATGAAAGCTATTTATGATTTATCCAAGTAAAACATACAAAGAAAACAGGTTATATTTATCCGAAGATAAATTGGATATCTAGTTTGAGCAAATAGATAACAATGGCAAACAAATATCATCACATGTTGTGAAAGATGTGTGTTTTCTATGTCGTATTAGTATAGAAAATTAGAAATAAAAGGAAAATCAGAACCACAAATTCATATACGGAGTAGTATTAATATAGAAGCGCAAGGATAAGAATGAATTACCATCTTTTCTCATTTCTTTTAAAAAATATTGGGTTTTATTAATAGTTTTAGAAGATGGACTAAAGATTTTGCTGAGGGAAACATTTGATTTGAGTCGAGGGCAACTTGAACAAGAGGCCCCAAATGCTAAAAAATTACGTTTGATAATAGCTATTTGACCAATCGTAGGACACTGCCCCCCTCCCTCGTACACTTGCCTCCAATCCGCCTCTGGTGTTGAAGCAATTTCTTGCAACCACTTCAGACGAATAAAGAGAGCCTTCCAGTTGAACTCAGCTAGGGTTCTTCCGGCAGGCTCAGGTGTTGACCCTTTCGGCTATTGGAGGTCCTCCGGATATCTGCACACAACAGCACACGTTAGGCTCGCCCCAGGTGTTATCCCAGGACCCACCTCCGGTGTGAGAGTAAGTATTCGGTATTCCGAAAGGGCTATAAAATGTGGTAAGAAATAAATGCAGGTTGTATCTTAGTTGAGAGTAGTAAATGAGCTGAGTATTTATAGTACTCAGCCTCGATACCTGGAATGGCGGCGCCGGATTTTCAGGGAACATGTCCCCGACATAATCCCGTAAATCCAGGGCGGCGACGGCGGCGTCTGTAGCTTCCATCTGTACTAGAGGAGATGCCACTTGTCTCATGCTTTAAACCTGTATGTTCCGGACGGCCATGGGGCTGTCCGGATTATTCCGGAGGTCCTTGTTCCGCCCGGCCAACCGAGAGATCCAGTCCGTTCGGACACATACGTCAACATGTCCCCCCAGTATCATAATATCGGTTTCACCGATGTTGTGATACTTGTAAAATCCCAGAAGTTCCAATTTACTAGTTCCGAAAGGACTGAACCGTTCGGCATTCATAGAGCTGACCTCTGCGCAAACCGCCAAAAAACATTATTACCTCTTTTTAAGGACCGCCGCCATTTTTACTGGGGCTCTGAGATGTCAACACGTGTATATGTGCATATCGTGCGAGTGAGGAAGTGCCACCTCATTCGCTGACAGTGCACGTCGTTTCACTCTCTCTCTTTTTGCCTATAAATAGCGTCATTTCTGCGATTTTTTTACCACTTGTAACTTTCTCATTCTGATAAATTTTCCGAGAGACTCACCCTTAATTATATCCGAACGATTTCATTTACCTCCGAACGATTTCATTCGCCATCCGGTTAATCATGTCGAATTCTCCCTCTTCGGTTTATGAAGAAGACACCCAAGAGGCTGAAGGGTATCTTCCTAAGTTCGACGTCCGGAAATATACCTCCCAAATGAGTGAGGAGGATTTGTTTATGGTGAGAACGGACGCAGGCATTCCGGATGAGCTGCGCCCCAGATTACCCCCGTCGGACAAGACGATGGACCAACTGCCGAGCGATGTCATTGGCTTGTATCTGGAGTATTTTTACGAGGGAGGCCTTAGCGTGCCCTTCTCTACCTTCTTGCTGGGCGTCATCAGGTATTTTAAGGTGCACATCTCTCAAATGGTTCCGTTGGGCGTGCATCGTGCTACACTCTTCGAGGTGTACTGTCGGAGTTTGGACATTGTTCCCACCACTCCGCTCTTCCGGGCCTTCTATAAGTTAAGCAAGCAGGGCCACTGGTTTTCCTTCGAGAAACGAGGCGGGAAGGGGAAGTGGGTTTGTTTCCGGGAGATTCTAACTGGGTTGAAGGGCTGGAAAAATAATTTTTTCCTGATAGATAGGCGGGCGATCCCTTTTGCCATGCCTTGGAGGCATAATGACTCTGATATTTCGGATCCCTATCCGAACGGTGAGTTCACCATCGCGGATGCCGAGAAATTAGCCGCCAACATAATCGATCTCATTCAGATTCCGAGAGGCTTTCTTTATTCTTTGGGGTTAACTTCTCATTGGGAACATCCAGGCTTCCGAGCCGTTCTTGAAGACGCCGAGGGCAGAGGTACGCCCTTCTTCCTTTTCCCTTTAGCCGATTCGTGTCATGTATACTTGTATCTAACCGCTTCGCTTTCTCTTTTTGTAGTCGTGCCAATGTCCGAGTATTTGATCAATCCTGATGCCCGCCAGGATACTTCCATGGTGAAAGGCGAGGAGTATGCCGAGGGGGAGCGTCGTGAACTATTTGTGACCCTCCCGGCTACGTCAAATGCCGATATTCCTGAACTGACGGCAGAGGAAGAGGAGGTTGAGAGGGCCAATAGCCGGGTTGTCGCGGCAAAGCTGAGAAAGCAGAGGCAGGCCGCCACCCGGCGAGCTTTGCAGGCCGAAAGGCGTGCTGAACGTGGTGAGGGGAGCGGCGGAACGACCCGAGCGGTCAAAAGAAGGAGGACGACGAGGACTCCCGTGGAGGATCCAGAGTCTGACTCACCGGATGTTGAGGTCATCCCTAACCCTTCCCCCATCCGTTCTATTCGTCCGGAAGACATTGGGCCCCGTCCGGAAGGGGCAGGTTTTACCGAAGGGAGTTCCCGCGCTGGTAAGCTGTTTGACTATTTCTCTTGTGTTATTCATTTCCTTTCGTTTCTTTGATTATGACGCCTTGTTCCTTTCAGGGGTTGCTCCCGTGGCCGCTTCTGGTCGCGGCAAAATTAAAGCCATGGCCGAAGGCGATCCGGCGGCGCTGTTCGTTCCGGAGTGGTCGGTCAAGAGGGGAGACCGCTTGAACTCCTCGGCTGTCTGCAGGGATCTGATGTCGAACCTACCCACCCCTCGCGAAGAGATTTATTTTCAAAGTTTGGGTGATCCGGCGGCTATCCGAAGGGGCTGGGTATTATTAGGTCGAGAGGCGACGGCTCAGGCGGAAATTCTGGGTCGGCATGAGGTCCTCCGCCAGGATTATGGCAACCCCTTTTCTGGGTATCAACCATCTTTGAACATTGACCACACACTCCCCGGAGGGCGTGAACCTCTCGGGGGGGCCATTTTCTAATTATGTTCAGAAATAATGAATAATATGAAAGTCCAAAACATACCACAAAAGCTTTCCCATAACTGAAGTAAACTGCGCTTATCATTGAAATTAGTCAAATAGCCCCTTTCGGAAGCTTACATTGGACATTTTTAGTTGTTTACAAAAAGCATTTTCTGAGGTTAACAGCGTGCCAAGTTCGGGGCACCTCCTTTTCTTCCATCGTTTCCAATTTATAGGATCCAGTCTGGTATGCCTCCACGACTCGGTAAGGCCCTTCCCAATTTGGCCCTAACTTTCCTTGATTCTCCACCCTGCTAGCCTCATTCCTTCGGTATACAAAATCACCTACCTTGAACGACTCAGGATGGACCCTTCGGTTGTAATATTGCTCGATCTTCTTTTTGTACTTCGCCTCCCGTATTGCGGCCATTTCCCTTCGTTCCTGTAGGAGGTCGAGATTCAGGAAGATCTCCTCGCCATTTTCTTTTTCATTGACCTTCATAGTCCGAAAAGTTGGCATCCCTATCTCCGCCGGTATGACCGCTTCGCTACCATAAGTAAGACTGAATGGTGTTTCCCCGTTGCTTGTCTTTAGCGACGTTCGGTGCGCCCATAGGACGTTCGGTAGCTCATCCACCCATCCGGCTCTTTCCCTTCCGAGTCTCGTCTTGAACCCTTTCATCAGACTTTTGTTCGCTCCTTCCACAAATCCGTTGGCTTGAGCGTGTGCCACGGCCGTGTTTACTTGAGTTATGTTCAGTCGTTCGCACAAGCTTTTGAAAGGATCATGGATGAAATTGCTTTCATTATCCGTCACGATCACCTTGGGCAGACCGAATCTGCATACTATGTTTTCCCAAACAAACTTCTTTACTTCCTTCCCGGTCGTGCGGGCCAGCGGCTTGGCCTCTATCCATTTGGTGAAGTAATCAATGGCCACAATGACGAATTTGATTTTTCCCGGGGCCTCTGGCAGGGGACCCAAAACGTCCATCCCCCATTGGTAGAAGGGCCAAGGAGCCATTATTGAAGTTAACACAGTTTTGGGGAGTCTCGGAACGGGCGCGTGTATTTGACAAGAATCACATTTTCGGATTACTTCCCTGGTATCTCTGTGCATGGTGGGCCAGTAATACCCTTGCCGCATTAGCTTTGCCACCACGGATCGCGGCCCGGAGTGCATTCCGCATGCTCCTTCATGTACCTCTCGGATAACATAGTTGGCTTGAAGCGGTCCAACGCATCTTAGCATCGGACCTAAATAGGATTTTTTGAAAAGCACATCGTCTACCATGGTGTATTGGTTTATTTTCATCCGAAGAGATCGAGCTTCGTTTTGGTCTTCCGGCCAGATTCCTTCTTGCTTGCATCGAATGATCGGGGTCATCCAGTTTTCCCCTTCTTCTTCCACAATTGCGTTGACTATCTCCTCCTCCGTTGATGGCCTCTCTAAGATTTCCACCATGGTTTCCTTTGTCAGATGGTCGAAAGCCAGGGACGCCAGTTTGCTGAGTATATCAGCTTTTTGGTTTTGCGCCCTTGGGATGTTTCGGATTTTAAACTGATCGAAGTACGCAACGTATTCCTTGGCTTTGGCTAAATACTTTATCATGTTATCCTTGATTGCTACGAATTCCCCATTGATCTGACTTGCTACCAAATTGGAATCCACTCTAACTTCCAACATCCGAATTTCCATTTTCCGAGCGACTCTTAACCCTGCTAGCAAAGCTTCGTATTCTGCTTCGTTGTTGGTGCTTTTGAAGTTCAGTCGGATGGCGTAAGTGTATTCCGTTTGATCTGGACTAATCAGCACCAGGCCTGCTCCGGCACCTGATTTGCTGGAGGCTCCATCGGTATACAGTATCCATGGTTCTTGGTTGGAGATGTTACATATCTCTTTGCCCACCTCTTTTATGCTTTGGCCCAACGCTTCCACGGATATTTCCGTTATGAAGTCCGCGAGGACTTGTCCCTTAATGGCACTCCGAGGTATGTAAGTGATATCGTAGGCTCCCAATTCCACGGAGTACTTGACCATCCTCCCGGAGGCTTCTGCCTTGTTTAATATTTGCTTGACAGGTTGGTCAGTGATGACTTTTATTGGATGAGCTTCGAAGTACCTTCGTAGCCTTCTGGCCATGTGTAGTAGGGCCAGAGCTAACTTCTCAACGGGGGCGTAGTTTTGTTCGGCCTCGTGTAATGTTCGGCTAACATAATGTATTGGGATCTGCTTCCCTTCTCTTTCTAGTAACAATACCCCGCTCATTGCCCCTTTCGACACCGAGAGATATACATATAGGTTTTCCTTCGGCCTTGGCGTTGCCAGATAAGGTAATTCAAGGATCATCTTCTTCATCTCCTGGAAGGCCGCCTCTGCTTGACTCGTCCATCGGTACTCGTCCTGGTTTTCTTTCGTGATGTTCCTCAACGTCTCAAAGAAGGGGAGTGCTTTTTCTGCCGACTTGGATAGGAAGCGGTTCAGAGCCGCTAGCTTACCACTTAAACTTTGCATTTCCTTGAGCGACTTGGGGGACTGCATGTCCACGATAGCTCTTGTCTTCTTCGGGTTTGCCCTTATTCCTTCGGATGTTACCATATACCCGAGGAATGTTCCTTCCTCTACCCCGAAGGAACATTTCTTGGGGTTTAGCTTCATATTAATCCTTCGCAGATTGTCGAACGTCTCCGCTACATCAGCAAGTAACTCCTTTTCGGTTTTGCTCTTTATGACCATATCGTCCACATACGCCTCAAGATTTCTCCCTATCTGTGACCGAAAGGCGGAATCCACTAAACATTGGTATGTGGCCCCAGCGTTTTTTAAACCGAACGACATCTTGGTATAACAGTATGTCCCTTGCTCGGTATAGAAAGCTGTTTTTTCCTTGTCCTCCTTGGCCATCTGTACTTGATGGTATCCCTTGTAAGCGTCCAAAAAACACTTGTACTTGAATCCCATAACCGACTCTATTTTCCAATCAATATCAGGTAGAGGGTAATAATCCTTTCGGCAAGATGAGTTGAGGTTCTTGAAGTCGATGCACATTCGCCAACTACCATCGGACTTCTTTACCAACACCGGGTTTGAGATCCACGTAGGGTACTGCACCGGCCGAACTATCCCGGCCTTCACCCAATCCTCCACCTCCTTGGCTATAGCTTGATTCTTTTCGGCGGAGTAGGTTCTTTTCTTTTGTGCCACTGGGCGGTCCTGAACATTCACGTTGAGCTTGTGTTCGATGATCCGACGGGGAACTCCCGTCATATCGGATGGTTCCTGATGAACTCAAATAAGTACATTTTATTACTATCATTTATCCTATTAATTTGACTTGTTTTACTATATTATGTATGAGGATTGATACTTAATCGTTTACTTTTGTAATTCTCAGGTAAAAACAAGCATTTGGTGAAACTTAGCGATTTTGGACTAATTATGGAGCAAAACGTGCATAAAGTTGAAGGTCTACTGACATGGACAAGATCAAGTCAATTCTGCTCCAGATGCGCCGCATCTCACTCTCGACATGCGCCGCATCTCTATCAAGATGTCACCAGATACGATCCAAGATACAAGAGGACATGCGCCGCATCTAATCATGGAGTTACGCCGCATCTTCTGGCGGTGTACGAATATTCCTGAATATTATAATCTTGGACCCCACGCGAAGTTAAGTACATGCGCCGCATCTACTTAGTAGATGCGCCGCATCTTCCCTCAGACAGAAACTATAAATACCCCGTAGACCAGACGAATTACAAGTTCCGGAAAACCTAAAACCGAAGTTCGAACAGGAGAAACAAAGGACGAATTCAGTCAAGGAGGCAGCACAAGACACACCCAAATCAAAGATACAAGAGCTGTAAGAAGGTGCTGCATGTGTTTAATTCATTAAGTAGTTTTGTTTTATTGTGTTAGCAAACTTTAATTCATCAGGATTGGTGGCTTGTGTAATGTGACAACGAAAGATTGCACTCCCTTTAATACTTGCTTTCCCATCAATTAAAGTTTATATGTTGATGTCTTTGGTTACTACTTATTAGTGCATTGATAACCTCTGTGTTTATTAGTGGCTTGCGGGCATTTGACTGCGGGACATAATGTGGCTCCCACGGTTATTACTAAATTGATCACTTAGGAATAACTTTTAGACATAAGTAATCATTAAGGGTTTACTCACCGATAAGATTAGGACCAACGAGAAAGGGTTAACTACATACACTTCATATAAAGCTATCAATAAAACAAGTGACAATCTACTTAATCATAAGGACAGCCCTCTTATTGTCTCAAGTATTTATCTGTGTACGTGTGTGCTACTTGCTGATTCGTGCCTATTGGTTTATTTTATTATTTAATTGCAACAAACCGTGTCAGTCTCTCAGGCTGAAACCCCCTTGCGTTAGGATATTAAAATACTGATTAGAATAACGAGATAATACGTTCCACTCTTAGTGATCGACACTCTACTTACCATTATCTTCATACTGACCGGGTACACTGCTCGTTAAGTGTGTGTGTTATTGATAAGTCGGCTAAATATAAATTTAAAACTTGAGTAGGCATTAAAACTGCTAAACCGCAACGACACATCACGCGCATCAAGTTTTTGGCGCCGTTGCCGGGGAGTGAATTGTTATTATCTGTTAATTTAATTAGTATTTTAATTAGTTTTTTCTTTTTATTAGATTAATTGCATCATTGTACTATTTTGCATATTTGTTGTATTGTGTGTTAATTGTTTTCTTTTATTTTTGTGTGTTTATTTTCGTTTGTGTGTTTAATTTTTTGTTTTTATTTTTCGTATTTTTTCTGTTCTGCTATCGTTGTACTGTGCTAAATCAAACGATACGGCGCATCTGATCTCTCAGATACGGCGTATTGCGTTTAATTTTTTTTATATACAACGCGTTTAATTAATTCGATACGACGCATCTTTTCCCCAAGATACGGCGTATCTGTTTTTAATAAGAAAATTTTTCTAAGCGATAAAGTAATACGACGCATCTGCTTTTGCAGATACGGCGTATCTGTTTTTAATAAAAAAAATTTCTTTTTCTTTTTTCTAAACGTTAACGCCATACGACGCATCTGCTTTAGCAGATACGGCGTATCTATTATTTTAATTAAAAACAGTTTGCGAATTATTAAACAGATACGGCGTATCGATCTCTATCGATACGGCGCATCTTTCTGAATCAAAAATCGATATTTATTTTTAAACGTAACGAAAATACGGCACATTAACTTTCGTTAATACGACGCATTTAATTTTAATTAGATAAGTTGATTTTTGATTAATTAATTCGATACGGCGCATTCTTAAATTCTAAAGCGGCGTATCTATTTTCTGAATAAAGTCTGATTTAATTTTAACGTATTAAGATACGGCGTATCCAACTTTTTGGATACGGCGCATCGTCTGCAGATATCAGATATTTTTATTCTTATATCCGTTTCTATATTCATTAATTTCTCTTCTAGCGAACAAATCCTACTGATGATTTTACCTTGGATGACAGATTTTGCTATGGAAGACATGTCAGTTAACGGATATCTTGCTAAGGAATGCTTGTTTTCGGATTCATTCAATGTACTCATGATCGATGCAGATTTATTCTCTTGGGAGACTCCTCTTGAAGCTGCTTTTAAGGAATTCATGCGTTTATGCAACATTGACAAAGAGGTATTCTCTTATGATGTATTTGTGAGGTACACTGGAGAAGAATTGTCGCTCTTATGGCCTATCATTGAAGCCGAAGGATTGAACTGGACTACTATCGAAGAAGATGATGGGAAATTCTATCTTGCATACATGGATTCAAGCAACGAAAGCTACGGTGGAGGCAATACCCAAAACTCTTACATGCCTTATTCCGAACAGTACTGGGGATTGAATGAGAACTATCAGGATAATGACATGAATTATGCTTTGGCGGAGTTACTATTTCATGGGAAATTGGTAAGATTGATAGACCTCTCCCTCAATGATTGGCTAGAACTCAAATATGGTAGTCCGGAATTTGCCCCTGCAAATGAAGTCAAGGAGATTATGACTTCATGGTTGACTCGGAGTTTTAAGAAGCAATTTAACGAGTTCATGGAGATAAAAAAGAATATGATTGGAAAGGTTTGCTTTGACGTTAACCACGATCCTCACGATGTTGATTTTTCAGAATGGTTGGCTAGTAAGTTTAATAACCATAAGAGCATGGATCGTGCTACTAAGGATGCATTATGGGTATATTGGATGAGAGGAGAAGATGAAGAAGTAGAAAGCGATTATGGGTCGTCACTTCATGATTCAACAATCAATGAAGGCATTGAAGAGTTATTCAGAATAGACATTGATGTGTTCGATTATGAGACACCCTTGTGCAAGCAGTTCAAGGAATTTAACTACCTTCTTCAAGTCGACGATGATGTGCTTATTGGAGAACTACCAGGATTTAAGACTTATGACGATTTCAAAAACACCTGGTATTATGAATGGAATGATCAAGTACCATGGGTTTGGGATAAACCATGGGAATTTGAGCACATTAATCACACCTGTACACCCTTCGTTTTCAAGGACGGGAGTAGTGTTTGGCCGACCTGTGATTATAAAAGTGACGGAACCTGTAATGGGGGAAGTATAATTGGGATGAGACGGGTTGGAAACGATGTAACCTTTGAAGATTATGAGTGGTACGATAATGTTGAAGACTGCCCACAAAAAGGCGGAGGCTTTACAAGAAAAGGGCAGAATTGAACGCTTGAAAGGACTTAAGGGAACATCGGATACTACTTTCTGGGAATGGGTGCATAAACAGTTTGATGATTTCACAAAGCTTAGTCGACGGTTACAATATGATTTGGAAAGAGAATGGGAGGCGATTCAAGATGATAATAATAATGAGTCGTTGATTGAAGAACTAGATGATTATTTGATTAAGGATCCTTATTTTAAGTTTGTTGATAAAGACGAGGAAGAGTTCACCAAAAGAAAGTGTCAACTACTTGGGATTCCTTACAATGAGCCGCCCATGATTATTTCTGAAAAATTTAAAATCATCAAATACTCTTTGGGTCCTGATGAAGAATATACTGCGGTGAAGACAAAGAGTTATACTAGATTAAGTCGAACGGAAGAAAACGTCGCAGAGATATACGGAAAAATCTTTCGGATGAAGGACGAAGGATGGACCGTGACAAGGACTTATTGCTGAGCTGAACGTGAGTCTAACTTGAAGACTCTGGAATAAAGACAAGTGCTTACCGGGAGACAACCCGGAGAATTATCTTTTATTCTGTTTTCTGTGTCGAGTCAGTCCAGGCCGCATGAGGATACGGCGCATCTCAATTCTGAGATGCGACGCATCTCCTGCAATGGTCATATCTTATTTTATTTTTCTGCATTTTTATTTTCGACTTTAAAACTATTTATCAGTTTATTTTAATGCGGCGCATCCCTGGTTAAGGATGCGGCGCATCTTTATTCTGATCCGTATTTATTCCAGGCTCGATACGGCGTATCTTCTTCAATAAGATACGGCGCATCGACTGACCTGATGATTTTCAGTTTTAATTTTTAAAGTTTTATTTTTCCTAACTACTAATGTATTATGCAAGCTTGAACCTTTCTTATCTTAGGTGTGTTTTAAAGTATTGGTGGTATTATAGTTTCCTGGATTTCCTGTGGATACATCAAGTATGAAGCTTTAACATTCTAATCCACAAGAAGTTGATTTTTGCTCTTATACTAATGGAGGATCATACCGAGCAAATCTCAGGGGAGTTTTTCTGTTCTAATTCTTTTATTTTCCAGTTTTTTAATCTTTTATACAAACAACGGGGACGTTGTTTAACTTAAGTGGGGGGATTGGAGAATTAGAACACTTAACAATTACTTGTCCTAAACTTTTTCAAAAATTATGCTTAAAATGTGCTTAATATATCAAACTTAAAATTTTTTTTTAGCATGTTTTTGTTTAAGATCTAAGTTGTATAACTGCACACATGACGTTATTTTCAAAAATTGTGATTTTTCAAAATTCACAAATCTATGAGTGTGCCGGTGACTTGTAAACTTTAGAACTTGGCTTGTATACTATTCGAGACCACCATAATAAGTATTATTTATATAATTGGAGTGACTTGTCTAACTTGGTAAAATTCTAGGATTACACCCAAATAGCCTATTATTTGTTATGTGTTATTAACTAACTACACTGGTTAGTTAACCCCCGTATAAACCCTTTTGTTACTCTCATTTTTAGAGTAAGATACCCCTAGAAAAACCCTCAGAGCCATTCCTTTCGTTTCTTACACCTATGTTTAAAATGTTTCGTTACACCCTTACACCTTAGCCTACCCTGTAGATTAGAATCCGTGGTTGGTTGATTGCTATAGGCAAAGTGTGTTTCCTTACATTACCTGTGTTCGCGTGCGTAATTCATTATCTATGGTTAGGTCGGGAAATTGCACAATGCAATTGGAGTGAAAGTAAATATTGTATATTTTGGAGTTTATTTTTCGTGTGTTTACTACTTTCACTATTACCATTATTTCTGAAGTCATGAAAAGTATGGAAAAATTATCCGGAAAGAAAGTTATAGTGATGTGGTGAAATTTTACACATCTATGTTTATGTTTAATAAAAAAAAAAAAAAAAAAAAAAAAAAAAAAAAAAAAAAAATCGAAAAAATGAGAAAAGAAAAAGAAAGAAAGAAAAGTTGGAAGTTAGTTTTAACCAACTTATGTAAACTTATGTAAGTGGTCGATATCACCACTATTTGTTGTACTATATCTATGGATTGAATGGGAATTGGCAGTTATGGGAACGCCAATTAAGGTTTATTCTTTGATTAAGATCTTGTTGAGTATAATTCGTGTCTACCTAAAGCGTGTGTTTCAAGTGTTAAAGCGTGAGTTATTCGATGATATGAGTCTTATTCATGGGATGGTTGGGATAGTGATTAACCACACTTAGGATTTTAATTTATTTGTTTTGTTTATTTTTATTTTTGCACCAATTTATATCCCAAACGTTATCCATGCCCTTTATTATTCTTTATCCAACCAAACCTTTGATTTATTGAGATTAGGGATTTGAGCAATCTTAAGTATCGTAGTCGTGGATTCGGCTATGTATTTATGATTTTGTCGCCCTTTTTGATATATTATTATTGGTGAAGTTTGGACCTATCTTTAGCCTATTCGAGTTAAGGATTTGAGCAATTGCAAGTATCGTGTTCGTGGATTCGATCATGTATTTGTGATTTTGTCGCCTTTTCTGGAATTTGAGATCGATAGTGATTAAGAATAATTAACCCTTAAGCCTAAAAACCCTTTTTACCGCTTTAGACTTGTTATTCCTTAGCTTTAGTGGTGGAGATGTGTATACTTGCCAAGCTTATGATAGAATATTCGTCGCGACTGGACAGTTAAACGATTAGATTTGCTTTTATCGACTTATTTTATTTTACTTCTAATTTGTTAAGTGTTTAGTTGTGTGATTATGAAATGAACGAATACATGCTTAAATATAAAAATAAATCCTAACATCTTTTAGGATACATTTTCATAAAAGAAATTCTAAGGTTTACTTGGGGACAAGTAAAGTTCAAGTGGGGGGATATTTGATGAACTCAAATAAGTACATTTTATTACTATCATTTATCCTATTAATTTGACTTGTTTTACTATATTATGTATGAGGATTGATACTTAATCGTTTACTTTTGTAATTCTCAGGTAAAAACAAGCATTTGGTGAAACTTAGCGATTTTGGACTAATTATGGAGCAAAACGTGCATAAAGTTGAAGGTCTACTGACAAGGACAAGATCAAGTCAATTCTGCTCCAGATGCGCCGCATCTCACTCTCGACATGCGCCGCATCTCTATCAAGATGTCACCAGATACGATCCAAGATACAAGAGGACATGCGCCGCATCTAATCATGGAGTTACGCCGCATCTTCTGGCGGTGTACGAATATTCCTGAATATTATAATCTTGGACCCCACGCGAAGTTAAGTACATGCGCCGCATCTACTTAGTAGATGCGCCGCATCTTCCCTCAGACAGAAACTATAAATACCCCGTAGACCAGACGAATTACAAGTTCCGGAAAACCTAAAACCGAAGTTCGAACAGGAGAAACAAAGGACGAATTCAGTCAAGGAGGCAGCACAAGACACACCCAAATCAAATATACAAGAGCTGTAAGAAGGTGCTGCATATGTTTAATTCATTAAGTAGTTTTGTTTTATTGTGTTAGCAAACTTTAATTCATCAGGATTGGTGGCTTGTGTAATGTGACAACGAAAGATTGCACTCCCTTTAATACTTGCTTTCCCATCAATTAAAGTTTATATGTTGATGTCTTTGGTTACTACTTATTAGTGCATTGATAACCTCTGTGTTTATTAGTGGCTTGCGGGCATTTGACTGCGGGACATAATGTGGCTCCCACGGTTATTACTAAATCGATCACTTAGGAATAACTTTTAGACATAAGTAATCATTAAGGGTTTACTCGCCGATAAGATTAGGACCAACGAGAAAGGGTTAACTACATACACTTCATATAAAGCTATCAATAAAACAAGTGACAATCTACTTAATCATAAGGACAGCCCTCTTATTGTCTCAAGTATTTATCTGTGTACGTGTGTGCTACTTGCTGATTCGTGCCTATTGGTTTATTTTATTATTTAATTGCAACAAACCGTGCCAGTCTCTCAGGCTGAAACCCCCTTGCGTTAGGATATTAAAATACTGATTAGAATAACGAGATAATACGTTCCACTCTTAGTGATCGACCCTCTACTTACCATTATCTTCATACTGACCGGGTACACTGCTCGTTAAGTGTGTGTGTTATTGATAAGTCGGCTAAATATAAATTTAAAACTTGAGTAGGCATTAAAACTGCTAAACCGCAACGACACATCACGCGCATCAGTTCCCAAGCAAATACGTCCCGGTTGTCTTTGAGTAGCGTGATTAACTGTCTTCGGCACTCCGAGGAGAAGTTTCCCCCTATCGTAACTAGTTGATCCGGATAAGCCGGATGTACCATAACTTCTTCCGTTTTTTCCGACCACCGCATCCGCCAATCCGCCCTCACGGGGTTCTTTTTTGACTTCCTTTTTTGCCATCTGCTTCTCTTCCAGCTTGCGACATTCTGAGACAATTACGGACCGGGTAGTAAGGGTCGCTATGCCTTTTGGTGTGGGGAATTTCACCATTGAGTGGATAGTTGATGGGATGACCCGCAATTTCTTTAAACCTGAGCGCCCTAGTATGATATTATATGGAGAAGGGGATCTTATCACAGCGAATTTCATCATTGTTCGGCGAGACAAGCCTTGGCTTCCGAAACAGACTTCTAATTCAATCTTCCCCAACGGCTTTATGGATTCCCCCGCGAATCCTATTAACGGTGTGCCGGTTTCTTTCAGCTTGGCCTTAATGGAAGGGCATAAATGCTCGAAACAGTGTTCGTACATCACCTCGACCGAAGCGCCTTGATCCACATAGACCCTTCGGATTGTGTAGCCTTCCACTTCGGCCTCGACTATTAACGGTCCGTCCGACACATCTCCCGGAAGGATGGGTGGAAAAACGATCGGAACATTCATCCATTCCTCCTCGGCTTCCATGGTTTTCCTCTTTTGGGATGTAGGTCCAGCCATATCGAACTATAGGTAGATCGAGCAGTTGGTCCCACGGATGGCGCCAATTTGTTGAAGCAATTTCTTGCAACCACTTCAGACGAATAAAGAGAGCCTTCCGGTTGAACTCAGCTAGGGTTCTTCCGGCAGGCTTAGGTGTTGACCCTTTCGGCTATTGGAGGTCCTCCGGATATCTGCACACAACAACACACGTTAGGCTCGCCCGGGTGTTATCCCAGGACCCACCTCCGGTGTGAGAGTAAGTATTCGGTATTCCGAAAGGGCTATAAAATGTGGAAAGAAATAAATGCAGGTTGTATCTTAGTTGAGAGTAGTAAATGAGTTGAGTATTTATAGTACTCAGCCTCGATACCTGGAATGGCAGCGCCGGATTTTCAGGGAACATGTCCCCGACATAATCCCGTAAATCCAGGGCGGCGACGGCGGCGTCTGTAGCTGCCATCTGTACTAGAGGAGATGCCACTTGTCTCATGCTTTAAACCTGTATGTTCCGGACGGCCATGGGGCCGTCCGGATTATTCCGGAGGTCCTTGTTCCGCCCGGCCAACTGAGAGATCCAGTCCGTTCGGACACATACGTCAACATCTGGGCTGACTGATGTGTAGAAGCGGTTCAACCTTCACGGAGGCAAAAAACGAAGCTTCCATAAAGGGCTTTTATATCAAAGTTATTTGCCAAAAAATCGTTTATATAATTTTTCTTTTTAGTTTTTATTTATTTATTTTAGAGTAAATTACACGGATCGTCCCTGTGGTTTATCCAAAATTTCACGCATAGCCCCTCAAGTTTCAAAGTTGCGTGTATCATCCCTCTGACTGCAAAAGAATAACACCTATGGTCTCTCTGATAGATGTCCGTCTATTTCTCCGTTAAACAGTCCTCACGTGATAAACACGTGAGGGTCACGTAATAAACACGTGAGGGTAATAAGGTCTTTTTCCCCCAAATACATTACTGATACTTAAATTTTTGTCTCCTTCCCCAATGAACAACTCATCATCTATCAATGTCAACTACAAATCTGGTGAATCACACACAAACTTAACCCATTCGTTGAATCAAATCCCAAAAAAACTAAAAAAAAGAAGATTTAGATGCTACCAAGGATGCAATGCACTTGATTCTTCAAGGGGTTAGCTGTATATCTCGTTCCCTCTATATAAGACTTCTGGAATCATAAATTCATATTTCCTATTCACTTTATTTTTTTGTTTGAGGATGTCAGGTAGGCTGGAGAGTCCTTCTCATTTGGTTCGCACTTGGCTAGCAAGAGACATATATTAACCAACATAAGGGCCATACTAAAATGGTCTTAGAAAAGTCTAATGAAGACACAAAGAATAAGAATAAGAATAAGCATAAAGGATTGATGGAGTTAACGTTGGTTGATCCAGATGAGGTTATTGATCCTGCAGCATTGAATAACGATAATGATTCTGATGGAGAAAATGATGATGATTCTGAGATATCTGAAACCTCTAGTGAATCGTCTCTGCAACCGTATGATTTGTCTGATGATGATACTGACTTGAAAAAGAACTTTGCACAGTTAGTTGATGTTGTTGGAGCATTAAGAAAGGTTTGACTTGCTGGTTTTCATTTTTCTTTTCTGATCTATAATAACTATTAATGATCTAATGAACTCTGTTATTTATCAGGCTTCAATACAAATAACCAGATTCAAACCCAGTTCGACTACAAACCCAGTTCAATACAAACCCAAATTCCGGCGACCTTTTTCAATACAAACCCAGTTTTCCGGTCAAACATATCTTTTCTATCTTCTTTTTTTCCATCTACATCTTCCTTAAAACCACACCTGGCCGACCACACCACACCCATCTCCATCTACATCCTGGCCGACCACACCACACCCATCTCCATCTTAAAACCACCACCATCACCACAGTTAACCAAACCTTAAAAAATCTTAAAAAATCCTAAAAATCCAAACCTTAAAAAATCCTAAAAATCCAATCTTTTTAATGATAAACTAAATAAAGATCCAAGATTAAAAAATCCAATCTTTTTAATGATTTAAGCAAAAAAAATCCAAGATTTCAAGTGGGTATTGCAAATGGATACAAATGCTTAAAAAATTGGCGATGGGTAGATTTGTGGTGGTGTTGGTTGGTTGATGACTTGATAGTTATGGTGATGATGATGGCTGAATTTGTGGTCACGGTGATTCGTTGCATGTGGTTTGATTTGTTACAGTTGGTGGTTTGTAAAAGGAGATGTTGGTCGGAATTTAGTGGTAGCCGGAATTTGATGGTGATGATGGCTGGATTTAAGTATCAGATTTTTGATGGTGAGAGATGAGAGAGAATTTGATGGTGAGAGATGAGAGAGATGAGAGATTTTTTATTGTGGTGTTTGTTGTGGTGTTTGTTTGATTTAAATATCAGTGGGGAAAAAGACCTTATTACCCGAACAATTCTTATAGCTTAAAGAACTTTCAAAATCAAGAAAACTATCTTTTAGCTTGTTAATATGAAGTGAATTTAAATTTTCAATGCTAAAAAGAAAACTAGAGATATCTCCATACACTCGAAATTAGTCAAACCTACTTTCAAGTGATGAAATAACTGATCTACAATGTATTTTGGTTCTACATTCATTTCTTTAGCAATTCCCTTGGCAGAAATGAAAGCATCTTAAAATCCATCATGTCTACATTTTTATTAAGAAGAGCACAACAAATTCGAATTCTTTAATAACATCATTAATACATATATCTTTTGATTTCAAATTTTTACTAATGGAATCGAATTGATTTCAAACAACACGTTATTTTAAATAGCCAATCCATTTTTTAAAAAGGCGACAATATATTACTAAAACAAACGAGACATTACAAACAACGGCATCCAACCTTCTAATAACCAATTCTAACAGAATCTCAAATCACCTAGTTCATATTTAGCTAGAGTCATTGAATCACATTTTGCTTTAGGTTCGGTGCAAACTTTATTATGTGCATTTAAAGCATCTCTTATTTGTGGGGCTTGATATATTGGTTTTAGTTTTTTATAACTTGTAGGCTTAAAAGAAGAAACATAAGAGGGCCTAGTTTGTTATTATTTAACATTTCTTCATAAATTTTGGGTCTTACATAATCAGGGATCTCTAAAGATGATTGAAAAAAAATAAAAAAATAAAAAAAAAAATAAATAAAATCACTAAATCTCTATGTTTGTAAAAGGTCCTGGCAAATCGGAGGCCTTCGAAAATGCCTAAAATTCTAGCTTTAGTTGTTTTATCCTTGAGTTACCACTGCTAATGCAGTGTCAGTGACTTTTACAATGAGTGTTTATTTGATTGGCTTTGAGCCCCCTAACATCCTATCTGATTGTACAAATAATTGCACGACTAGGCCTTCGATGATGATTAAAGGATTTATGGGGTGTTGAGATTGCGCCAAGCTTGTTCTTAACCTGCAATAAGAAATACCAATACACTACGTTAAGTGATTGCGCAGGGGTTGAACCCTGCGAACCACCTCCGGCGTGCGAATAAGTATGTGTGATGATAAGTAGGTTGTAATTTGCCAGAGTGAAGTTAACTTACATTGTTTTGGCCCGACTAAGCTATTTATAGGAGAGAAATAGGACTTAGTGGGCGGTTGCACTTTGTTCGGAGATCATGGGGGCGTCCCATGATTTTGTGGTAACCGCTAGGGCTTTGTAGCCCACGATCTCTATTTTGGCGGGAAGACCTAAAGGAAGAGGAGACGTGGGTATGACCAGGTCAAGAGGGTTCTCCGTTGTAGTCCCTTCGAGAGGGATACCCCGAAGGGCTTAAGGCTTCGATTGGCGGGTTTCCATATGGTAACCATTTCGTAGACGAATGGTTTTACGCTAATGAAACGTGTTAAGAGATTAACCTGGGCCTCCGAAGGGAGGGCTTTCTACAGGCTCGAAGGGGAGTCCTTCGACCCGTTCGGATGGTACATCATCAAGCCCCCCAGTCGAAAGTGATATATACGTACAAGGATAAATTGCATTCGACTCTCAAAATCAACATGCATTATACCTATTAAATTACACTCCCGTGCAAAAATAAATGACTAACTAAACCGCGCATTTAATGCGGGCTAATGATTATCCTCCCACTTGGGCTGTAAACTCAAACGGCTTATTTAATCGGTACTAGCAAACATCACTTCAAAATTTAAATGCCCGTTTAAGATCCGTAAGATCTTCAAAGTTAGGTGTACACGTGTGCGCTTGGGATCAAAACCGTCTGGGTACATAAACCCAAAATAATTAAACCCTAGCTCATTTTATGTCCGCCCAAAATATACACATTGCTCTGCAATCTTGTGCTTCCGTTGGAACGAAAAGGTAAAATTCCAATAAACCTTCCTTGATCTTTTATTCTTTTAATATGAGCATGGCCGCTAAGCGAATTATTAGGCAACAGACCTGTACCTTGTCGAAACAAGCCTTATCTGAGTTTCTGCTTGATTACCCTATACCCTCGGAGTACAAAATCATGCTCCCTAGTAAGAAACAAAATATTTTCGATGCTCCCGCAGGGTTTGTGGGTTTGTATGTGCATGCATTCACTCAATCGAATCTTAGGATACCCATTCATCCCTTGATTTTAGAGTTTCTACAATACTATCAGGTGCATATTTCTAGGTTAAACCCTTTTGGTCTTGCTAAGTTGACCACTTACATCGTAATGTGTAAAGCGTACGGATATGAACCCACATTAGAGGTGCTTAGGGGTTTTGTGAATCTCTATCCTGGTGGAGATTGGGTAACCATTGCCAAAAGGGGTGAACATGACGTGCCTGTTCTTGTGACGAAACCCTTTTCAAATATTAGAAACTGAAAAGGACAGTTTTTCTATGTTGAAAGTACCATCATACCTCCTGAGTATCCAGCATTGTTGGATGAAGCAAACATGTATGATGAGAAGAAGTACAATGACCCTCTTCCCTATGAGATAAGGAGCGACCCCTTGTACCAGCGTCTTGCACGCCACCCTGCTAATGTCCAGACGTTTCCAGAGCCTATATTGTACATGGCTGGTTTAAGTGACAGCTGGGACGGGTCTCTGTCATCACCTGAAATTATTTGTGAAGGACAAAGTATGTACAATTCTTATTTTCTTAGAATAAATAACTTATCTGCTGATATTCATCTCCTTTTGCGTTTGTTTTTGTAGAAATGGCTTTCAGAAACTTCGTTGTCGCAGGTGGTGCAAAGGAAGTAAGCTTCATTCCAAAGGATCCCAAAGATATCAGCTTCGGAGTAGGATCTCCGTCTATATCTATGAACAATAATGATGTTGATGTTTCCCCACCTAAACCTCTTGTTGTGCTTCCCCCGATCAAGCCCCTTAATACTGAGGAAACCCCCCAACTTGTGGAGGATGTTGGTAACTCTGATGATACTCCTTCCGGGAGTGACCAGTTGAAGATCGTAGGGTCTTCCGGTATTGCTGATAGAGTTCGGACTAGGAAAGGTACCAGTGCGAAGGCTGCAAAGGCTGCCCCCAAGAGGAAATTGAACATTCCCACTCCTACTTCTAGAACAACAAAGCAGAAAACAGAGAAGTCACGGGGGAAAGCCATTATGTATTCCACTGAAGACATTGTTGATGATGATGACATTTATGGTAAGTAAAGCATTCCTGACTCTCTGCTTCTCAATGTGGTACGTGTCTTATGATGATGTTTTATGTAGGGTTGCCAAACACCAAGGAATTGCCGAATGCCCTTTCCTGCCGATTGTTGGTTGAAAATGTCACCCCTGTTTCCTGGAGGAGATCTTTGGGCGAGATGTCTATTGAGAAGCTATGTGATCTTCATGATAAAAGCTATACTAGGCAGGCTATGCTGGATAACCATTTGAACTTCCGTACAAGGGAGTTAATCAACAAGGTCAAAGAGGCTAAGGAGGAGGTTGCAGTTGTTGTTGCCAGGGAGGAGGATAGAGAAAAGAAATATGCTGAGTTGGAGGCCAGGTGTGATGCAGCCATGGCAGATTTTGAGAAGCACCCCAGATACGAGGCCCTGCGTGCCAAGATGAGCAGTCTCGAAGGGCATCTCAAAGAGTCGCAAAGTAGGTTAAAGATGGAAAGGCCCAGACTGCTGGATATAAGACTCAGATTGCAGCTCTAGAGTCTAAATGTACTGGTCTGGAAACTGAGAGGGCTAGGTTGAAAGAGAATGAGATCAAACTTTGTCAAGATATGGATGGGCTGAAGCTTGAAAGCAAAAACTTGAAAAAAGATAGGGCTGAGGTGGTCTCGAAGGTTGTCCCTTATATTGCTATGGAGTTATACCATAGTGATGAGGTGGGAGCAGTTTTGGGGAAGTTGGTGAATGCAGCCATATTCTATGGTAAGTGTACAACTCTTGAGGAAATAGCCGAAACAAAGAAACCCGTTGTGTTGTCAGAGGTGCCTTACTACCGTCCGAATTCTGAGAAAGAATATGATGAAGCTGGGAATGCATTCACTACAGCAGAGTACCCGTTTCTTGCCGAAGCCACCAAGGACCCTTTAGCCTCAGTCGAAGATCTCCTATCCAAAAAGCCCAAGAGTATCCAGCCTCCCTCTCCATCCAAAAGAACCATCTCTGAGAAGCCTCCGTCTGCAGCTCATCAAGAGGATCCTAACTCTTCCAAGAACATTTGAAGGTTGCCAGGTTGGCAATAATTTGGTCAGTAAGGGTGGCATGTACCCTTTTTAAACAATGTCCTTTGTGTTAAGGCATGTGCCTTTATGTTTGAACAATTTATCTTTTATTTGTCTGGGCTTCGACCCAGACTTCAGACAATTTGCTTGGATGTTTTAACTTTGGCTGTGACTATGTGTAGCCGTATAAATGCCAAATTAGGGAATTATGTCCCAGTTTTGATATCATGCTTGTCTTCTCTTACACTTATATACAAGCGTAAATATACAACCTAAGGTTATAACCTTATTGTGTGTACTTTGGACCAAGATTTTTAGCAATCGTATAATTTGACTGCGACAGAGGGTCGCGACCCACTCCGTCTTTATCCTTAAGTTGCAGAGGGATTATAATACCCTAAGACTTTATAGGAAAGTTAATGTGAATTGAAATGGATGTTTTTCGTGTGCAAGACATGTGCCTTGCTTCATCCTTCGACATTGAAACTTTTGAAGTACTTGGCTGAGCAAATCTTTGTTGTATAAAACGAAACAAGAGATTTTGAGGGAAATTTGTCATATCATTAAGTGGGTAGGGAGGATTACATCATTTTAAGAAATGAACACTAAGATACCTACCATTAATGCTTCTTTCCCATGTGAGAAGAATGCGTTACATGAAATTGAAAAACAACTAAGTACTTTTAAAAGAGTAAGTCTTACGTATAAAACTTACGAAAGCTAGTGTCCAGATCTTCGGGCTCGTATGCTTTGTTGTCGCGGCATTTTTCTTTGACAATGGGCCCTTCGACTTGGCTTTACTCTCATTTATCCGAAGGATATATTCTTGTATGCCTTCAAGATTTTGGGTAACCTATCTACCCACTCATGCTGATATTGTCCTATCTTTGTCTCGATTTCAATAACAATATCCTTGTCAACACAAGTGAAAATTTGCTTAACATTCAGGCTTTCGCAGAAAGATGGGAACACCCCTTCGGCAAAGTATTTCCCTTTGTAAGAAGTGATGACTTGTGGGACTCCAAATCTGCAAATTATGTGTTCCCATATAAACTTTTCCACATGCTTACCTGCTATCGATGCCAAAGGCTTGGCTTCAACCCATTTGGTGAAGTGATCTACAGCTATGACCAAGAATTGTGCTCCTCCAGGAGCTATTGCTAGGGGTCCGATTATGCTGACTCCTCATTGGCCGAAAGGTCTTGCTGATGTGATAGAAGACGCGTCATACTCTAATGGCTTCTGAGCTTTTGAGTGTACCTAACATGTCGCGCATGCTTTGATCACTTCCGTTACGTCTTCCAATATAGATGGCCAGTAATATCCCCATCTTGTTACTTTCGAGGCGATGGATCGAGGGCCTACGTGCTTTCCACAAGAATCTTCATGAACATTATAGAGAATGCTCGAAGCCTGTTTCAGTCCTACGCAACGAAGCCATGGAGATAAAAAGGATCTCCTGTATAGATTGTCCCTAATAAGTCTATATTGGGGAGCTTTGGTCCGGATCTTTCGAGCAAGCTTAGGACTTTCTGGCAGACTACCACTGATCAAGTATTCCCTAATTGGAGTCGTCCAATTGTTGCCTCTGTCAGATGCTTCGTCTTGTGTAATTGACCTGTGGGTCAATACTTCTACTAAAACTTCCTCGGGCAGATGAGCGAAAGCCATTTCAGATAGCTTGCTTAGGGTATCTGCCTTCTTGTTTTGGCTTATTCGAACATGCGTTATCTCATATGGTTCGAATCCCTGAAGAAACTCTTTAGCTATATCCAAATATTTTTTGATGGTGGGCTGCTCTGCTACATAAGATCCCTTGATTTGGTTGGTGACTAGTTGCGAGCTTACAAAAACAGAGAGGTCATTAGCCTCCAAGCCTTTTGCTAGTCGAAAGCCCGCTAACAAAGCTTCATACTCTGCTTCATCGTTCGTGGCCTTAAACTCAAAACGTAATGCATAAGCGTACTCCTTTTCTTCCGGACTAACTAGCATTAAACCTGCTCCTGAACCATCAGAACTTGAGGCTCCGTCTGTGTACAATTTCCACCCCTCCTTCGTCTTTTGGGGCTTCTCCTCAGGAATTTCTTTATCTTGGCTAGGTTCGGAGGGTGTTTCAGCGAGAAAGTCTACAAGTATCTGACCTTTGACGGAGTTTCGACCCTTGTACTCTATCTCATGTTCTCCCAATTCAATAGCCCATTTAGCTACCCTTCCTGATTTCTCAGGCTTCGACAGTATCTGCCTAATAGGCTTGTCAGTCAATACCGTGATGGGATGAGCTTGAAAGTATCTTCGAAGGCGTCTTGCAGCATAAACCAAGGCTAGGATTAGCTTTTCCAACTCCGGATAGTTTAATTCAGCTCCTTGCAGAACCATGCTAACGAAGTATATAGGGACTTGTTTCTTCTCCCTTTCGGCTAGGAGCACCGCACTGATGCTTTCGAATGATGCCGCAATGTACATGAACAACACTTCGCCTTTGATTGGGATTGTAAGTGTTGGTAAGATTTCCATAAATTCCTTTAGCTTTTCGAAGGCTGCTTCCGCCTCACAACTCCATTGGAAAGTCTTTTTATCTGTACACCTCTTGAGTGTTTTGAAGAATGGTAGAGACCGATCTGCCCCTTTCGACAGGAACCTGCTAAGTGCCGCAAGCTTCCCATTGAGGCTTTGAACTTCTTTTAGTGACTTCGGAGCTTGAAGGTCAGTGATGGCTTTTACCTTCGAAGGGTTGGCTTTAATCCCTTGTTTAGTGATCAGGTACCCCAAGAATTGTCCTTCCTCCATGCCAAAGGAACACTTCTTAGGGTTAAGCTTCATATTGATTGCTCGTAATTGATCGAAGGTCTCTTGGATGTCGGAGAGGAGGTCCTCTTCGGTTCTGCTTTTTATTACCATGTCATCAACGTAGGCTTCCAAGTTCCTCCCGATTTGCTTGTGGAAGGCTTTATCTACTAACCGTTGGTAAGTTGCCCCTGCGTTCTTCAGACCGAAGGGCATTTTCTTGTAGCAATAGACACCCTTTCCTGTGTAGAAGGCTGTCTTTTCTTCATCTTCCTCCGCCATTTGTATTTGGTGATACCCATTTTAGGCGTCCAGAAAACATTTCAGACGGAACCCTGAGAGAGATTCGACCTTCCAATCGATTTCTGGTAGAGGGTAGCAGTCCTTCGGGCAAGCTTTATTGATGTCGGTGAAGTCAACGCACATACGCCACCGTCCGTCACTTTTCTTTACCATGACTGGGTTGGCAACCCAAGTTTGGTATTTCACTTCCCTGAGAATTCCTGCTCGCACAAGCTCATCCACCTCTTTGCAAGCAGCTGCATTTCTTTCTGGTGCCAGGCTTCGTCGCTTCTGCTTAATTGGTTCAATGTGCTTGAACTCGTTAAGCTTATGTTCTGTGCCGAAGGGCTTGCCATCGATCATAAGAGTCCTGGGAACTCCTGTCATGTCTGAATATGTCCATGCGAACACATCTTTGTTGGCTTTGAGTAGCTTCTCCAGGTCTGCTTTGAAGTTAGCAGGGAGTTGCTTTCCGATTACCACCGTTTGCTCTGGATAGAGCTCATTTATCACAATACGTTCTTCGGCATCTGTACAACTTAGGATAGCCTTCAGAGGCTCCTCCGAACTTTCTCTAATCTTTTTGCCACTGTCTCCCACTTGCCCTTGACTGTAACTGGAGAACACGGTTCCTATCCCATAAGGTGTATGGAACTTTACCGCTGCATGTATAGTGGAAACTACGATACCCATCTTTTGCATGGCGGTCCTTCCTATCAGCAAGTTGTAAGGAGAGTTGGACCTTACGATAGCGAACATGAGGGTTTCTGTCCTTGCAAGCTTGCCTTCTCCAATTGTTATTTCCAACGGAACTTCTCCCAGAGGCCACGAATGCTCACCAGAAAATCCCACCAAAGGTATCTTCGAATCAACCCGCTGCGACCTGATCGAAGGCTTGAGCTTAAGAAAACAATGCTCATAAATGATTTCGCATGAGCTTCCACAGTCCATATAAGCTCTATTCACTTCTCGATTGGAAATGAAGACTTTGATGACTACCAGATCATTTGAAGGGATTTGGCCCGCAAGAAGAGGAAAAGTTAATTCCCCTACTGCATTACCCTCCTGCTCCGTTACCTTTCTTTTCAAGCTAGCTTCGCCCCAACGAACCATGAGTATTGGGGTTTCGAGAGGAGTAGTATCTTTAGCCAATTGAGTGTCGGTCATCTTTTCCTTTCCCTTCTTTATACCCTTCACCAAGTGTGTCAATTGCCCGGACTTCACAGCTTCTTCTATCTGTTTCTTTAGCTCTCTACAACTGTTCGTATCATGAACATAATCTTCGTGAAAGTGACAATACTTGCTGGTATCCCTGTTTTTGCCCTTACTTATCATACGAGGGGGTGCTTCGAAGGCCTTAGCAGCCCTCTCCGTAGCAAGTATTTCCTTTGGAGACTTGGTTAGACTACTTAACAAACCGTGGTTGGGGCCTTTGTTGTACGGAGAAAACCTGTCTCTGTTCTTGTTCTTGTTCTTTGACCCTTCCCACGAAGAATGCTTAAAAAACTTGTTGTTGTTGTCTCTGTCTATCGGAGCCCCATTAGTGGATACCTCTTTCCCTTCGATCCAAGTATACGTCTTTTCCATTAACCCTTTGTAAGTTGTCGGAAGGTCAGTGGACAAGAATTCCACCAAACTCCGACTTCGAAGACCATGTATGAAACCCGAAATACGCTGATCTTCATGAAGCCCCAAAATCTGCAAAGTTTCATCGGTGTACGTAGTAACGAAGGCCCTTGTGCTTTCGTTTTCCTTTTGTTTGATGTTGTGCACCGTTAAATGAGTCCTTGTGAACTTCTTTTGCTGACTGAAGTGTGATCGGAACTTAGCCTTAAGATCATCAAGATTGACGATGCTACCGGGCTTTTGCCCATCCCACCAAATACGAGCAGAATCCCGTAGGGTGTATGTAAACATATGACAGGCCACCGGCATAACCCATTTTTGCATTTTGATAGCCCCTTCGAACAAATGTAAGAAATTGTCCGGATCCCCCTTCCCATCATAAGTCCCAATGTGCGAAGGCATTTTCAACCCATCATGCAACGGGTAATCTTCTATCCACCTAACGAAGGGTGTAGCTGAACCCATAGGGTCTGAGTATAGACAATTGTAAGGTGGTGCATACATGGGAACAGTATTATAGGGATTGCTGTTTGGGGGCATTCCCATAGGAGTTTGACTTGGGTAGGACTGATAAGGTGTATTCATGGCAAACGGATAACCGTTTCCCATGGCATACGTAGGGTACGCCATAGGATGCCCAAAGGGTATGCTCCCATAAGTTTGAGGGAGGCTTGGGTTATTAGGCTGTCCATTTACTGGAGGATATAAATTTTGAGGATAAGACTGAGTTTGGAACGAGGGGTACATACCATTGGGAGGAAGATTTCCTCCCATATTAATTGTAGGCGGATTGCCTTCTACGCCTGATGCGTGAGAAGGCTGCAACGGAACCCCAACTTCAGTCCTTCCAAGATGAGCTGCTAGCAATGGAGGCAAAGTCACCCCCACTTCTTCCCTTCGTTGGCTCTTACCGTTAGAGCCTTCGGTAACCGCCCCTTCTCTCCTTGTCGGAGCCCTCTCGAGAACTCCTTCAAAACCAACGGACCTTCTGCTTAGCCTTCGACTGACTGGAGACCCAATCCTTAAGGCCGATAGAGTTGCTCCTTGGGTCGGAGGCCTAGGTTCCATCTCTATTTCTTCATCATACTCATCACTTGAGTATTCCAACTCCCTTCGCATCTCAGCATTCCTGACTTGCCTTTTACGAGCCCTTAGGAGGGATTCCAACACTTCGTGGTTGGTTTCGACAAAGGCTGGGCTAATAATGGGCTCCGGATTGGCTGATGTCGAAGCATGATGGTTGGGTGTTGTTTCTGGGTGAGAACGTGTTGTGAACGTGGAGGCAGTTATTGGGGGAAGGTTGTTAGAGTCATTGACTGGTATTGGCGCCAAGGTCGAGAAACCCGGTGGGGGAGTATCTTCTCTCCCTTGATCCATGCCGGAATAATAGTGAAAGTAGTTGGTTGGTTATAAGCTTGGAAATAACGAGACCAATTGTAGCGGTCCCACGGATGGCGCCACTGATTGTACAAATAATTGCACGACCAGGCCTTCGATGATGATCAAAGGATTTATGGGGTGTTGAGATTGCGCTAAGCTTGTTCTTAACCTGCAATAAGAAATACCAAGACACTATGTTAAGTGATTGCGCAGGGGTTGGACCCTGCGAACCACCTCCGGCGTGCGAGTAAGTATGTGTGATGATAAGTAGGTTGTAATTTGTGAGTGTGAAGTTAACTTACATTGTTTTGGCCCGACTAAGCTATTTATAGGAGAGAAATAGGACTTAGTGGGCGGTTGCACTTTGTTCGAAGATCATGGGGGCGTCCCATGATTTTGTGGTAACCGCTAGGGCTTTGTAGCCCACGATCTCTATTTTTGCGGGAAGGCCTAAAGGAAGAGGAGACGTGGGTATGACCAGGTCAAGAGGGTTCTCCGTTGTAGTCCCTTCGAGAGGGATACCCCGAAGGGCTTAAGGCTTTGATTGGCGGGTTCCCACATGGTAACCATTTCGTAGACGAATGGTTTTACGCCAATGAAACGTGTTAAGAGATTAACCTGGGCCTCCGAAGGGAGGGCTTTCTACAGGCTCGAAGGGGAGTCCTTCGACCCATTCGGAGGGTACATCATCACTATCATCTCGTGCTATTTATATAATGTAACAAAATAAAACAAATAGCAATGAATTCTCTCTATGTTCATCATGGGAAAGTTGTGTTTTCTCACGCATGGCATTAGGAGTAGTCACATATTTTTCTTCTTTGTGAACGTTGAATTGAGAAACTGTTTTGACCGAGTTTCATGCCACTTTTTGTCAGAATTCCTACTCAATGCCACTTCGATGCTTTCTCTTATTTCGAGTTAGATTGTCACGGATCAATTATGCGGTTGTTGATACTAGTTATAATGCCCGCGCACGCGCGGGGTTTTTCATAAAATTTTCAATAATGTATTTTTATTTTTTAAAAAAACAAATAACTTAATTTTTGCTTTTTGTTTTCATTATGATTCTAAATCTTGATTTATAATTATGTTTGATATATGTGGTAAAAGTTCATATATAGTACTTTCATTAACATGGGCCATCTTTATATGTTTATGTACAAAGCTTAAACTACTGCATGTTATGTTCGTGTATCGATAATTTAAATCAATTTATTTTTTAATAGTATGCTGAAATGTTAATGGTTGTGTTAATGAGAAACTATGAACAAAAGGCCAGTTCGCCACCATCAAAATTCCCACATGAGGTTTTCCTTTATTATATAAAAGATTTCAAAATAACTGGAAGAACAGGAGCTTTTGTCAAAAACGCGCCGGTTTTAAATGGAAGAATGTAATCCCCATTTGTAGTTGTCCCTTCTATATAAAGAAAAGAAATATAATTAGACGAATGCGAAGACAAATGCGAAGATCAATGAATAAGTAGGTGTGCGAGCATCATGGTTAAATCTTTTCATACGAATATCTTACGGGTCTAATCATCATTTTTTGTAGGATAAAATACACAAAAAACTACTTGGGAATTTAAGGTGTATAATGGTAACCTGGAAAAAGCATCATCATAGGTGCCTATTTATCCTGGTGTGTGTTGGAGTTTGTGGATAAATATTAATAGTCGTATGTCTAGTATCGAACCCGAGACCTCGGGATTGCACACAATGCAAACAAGAATAAGAGTATAATAATTATATATGTGAAATGTTATGTATATATAATTATTTAAATAATTAACGGACTTAACGGTCGTGAGTACTTAACCGTATGGACTAACTATCGTTAAATATGAAAGAAAAGGACTAGAGTGAAACTAAGTGCCAAGAAGGATTTGGAAACCCTCTTGGGCTTGTAGAACCGGTCGACAAAGGGTATGGGGAGACCCAATCCCACTCAAACTTGTCCTCCAAGTTTACCTAGTATATATACAAGGCTTAGGGTTATTTGTTTCTCACCTTTTGTGCACACACACATAACCCTAAACTTGTTTTCTTTTCCTTTTCCTCTTTGGTCGATCGTTATACCCTAACACATAGGGTGTGTCGATTTTGGTTCATCCAAAACAAGTGTTTTATTATTACTTGCATAATCTCTTATTCGTTATAGTTTGTGTGTACAAGAACGAGGTAACAACTCACTATAGTTGTTATCAAGGAATCGATCAATAAAACGGTAAGGGATTGATCATTGATTCATATAAACCCTAATTAGGGTTCTTCATATTGTTCAAGACAATTGCTTTTGATTCTTGTTTGGGCTAGAATCAATACGGTACGTTCATTATTTATGTTTAAGTTAATTAATATGTGTTATACTTGTTTACTCGCTTCCGCAACTTTGTGTACTTTGATTATATGAGTTTTTTATGATTGTCATGGTTCTCCAACAGTGGCATCAAGAGCCATGTATAACATGTAATTAATTACTTAAACAATAAAAAACGTATCTTTAAATTGTTTAGATTATACATGTTTTATTTTTCTAGGGTTTTATTATTAAAAAAAAAAAAATTAATAAAAAGTCGAAACCCTAACCCTAATTTAGGGGGGGTGTCGATTTGTTCCATAAACCCTAATTAGGGTTTGTGTTTTTCATAATTAATTGTGATTAATTAGAAACCCTAGGTCTTTAACAAGTTGTTGTGTTTGTTTCTTGTGACCTAATTGCTATATGATATGCATGAATCCGTGACTATACATGCATATTAGTCACGGATAATTACTTGAATTAAATTGTTTAGATGTTTGCTACATGTTTAGATAAATCTAAAATTAGGGAAGACCTAATATATTAAATTAATGAATCGGTTATGTGCAACGTGGTATATTATCATTAAAACTTACGCGGCCAATTGTTGGCGACTGTGGTCCATTGGGTACAATGAGCTCGAAAACCAATGGGAGTTTTATTGATTCTATACATAATAATTCACATATAGATTATTAATAGGATTTGTTTAAAAGGTTGCATGTGGCTAGATGTTTCACTAACAATTGTTGTTTTATTAGTTGATTGTTATTTTCTTTTAATTACTTGTTTATTGTTTTTTTTATGTGATATGTTAAAGTAAGCAATAAAAAGGGTAATTTTCAAAGAAAATTAAATTGGACTAATAATGGTGAAACATAAAGTAATAAAGTAAGGATCTTGCAAAGTCTTATGTGCCGACAGTGGTTCGCTTCGCACGGTAATTTGCTCCCAGGCGAGACTAGCAAGATCTAAACTTTGTCACTTAATTTTTTAAGACTAAGATCATAAACTTTTGCTTGATTGATGTTTTTGTACAATAGTGTGTGAAAGGCGGACCAAAGTTGACAAACTGTGTGGTGGGTTTATCTGGAAAGGGGTTTTTTAAGAGATTCGCTCCTACCGGTTCTCCGGGCCCGCTTGTGCGTCAACTGCGACTTACCTATATCACTATTTACGTACACTATCATCTTAAGGGTGATTTACCTCAATTCCACGCGCCACTTTTGTGGCAAATATCCGAATAACATGTAAGAGTAGGATATGTGGGCGATAATTGTTGGTACTTCTTTAATTGGTGAACCCAATACCTCAAGTACATAGTTTTTGGTTTACTCTTAACTAATTGGTTAATAAAAATTGTTTTGAAAACTAATGATACAAAGATGAGTGCATGCGTCTTTGTACATGTTTTTGTCACACCAAAAACTAAATACCCTAAAATTTAAGTTACATGCCATCTAACTATAAGGAACACTTGAAGTTAATTTTGGGTATGCGTGAGACCTGGACCAAAATTAATGACAAGGTAAATTTCCGAGTGTGCGTGAGACCACACATGGATGAATTTACTGTTTCTAAGTTAGACAACTTAATTAAGCTGATGCGTGAGACCTAGAGCTTAAGGCATGAGATGGGATGAAACATGCTTACATGACATATTGATGAATCAATATGATGTAAATCCCATAATGATCTAGGAATTGGAAAATTGTTTGCCAATTATTGTTTGACAATTACCTAGTTGAATACTATCATTACTAGCAGATCAACTGATGTAATGGTACTATGTCAATTAGGATCCTAGCTTTAAGAAAATACTATGGTTGATATGAATATTTACCAATGGGTATTTTATTTTCTTAAAGAGCTATTATCGAAAATACTAAACTGAATTTTGTAAATTCTTTTAATTGTATTAATGCAACGATAAACCGTAGACATGGGTTATTCTTTATTAGTAAATTGATCTACACCCGTAGGGGTTTTGGTTAGAGTCCATTTCATTAAAAGAATAAACCAAGTCTCCTTTCATATGAGAAGCGTGAGACTAAATCCTATTCCTTTTCATGAATGAGAAAGGTATGATGGAAAAATTAGAATTGTCTAAATTCTAAATACATAACTCATAGCAAGTTTTAATCGTTAAGGTTATTGCGAATTTATGAGTTATTAAATTAGAAGCTAGACTAATTACCGCATAATGGTAAAAGACAAGCTAGTATATCTGTTTGTTTTGTTTTAACCATTTGAAGGTACTACATACAATTGTTGGAATTGTAGACCTATTAAGGAAGAAATTGCATGTCAATTTTTCAAGTTAATAGTAAGCAATGTGATGAATCACATTTGGCGTAAATGTGGATAGTCCATCAGTTACGTAGTAGAATACAATCTTTTAAAACCTAAGTAATTGTTACGAATAGGTTTTGTCAAAGATGTAGGAAAGTAACAAGGACACTCTTTCCTTTCACTGGTTTATGAAACACTTATTATGGTGTCGAATTCAGTGGGAGTAATGTGTTCTTAGAACTGAATAAGGGATTATTGTAAGTTCTCTAATTCAGTGGGAGTTACAAGATTTATGTGTCTTGATTGTAACTCGGATTATCTTTTGAATGCCTAAAGATAATTACTTTCCAAATATAGATACTAATATTTTCAAGGATAGTCATGTACGTTTCCTTGATTGATTGAGTAATTCTATATCTACTAGTTATGCTAATGACACAAATCATATTGATCACATTAACAAACACGTGTAGTGTTGTCTATGTGGTACATGATGTTGGTCCATGCACAAGTGGGAGAAATCTTTATTGTGTGCAAGGTACAACATATAAGAATATGATTTAGTAGATTCTCTTAACCGCAAGGTAAGAGATTCTTGTTCTAATATGATTATACATATCTATTCTTAAAAACACTTGGAGTTAATTTTGGGTATGCGTGAGACCTGGACCAAAATTAATGACAAGGTAAATTTCCAAGTGTGCGTGAGACCACACATGGAAAAATTTACAGTTTCTAAATTAGATACTTATTAGAACTTGTGTCAATGTGATAACAAGATTACTTCAACTTTAATATTTATGTATTATTGGAATGACATAAATGCATGAAGTAATATAATACTACTTCAATAATTATGTATTCTTTGAATGACATAAATAAATGAAGTAATAAGTTAACTTGAAAATACTATTGAAACCAAATGATGGTGTTCATGATTACTTTAGTTATAAATATTTATACTTTATTGTAAAGTTATAAATATGAAGTCTTTAAGACTTAGTATAATCTAAAGTAAGACGTTAACTTGTTATGTTTTTTTTATTAAAGACATATACAAGAAGTCATTGAGTTGATCAATGATTTATGACGTGTAGTGAGATTATAACGGTTTATGTCTTCTTGATTGAGACATGAACATGAAGTGACTTATTTAATAAGTACTTGAGTTATAATGCATGCAAGAGGTTTGAAATTCTATTTCATCATTAAGATGACTTAGTTGGGAAATAGGTAAGCCAATAGGAATACAAAAGTTATCTTTCATATTGTTAGATTATCTCACAATATGAGTTCTAATGAAATATCACATATTTGTGGTGTGTTCGGTTAGGAAAATCAAACTTTATTTGTATTGGTTGATTAAAGATAACTATAACTTCTTTTCTTCCAAAAGTTATCAAGGTTAGAAAATTGAGTATGGATTGAATATACTCAATTAGACTCCTAGAATATTTATAAGACATTATTTATTATGGAATGTGATGAATCACATTAAGTCTTTAATTGAAGTTCTGAATTTGTTAAACTTCTGATGAAGCTAGATATTAACAAGCGAATGTCAGGAACTATCAAAGTGTATTTGTAATGTCCCAAATAAGAACAAATTGGTGTTGCTTAACTTGCTAATTATTTATAGATAGTCTATAAATTACAAAAGGCAAGTGGGAGTTTTATCTTGTAGAGATAAAGTTACAAGATACATAATCTTCTAATGTACACTAGCGAATATCATGATGAGATTAGACATGTAAATGTTAGATCTCAAGATGATGGAATTCTAATTCATAGATCCGCAAGGATACCTTGGATATCTGATTAATATGCTGAGGATTATGAGTTACAGGATTAACCTGTTAATCATTATGATGAATTTTCAAATACTGAATTTGGAAAATTACTCATGCTATGAATGTTAAAGATGCTGTCCGGCAAGATAATCAATTTATTGGAAATTTGGTTTATCTTGAATTCTAAAGTAAGACTAGAGAATGAAATGAGTTTCTTTTAAAGATAGAAAACCCTAGTGGTTTAAATCTTTATGTAGAAATCATATGGACAATATTGTACACATATTTAATGTATGTCTTGTGACAAGATTATTAATCATATTTAAGCAATTAACTATGATTGAATACTCTTTCATAAGCACATTAAATATATAACGATAATAATTGACATATCTATTTTCATTTACATGAAGGATGACAATGGAATATCAAAACTCTTTCTTGAGTGATTACTTGAGCGAGGACGGTAAGTAATCGAAATTATTTTTGAATTCATAATTATTTTGGAAGTGTACAAAGTGTAATAATCCATGAATGGATTAATGCATGCATCTATGAAATATTCTTATGTTTAATTATTAAATACATTGTTTGATTTATAATTGAAATAAGACAATTTCTAAGTATTCCTAAAAGCTAGTGGGAGTATTATGTTTAATTTCTTAAATAATGTATGTTGCATAACATATGGGAAGTAACATTCCATGTAAGTTAAAATGTTAAGTCTTAACTTGGAATGAAACTTTACTTGAAGAATTTAAGAAGTAAAACATACAACCTTGAGATATATGTTTATTATTATAAACATGTGCGGTAATTAAATCTAATAAGACATAACATATCATTTAGAAAGTCTAAATGAAAATATATCTTTTGATAAGTTAGAACATGAATAAAATCTATGATTGATTCTAGGATTTTCATGTATATCATTGTTGTATCATGTTTGAATGTAAAATTATTTGACAACATTTGATATCTAATAAAAGATATTTGATAAATTGTGTAATGGATATTCTAATCGAATATGTTTGGACTTAGAATAATGATCCTCAACCTGGAATTGCTCCTAAATTCTAAGTATAAACTATATGGCAAGTTGTTGCGTAATTGTTATAGCCAACAAATCTTGAAAGATTATATGGCATCCAAATTACACAATTGATATTAAGTTTACGGAATAGTTGAAAGGCATATTGTAGTTTTATACAATAGTGTTTGTTTGATTGAGATGACACTCAATACTAGTCATGATAGGATTTTATCCTTGATAATGGCCATGTAAACTAGTTATGCTTAACTAAGAAGCATAGTTGCATTATACATTAAAAGGTTAGAATACTTTAAACTTTAAAATGTTTGAAAGTTTGTTTGTCATAAATTGATGGTTGAGGATATCACATCATTTATGAAAGATTGTGTAACTATATCAAGATAGTTGGATACACATACAAGAATTTTTATAATTCTTGAAATAAGTATTCTCAAAATTATTATAGATCAAAGTTAGTTGAAATTTAATGCCTTGTCAACAAATATGATTGTCAGTACTTGAGGCATAGTTGTCAACAAGTCATTACTTGAGACAAAATTCATTAACTAGAGTTATCATGCATTGATCTATTTAGTATTTGGATAAAGGACATTAAGCAATTATTATTCATAATGAATTAAAGTACTAGGTACGTTTGTTTTCATTAATAATAAATTGTGTCCTATATTTGCATGTTTAAATCCGTGAATAACTTATGTTATTCTAAATGTCCGTTGTCAATTGATGATATGGGAATATCATTAAACTAAGACAAATCTGAGTATTGGTTAGAATATACTTGAAAGTATATTGATGCGTTGACATACCAATTTCACATGATATTCAATGAATTGAATATAGGACTTATCCCAACTACATGATTTTACTTTGTAGATCTTGTCAGTAAGTAAATCATGAATTTAGTTATCCTCAGACTTGAGATACCAGATAAGTGTCATGGATGTAGTGCATTTCTGTGAAGCAATTTACCGCTTACTGTAACTGGGAGTTATAAGGATTGTTTTCAGAAATGTTGCAAAGTCTATGGGTTATTCTTGTAGTCAAGAAAGAATTTGTTCCTTCAAAATTCGTTTTGAAGTTTAAAACTGCTGGGCCCCTCGTAGGGTTGACAAGGTGTTTGCGTGCGCACGCCCAAAGTCTATCTGAAATACGTTCAGATGTTTTGGTAATCTTGTTCAATCATAAACAACGAGAAACAGAATTGTTAATTAAAGAATGACTGAGATCCATATCTTTATTAACGTGGTATTAGAAACAAAAGGATAATAATAATGATGAATCATTAAAGGTTTTTCCAGGAAACCTAGCTCGAGTTGAACTAGGGGCATTGGAGTGTTGCAAGACGCTAACCAATGTCATTATGCTATTAATAGATATCCAAGTGGGAGCTGTTGGAGTTTGTGGATAAATATTAATAGTCGTATGTCTAGTATCGAACCCGAGACCTCGGGATTGCACACAATGCAAACAAGAATAAGAGTATAATAATTATATATGTGAAATGTTATGTATATATAATTATTTAAACACTTAACGGACTTAACGGTCGTGAGTACTTAACCGTATGGACTAACTATCGTTAAATATGAAAGAAAAGGACTAGAGTGAAACTAAGTGCCAAGAAGGATTTGGAAACCCTCTTGGGCTTGTAGAACCGGTCGACAAAGGGTATGGGGAGACCCAATCCCACTCAAACTTGTCCTCCAAGTTTACCTAGTATATATACAAGGCTTAGGGTTATTTGTTTCTCACCTTTTGTGCACACACACATAACCCTAAACTTGTTTTCTTTTCCTTTTCCTCTTTGGTCGATCGTTATACCCTAACACATAGGGTGTGTCGATTTTGGTTCATCCAAAACAAGTGTTTTATTATTACTTGCATAATCTCTTATTCGTTATAGTTTGTGTGTACAAGAACGAGGTAACAACTCACTATAGTTGTTATCAAGGAATCGATCAATAAAACGGTAAGGGATTGATCATTGATTCATATAAACTCTAATTAGGGTTCTTCATATTGTTCAAGACAATTGCTTTTGATTCTTGTTCGGGCTAGAATCAATACGGTACGTTCATTATTTATGTTTAAGTTAATTAATATGTGTTATACTTGTTTACTCGCTTCCGCAACTTTGTGTACTTTGATTATATGAGTTTTTTATGATTGTCATGGTTCTCATATTCCAACAGTGTGCCTCCTGAATTCTCTTACTCGCGAAAACTGCAAGTAACGATGTATAAAATGCAACATGTGTTACATTTTGATGCTCCCCTTTTCTATCTGTAAGGTTTGATCAATCCAAAATTACCCATTCTCAGCAACTATAATGGTCATCATCAAACATCCTATTAAGGGAGTGTTTAGATAAGCTTATTTTATGTGATTAATAGCTTTTATGTTTCCAAATAGCTATTAAGAAATTTGGCCAGGTTTGAATAATCTTAATCCCATGAGCTTATTACTTTTGAAAGAGGCAAATAAGTTATTAAGCATAAGCTCCTCACATGAAGATTTTTTTTAAAATTTATTAAGTTTTTAAGCTTAAGTATAGCCAACCAGCTTAAGCTTAAGGTTTTTGAAAATGTATGAACGTGAATAGTAAACAAATATGCTTTTGTAATGTTGTTGAACAACAAAACACGATCAGCACGAGTACAACCTGCACATCGGAAGAATGTGTAAATCTGCAATATTTGTTTATATACAAATGGAAAAAATGAAAAAATAACACTTTCATTATCATGGACCTCAATATCACCCCATCTCACTTGCATTATACATATGTGGCTTTAGAAAAGAGGCATTAGAGAGTTAGTTACCATGGATAATGTTTTTCCTTCCATTCTATAGTTTATAGGCACAACCTAATAAAATGTTAACCTGATACTAAAAAAAGGTTTGTAAATTAAAAAAAAAAAAAAAAAAAAAAAAAAAAAAAAAAAAAAAAGTTTTACCATGATTGTAATTTTGGAGTTCATCACCATTATTTGGAACTTTTAGGGAGGTGGGTGCAAAGACAAACAATCGACAATGCCATTGCTAACCTTAAAACAAATTTATGTCTACATTATTGAAAAGGTACAATAAAATGCATCAGAGACATTTCATTTTGATGCTTTCTCATAACATGTAAAGAGTGACCACCACTATATGAAAGAATTGCATATTATATAGAGCATTTCAACTTTTTTAGTAGTAGTTGTAATAGTACCTGGAAATTTTAATAATTTATCATTGCACTTATGCTAGCAATTATGGTAAAAAGTTAGTTGAGTTGTCTAATTATAATACTTAGGCATTATGCAGTTACAGTCTTTTCCTAAACTGTAAGTTAAAAAAGACTCAAACTCACAATCTAAGTATCATAAAACTTGGGTTAGTATTATCGGGCGACCACTTGGTAGAAGCGCAATGGTTGATCTAAAAGTGACAAAAAAGTCCAATGATTTAACACGGATCGTGATTACCAAAAGCTACTATCGAATCCACTTCCCCCCACTAAATCCTCTTCAACCAAGACCCTCATCCAAAGAGAAACATCAAACATTAACACTAAAGCTCAGATATGCTACTTTTTGTTGATCTTGAGACACTTTTGTTTAACATATTTATTTGCTGATTTTAGTGTAGATACTTTTCTACTGACCAAAATACCATAATCTTATTAATAAAATGGAACACAAAGCAACTTTAGGCAGCATATTCTGTTTAGATATGAAAGATACAAAGAAAGTAAGCTAGAGAATTATTCCATGAAAACTGCCTTTCTTTGACTTGAAAAAATTCCAAATATAAGAGAGCTTACATAGTGTTGACCACTTTTATCAAGGATACCACCAGCACAAGAAACATAACTGACACCACCAAAAATCATGCTTCTAGCAGTCACGAGATCTGGAAAGGGAGGCAAAATGGGTAGTCCCAGACTCCCAGCCAATCCCCTACACCCATAAATCATTTTGAGGCACAAACAAAAAGTTACACTAATAAACTAACCAATCAAATTTGTTGACTGTACCAAGAATGTCGCTGAACGTTCTTGCATTATTAGTAAATCTACTTGAGGACCGCATAGTAATCAATTAGGAGATTATAACATTTAATTAACTTCATTATCCGCAATAATCATTTTGTTCCATAGTTTATATTGGTTGTGTTTCTTTGGTGTCTAATTGCATATTTTACGGCATAAGCAAACCCTAACACTAATTCCTTAACTGCTTATTCGCTTTTCCCTATAAGAAGAAAAAGTAGGAATCCCAAACACCCACGTAATCATTTAACGACGAATAAGCTATTTTCATAATTTGGCAAACACTCAAACATAAGCAACTACTTATATAAAACTATCTCATACTCAGAACGTAAGCAAAACATGTATCTACTTCTACTTATCAAAACAAGCAATCGAAAAAAAACATGAACCAAAATTCAAAATCTTACAAAACCCATGGTGTCTCCATTGCTTTCTGCTTCTATCAAATATCAAATATCATAATTTCCATCAATTCAGAAGGTTGTCTCCATTCATCATCTATGCAATTTTAATAATAATTGTGTAATTAGAGTATGTATTAAAGGAAAGAGAGTTACACATACCCATATCGTTTGGCAAGTTAAATTGTTTCTTTAATGAGTTTTTAAAGCTATGGAGGCTGGCTGATGGAGTTTCTTATGTACATAAGCAATTCCCAAACATCATAATAGAGAGGTTATCAAGATTCTCATGGTTAAATGGGTCATTCAGGGGTTAGGATTCGGGACGAAGCTATAAACTGACAATAGAAAAATTCTTTTAAGTCTACTTATTAGAAAAGATAACTAAATCAAAATTAAGACCTTTGTGAAGAATCACTGTTAGGCTCTGTAGTTTTGCTTTCAAGCTTTATAAGTCCATATCATACTCTAATATATCATCATCGTAATGCGCTTCTGCATGGGTCAAAGACACTTCGAATTGTTATAAGGCGTTGCATTTCTCTTAAATATAACACCGCATGTTAACCTCATAATTCCCCCTGGTATGGATTGCACTCATTATAAACCACCTTTTTCTTGTAAATCTAGTGGCATCTATGTCATTTTCATCAATCTCTGTATATATTAAAGCAAACATGAAGGAACACTTTCCTATCTCTTCCTTATAATAGCAAATAGAGCAGGCGTTGATAAAATAGCTTCCCATCAATGACGCTATTGAAAAAAGTAATGATCCAACAAAAAAAAAAAAAAACAATTCCAATAAGTGCACCATAAGATAGGCATTTCCTTCACTCTATATTAGATTCGCAAACTAAACTTTCATGAATAAATATAGACACAGAAGTTTGGCTAACAAACTGAGAACTGAAACAACAACATCAATATTGTAACAGTAATAAACATAAACATATTCATGATGCAAAAATCAAGTTTAGCAACAACTAACTAAATTTACCAACTCCATTCACAAAAGCAATTTAACTTGTCATCTACAATTAAAACAAACTAACCAATTAGCAAATCAGTCACCGGCAATCACTTCACAAACAACATTAATAAACACTATGAAAAAAACTCAATTAGCAACATCCACCACCGAAGTTTCGTCTCCGACTGAACCACCACGGTCCGTAATCGATCAACAGTTTAACCACAATGTCCACCCGTGACACCCGCCCTATAAAACGCAGACACAGACCGACCCACATTAACTCCTGTCGGGAGGTCAAGTAAAGATTGAATTGAAAAAGCAGAGGAGATGGAAGAATCGTTAAGTTGTGTTCTTCAATTGAAATAGGTTTTTGTTGTGTTCATGGAATTTAAAAATTAGGGGAATAATTTTGTCTATGAGGAATTTGGTGGTTCCGTTTTTTTCTTTCAATTTTGAGTTTTAGTCCACAACTATAGATAATTAGCTGTCAAGTACATGTGTATGTTTACTTTTTTCTACATCCATATTATAAAAAAACGAATTTATTAAGTTTTTTTGCCACATGAGGAAATATTTACACTTTTCTTATTAAACTTTTTCTTGTAAAATAATTTTAATAATAAAATTATTACTTAATAAGGAATGATTTGATTTTTTTAAAATGAAAAAGTCCCCACTAGGGGTTTTGTTATATTATATAAAAGATTATGAATCCCACGACATAAATTGACGAAACGTTACATTAGGCAAAGTTAAAATAAAAAGAAAAATATTCATGAGACGTAAAAAAAGGCGACATTGGGGGATGAAAAAGTTGTGTATGAATTTTTTCTAAAAGTTTATAGTTTTGATGCAAAAAAATGGTGAAGAAAACCTTTCGCGTTAAAATTTCGTAAATCAACATTCTGTGTAACAAAAAATCGTTTTTCATCCAACTTCTTCTGGTAAATGTATCAAAATTTTATTTTGCATTGACATATAACAACTTGAAATTTTTTTTGCACTTTCATTTTTTATGCATTAGAAAAACGTATGAAATCTCAAAATTAAAAAACCTTTCTTTACAATTTTTTTTTTACGCACCAACATCCTCTATCTGTTTATATTTTATGTCTTCCCTACATATATATACCCCCAAAATCCAACATGCAATTACTGTGGTCACTAATATATTATGGAAATAATGTGACCCATAATATTGATTAGCATTTGAAATGAAATTGGTGAAATGGGTAAACTTAACATACTTTCTACTTTAATTTGATGTTATTTTGTCATTTTTCCTGCAATAATTGATCTTTGGGGTAGGTTATTTTCAGCGAAAGCACATGTAGAGAAATGATGAAGAAATGCCCGCCGTGGAATTAATGTTGTTAAGTTCACATTACACACTTCACTTTTAGTTCAAATATTAACTGCATTCATTGAATATTTTTAGAAATTCAGAATCCAATTTTAGCACGAAATTGCCGGGAAATGAGATGAAAGTTAGTCATAATATACTTTTGTTTTTTTTCGGGATATAAATAAATTAAAAATAAATAATGTGCCGGGTCCGAAATTACCAAGAAACAAACAAGAAGTTTCGGTCGAAAATTCCATAAACACCCCACAAGTACAATGGTGCCAACCCCTATTGTCCCCACCAAGTTTTTTTTTTCTTCAAATACCCTTGAGGCGGAGGTCGCCCAAAAATCTTGGGCGGGTATTATAATAATGTGACATGTGTCCCTAGTGTTGTCCCTACCAGGTACAAGTTAACACATGCATTTCTTGGGAGACTAGACCCACAAAACTTGGGCGACTTTATTATTTTGTCTTTTTGTTTAAAAAGTATGGTCTTTTTTTATTATTTTGTAGTACATATATCTTGGGCGAATGGATCCCACTATTCTTTATTTTTGGGCAACTTGTTAATTATTTAATAAAAATTAATTGTGTGATCATCCATAACCACCACCACCCTCTCCCACCACCATTCATAACCACCACCACCCTCTCCCACCACCACCACCACCACTCATATCATAGTACCGTCTTTGCTATTCATCCTCATACGGTTTATGGGTTCAAGTTAGATAGGACATCTATAAATACCGTCTTTGCTATTCAATTGTCTCTCGCGCTTTGGTTGTTGGATTATTCGATTGGCTTTGCATGACCCTTCCAAGTTACTGACTTCTCAAACCCTCATACGTCATACGTGGCTTTCTGTTGCAAACCAACCACTCTTTTGACAGAAACATGAAAATAAATCACTTATTCTTTCAGTATCTAGAGTTTGCCTTTTAGGCATTATAAAAGAACGATGATTTTATTGCAAAGAATTGATCAAATACAGGTTTGAAAAGTCATCACTTAGTCCATTATCTTTCAAGGTATGTGCATATTGCTTATGTACAGTTTAATTTTTCTGGACTATCTTCGGCATTGGGATTATACGCAAGTTAGTTCATGTCTGTTGTCTTCGTAGGTGGTTGCAGCCATGTGTAGCTGAATTCATCAGTTATGAATTGTGTTTTTTATCATAAAAGCCTGGACTTAATCTTGTTTTTGTGGGTGCCTTTGTACAGTGCTACTATGATATGAGTGGTGGTGGTGGTGGTGGGAGATGGTGGTGATATGAGTGGTGGTGGTGGTGGTGGGAGAGGGTGGTGGTGGTTATGGATGATCACACAATTAATTTTTATTAAATAATTAACAAATCGTCCAAGAATAAAGAATAGTGGGACCTATTCGCCCACGATATATGTACTACAAAATAATAAAAAAAGACAATACTTTTTAAACAAAAAGACAAAATAATAAAGTCGCCCAAGTTTTTGTGGGCATAGTCGCCCAAGAAATGCATGTGATAATTTGTACCTGGTGGGGACAACACTAGGGACACATGTCACATTATTATAATACCCGCCCAAGATTTTTGGGCGACCTCCGCCTCAAGGGTATTTGAAGAAAAAAAACCTTGTGGCACCATATACGCACCATATACTTTAAGACCATGTAAACAATTTTCCCTTGTTGGCTTCGTTGTAACCACACATTTCACTTTAAAAACTAGTACAAATTTAGATCCATCCTCCTCCACTTCAATTTCTTCCATAGCAACTAAAAACTGATTCATCCTAGTTTGCTAGAGTAACCACACAATTTCACCTTTTAAATGAAAGAATGGATCCATCCTCATCATCTTCATCTAATAAGCGGAAAAGGGATTTGGATTGTTATGATGAACCACGTTATAAAAGGCCCAAGTATGACGTGTTTGTGAATTATGCGTTCGAAGATATTGGCAAACGCTTCGCAAGCCACCTCAAGGGAGCTCTCGGACGCGAAGGATTTACAATATGCGACCACACCATGCTCACTTTAGGTCAAGACGAGAGGTCTGAGCTGTTGAAAGCTATTGAGGATTCCGAGATCTATCTTCTTGTATTTTCTGATAAATACGCATCTTCGGTAAGGTGCCTTGAAGAGTTTACCCTCATAATGGAATCCTATAATAAGTACAAACACAGAAAAGTTCTTCCTGTCTTTTTCAATGTCGAACCAACTGATGTAAAAAATCAACAAGGTCCTTTCCTTGATGCTTTTAAAGATCATGAGACCAAAGTCGATCCCAACAAAGTTCAGAACTGGAGACAAGCCTTAGGAGAAGCTGGTCATTTGTCTGGTCTAAACTTGAAAGATGGGTAAACTTCAAACATTATACTAGATTTTTTGTAACAATTTTTATCACCTATTAGATGGCTTAACTCTTAATTTTCCTGAAATTAGTTATTTTATATATGTTTTTTATATTAAATATATAAATTATGTGTTAATTAGTTCTGAAGCTATAAACACGATAACAAATACTATGGAAATTTAACCCCAAAATAATCATATCACTTTATTAATAGTATAAATTTACTTTGATAAATTCAAGCATTAATTAAGATGATACAAAAAACATACAAGTACTAATTATATATAGTAACATGCAAGTGATAATATATTTGTACGATGTCATTGTTAAGTAATCCTGGTTAAACAAATCAATTTCATGCAAAGGATTTGTTAATTAAGCATCTTAATTACACACATGAGGTCGGTAATGAATCTTTCTTTTGAATTTGGCAGGCCGGACGAAGAGTGGTTCATACAGGAAATTGTAAAGCATGCCAGAAAAATGCAAAATCCGCAACAACTATGTGATGTAAAGCACCCTGTTGGGATAGATTCACGGGCACAGGATATAATTTCAGCATTAAGGTTAAGCGACCCAGCTTTTTCCATTGTTGCAGTTCTTGGAATTAGTGGGTCAGGTAAAACGACTATTGTCAAAGCTGTGTTTGACAGAATTGCTGCAGATTTCGAGCTCAGCTGTTTTATCCAGGATATCAATAGTTACTACAGGGGTCCAAATTGGAAAGTTGATTTGCAGAAGGATGTCATTTCTTGTCTAACCAGAAATGATAAGTTTGTAGCTAGTCATAACGATGGAGCTGCAAAGATAAAGAAGTTGATAAGTGGTCAAAAGCTTTTCTTGGTACTTGATGATGTTTATACATTTGAGCAGTTGCAAGCATTAAGTATTCCTTCTGCCTCCTTCCATTGTGAAAGTAGAATAATTGTGACCACAAGAAATAAGCAGTGTTAGGTTTTGTGTATAATGAATTAATATTTGTATGTCCGATTTTGAACCCGAGACTCGGGATTGCACACAATACGTGAGAGTTCCAATGGTTGAATAAATTAAATATACTTTATATTTATATTTATTCATTTCACTTAAACAAACACTTAACGATAGTTAGTATTTAACGGAGTTAGAGATAACGACCGTTAAAGGACTAAATGTGAAAAAGGGAAGAGAAGGATCTAGAATCCCTTACTTGGGGCAAAAGTCGGCCTAGACTTTCCTTAGAGGGGAGGGCCGGATTTTTGGTGTCTTGGAGAGGAGGTTAGGGATTGCCTATAAATACAATTCACTTGTGTTTAGTTTTTCCCTAATCTTGAATCCCTAACTAGCCAAACTTCTTCTTCTCTTCTCCCTCTAAGCTCCAACGAACGACCCTCTTTTAAATCCACTAGGATTTGGTCGTGTCAAGTAAAGCTTTCAAAGTGTTTGGTTGTTTTGTGATTCTTGAACCTAGCTTTCCCATTGGAACGCTACTATCGCGTGTGTACAAGAACGAGTGACAAGCTTATTTTAGCTTGTGATTCTTGGTGTTTTCCCTTGTGTTGTTCGATCCACATCACAACCCTAATTAGGGTTCTTGTTGTTCTTGGTAATTACGCGATTAAGGTACGTGTTTATTTAGATTAATTAATTACATGTTCATTAGATCTTTCCGCTGCGTGTTCTTGATGTAAATATATGTTTATAGTATTTATATGATTCATATATTCCAACAGTGGCATCATGAGCCTCGTTTAAGAACTTGTAATTAATTACTAAAACCTAAAAATTGAATCTTTATTAGATACATGCAATTAATTTTTTAGGGTTTTAAACCCTAATTTTTTTCCAAAAGTAGGTCGACACCCTCCATGGGTCGACACCTACATATTTTGGTTAGGGTTTTATGGTTGATTTATAATCTTGATAGAAACCCTAGGATTGCATGAAATTTTTAGGGATTAATTTGTGAATACCGTATGTGATGTCACTAAAATTAATTAAACACGTACAAGTTTAATATTGATTAATAATATGGACTACATGATTATGTGATCAATATGGTATCCATGACAAGATCTTGCATATTTTGTCATGGTTGGATTTGTATGTTTTGTTTTGTATTTAATTTGTCACATGATTTAAATAAATCTTAAATTGGGGAAAACCTCAATATATATTAATAATAAGTTATGTGCAATGTGGTATCTAACTAACCAAAACTTACGCGGCCAAATTATTTGGCGTCTGTGGACCATTGGGCACAATGAGCTCGAAAACCAATGGGAGTTTTGTTAGTTACATACATTTAAAATTACACATAGATTTAATATTAGGATTTATTGGAAAAGGTTTGCATGTGGCTATATGATATCGTGGATGATCATATATTTGTTATTATGTGTTTATTTATTTATTTTTGTAAATTACTTGATCTTTTGTGTTATATATTATGATGGATTGCAACACATAAGAGGGTAATTTTTATAATAAAAATAAATAAGACTAATAACTATGAAACCTTTGTAGTAATTTTATTTATTGCCAAGTCTTATGTGCCGACAGTGGTTCGCTTCGCACGGTAATTTGCTCCCAGGCGAGACTAGCAATAATAAATTTACTACATTAATTGTTTTAGCAAGAAAATCATATTTTTTTAGTTGATTGATTGCGACTGTACTAAGTGGTCGAAGCGGCGGACCTAAAATTGGCAAACTAAAAAGTGGGTTCTAGTTGGTACGCATTAAATTGTGACCTTAGAGGGGCACGGTTTTAACCAGCTTCGGCGGCTGTCGTCCCTACGCCCGCCTGTGCGTCAATTTTGGACTTACCAAGTACACCACGATAAATACGAAGCATCTTAAGGCAATGTTGTAATTTGTTCAACGCCTCAATTAAAAGATTTGATGATTTGAGCTACGAATGAGTAAACGGTTTTGGTTTTGAAAACATATATGATACAAAGATGAATGCATGACATCTTTGTACATATTTTTTGATTTAACACATCAAAATTTATTACCCTTAAATTTAAGTAATATGCCAACCAACTACAAAAAGGAACACCTAAGGCCTCATCCTACATCACTAGCAGCCAAAGCTGAATGTTGATGTTCAAAGGATTGTTGTCTAAGGGTAAATTGAGTACTTTCATCACTAGCAGCCAAAGCTGAATGTGATGGAACGACGTCAATTTACAGTTTCTTAAGTTGGTTAACTTAATTGAGCACTTTCATCACTAGCAGCCAAAGCTGAATGTGATGGGATGGCGTCAAGGCATAAAGATTTGGGGATGAAACATGCTTACATTTGCAACTGAAGTTGGCAACATAATGTAAGTCCCATGATTCTAGGAATTGCAATTGTATATTGGCAATTGAGTGTAGCTCTACCTTATTGAGTACTTTCATTGCTAGCAGCCAAAGCTGATGTGATGAAACGACGTCAATTTGGATCCTAATTTTCAATGAAAACTAAATGGTGAAAGTTTATTTTACCGTGGGTGTTTAATTTTCTTGAAAAGTTATTATCAATAATACTAAATTGAATTTTGAAAATTCTTTTAAAGTATTTAATGCAACGTTAAAACCGTAAATATAGAACATTCTTTTAGTAGTAAATTGATCTGCACCCTTAGGGGTCTTTGGATAGAGTCAATTTTTACTGAAAAGAATAAACCAAGTCTGCTTTCCGTGTGAAGAGTAAGACTTAATCCTATTCCTTTTCATGAGTGAGAAAGGTATAATAGGAAAATTGGAATCGTCTAAATTCTAAGAAATAACTCATGGCGAATTTCTTACGAAATTGCATGATTAGGAGTTATTAAATTAGAAACTAGACTAATTACCGCAAAGATTGGGAAAAGGCAAACTAGAATGTTTGATCTAGTTGTTATGCTTTAACCATTTAAAGGTGCTACATACCATGATGGGAACGGTAGACCTAACTAAGGAAGAAATTGCATACCCAATTCTTTCAAGTTAATTGCATTGATGGATATTCCATCATTTACAAAGTAGAATACATTCCTTGAGTACCTTAGTAGTATTACGTAAGGAATTCATCAAGGGTGTAGGAAAGTAAGCAGCACGCTATTTGCTTTTACTGATTATGGAACATTTATAATGTTGTCAAATTCAGTGGGAGCATAGTGCCGAAATTACTGGATAATGAGTTCATGTAGTGATCTTAAATTCAGTGGGAGCTACAAGTCTTGGTATTTTAATATCCTGACAGTAACTCAAATTGTCTCTAGAATCTCTTGAGATGATTACTTTCCAATTATAGACACTTGTGGTATTAAGGATAGTCGTGAACGTTTCCTTACTAGACGAGGTGATTCTATATCTACTTATATCTATGACACAATCATATTGATCAAATAAGCAAACTATTGACGTGTTGTTTATCTGATACGAAATGTTGTTCCATGCACAAGTGGGAGAAATTTATATTGTGTGCAAGCAACAACATAAAGGAATATGATTTATAGGGTTCTCTTGACTGTAAGGTAAGAGATCAATGTTCTAATGTGTTTTATACACATTCTAATTTATGGAACACTTGAAGTTAATATCTACTTTCATTACTAGATATTAATGACAAGGTAAATTACATACTTTCATCATTATCAGCCTCGGCTGATGAAATGAAACTATGTTAATTTACAAGTTTCTAAAATTAGATAAATAAATGAAGTAATCTTATACTACTTCATATTTAGATGTTTATGTATTCTTGGAATGACATAAATATATGAAGTAAATAAATTAACTTGAAAAACTATTGAAACTAAGTTGTGGGTTTCATAATTACTTTAGTTATACATATTTATATTTTAGTATAAAGATATAAATATGAAGTCTTTTATTATTATAAGACTTATAACAAAGTAAGACGTTATATTGTTATGTTTTTTAATTAAGACATATACAAGGAGTCATTGAGTTGATCAATGATTTGTAACGTACATTGGGATTATAACAAGTTTATGTTTTTTTGGTAAGACATAGATATTAAGTGGCTTGGTCAATAAGGCACTTATGTTATAAATTATGCAATTGGCTTGGAAATCTATTGTACCATTAAATTGACATAGTTGGTAAATAGGTAAGCCAAAACGAAATATATTTATCTTATATATATTGTAAGATTAACTTACAATATTAATCCTAATGAAATACATAAGTTTATGGTATGTTCATTTAGGAAAATCAAACTCTTAAAAATATTGTTTGATTAAAGATAACTATATCTTCTAATCTTCCTAAAGATATCAAGGTTAGAAAATTGAGTATGGATTGGATATGCTCAATTAGACTCCGACCTAGAAGATTAATAAGACACCATTGATTATGGAATGTGTTGAATTACATTAAGTCTTAAAATTGATGTTCAGAATTTGTTAAACTACTTGTTGGGTAGGTTAATTAACAAATTAATGTTAGGAACTATCAATATGTATTTGTAAAAGTCCCAAAAGAAAACAAGTTTTGTGTTGCTCTATTTGCTAAGCATTTATAGGTAATCTATAAATTGCAAAAGGCGAGTGGGAGTTTTATCTTGATAAGATAAAATTACAAGATACATAATCTTCTAAAATACACTAGCAAGATCATAATGAGGATTAAACATGTTAATGTTAAATCTCGAGATGATGGAATTATTATTCATAGATCCGCAAGAATATCTCAAATATTTGTAGAATATGTTGAGGATTATGAGTTACAGGATTTTGATGAACCTGTTAATAAATTGCAAATGTTATTTAGCAAATTACTCATAATATGAATAAATTAGATGCAGTCCATGAAGATAACTAGTTTGGAAACGTAGTTGATCTTAAACTCTATAGTTACACTATAGAATGAAAATGGATTTTTACAAAGGAAATGAAAATCCAAGAGATTTTAATTCTTGTGTAGAAATCATAATGGACAAATTTGTATACATATTTAATATGTGGAAAGATTATCAATCACAATTAAGCACTTAAATGTGATTGAAATTCTTTCTAAGCACATTATATATATAAAGATTATGATTGTCATTATTAGTTTCATTTATATGAAATTAATAATGGAATATCAAAACTCTTTCTTTAATAATTACTTGAGCGAGGACGAAAAGTAATTGAAAGGAGTGTTTGAATTCAAATAATCTTTAAAAGTATACAAAATGCAAATCATTTGTAAATGGATTAATGCATGCATCTTGAAGATATACTTATTGTTAGTTATTAAATCTAGTTTTGATTTATAATTAAATAAGGTATTCTTATTCCTGAAAGCTAGTGGAGTACTGTATTTATTTTCTTGTTTCATATATGTTGTATAACATATAGGAAGTAACATTCCATTAACGTTAACATTTGTATGTTAAGTTTTAGTTTGGAATGAAACTTCATATAGAAAATAAAACCTTGAAATATATGTTTATTTGATTATAAACATAAGCGGTAAAAATAACTGATTCTAAATGGACATGATATTCTATTAGAAGATCTAGATAGAAACATATCTTTGAAAAGATATGACATGAACAAAATCTAAGTTTGACACAAGGATTTTTCATGTACATCATGTTGCTTGTTGTATCATGCTTGGATGCAAGATGATTGACAACATTAGTATCTAATTGTAATTATTAGATAGCTAAGTGTAATGGATATGGTTTAGAATTTACATCCTCAGCCTGGATTTGCTCAAAAATTCTAAATATGAACCATATGGCAAGTTATTACTTGATTGATATAGTGGTCAAATCTTGAAGGATTTGAAGATATCAAACATTACATGATGGATATTAAAGTTTACGGAACTTTAAAAGAGCATATTGTTGTTTGGATACAATGATGCTAGTAAGATTGAGATGACACTCAATACTAGTCATGGTGGGAGCTAATCCTTATTAGGAAACCATGTATACTAGTTGTGCTCAATATGAGCATAGTTGCATTATACATAAAAGAATTAGAATGCTTTAACTACAAGGTTTGGTAGTTTAATTGTCATAAATTCGTGCATGAGGATGTCACGCATTTTATGAAGTATGTGTCAATATCTAGATAAATGAATGAACACATACAAGAATTTCATTATTGAAATAAGTATTCTCAAAATTCCGATAGATCAAATTAATTGATTTATGCCTTGTCAACAAGTATGGTGGTCATGACTTGTGGCATAATTCATTAATGAAAATTATCATGCTTGATCTGGTTAGTATTTGGATAAGGGGCATGTAAACAATTATTATTTTAATGAAATAAAGTGTGGATAACGTTTATTCTCATTATTAATATTGGTGTCCTATATTTGCATGTTTAAATCCATGAATAACTAATGTTATTCTAAATAGTCCGTTGTCGATCAATAATATGGGAGTATTATTGAATTAAGACAAATGTGAGGATTGGTAGAATGTACTGTAAGGTTGAGACACCAATGTCACATGATATTCAATATTAGATAAATTGAATATAGGACTTATCCCAACTGCATGATTATACTTTATGGATCATAGTCATTAAGTATATCATGAATATTTATCCTCAGACTTAAGATACCAGGTGACTGCCGAGGATGTAGCTCATTTTCTGTAAGATAGTCTAACGCTATCCGTAACAGGTAGTTATAAGGGCTATTTTCGGAGGTGATGCAAAGTTCGAGGGTCACGCTCGTAGTCAATAAAGGATTTGTTCCTTCAACTTTGTGTTGAAGTTTAATACTGCTTGGCCACTCGTAGGATTGACAAGATGTTTGTGCGGCCGCACCCAAAGTCTATCTGGAAGACGTTCAGATGTTTTGGTAATCTTGTTCAATTATGTATAAACGAGAAACTACTGTCAATTACGGAATGACAAAGATCCATATCAAAATTAACGCAGTGTTAGTAACAAAAGGATAAGTATGATGATTTAATCATCACGTGGTTTTTTCCAGGAGAACCACAACTCGGATCGAGCTGGGGGCATTGGGATCTGTTAAAGCTAGACTAGCCCATGTCATTACAATATTAATCATTATCCAAGTGGGAGCTGTTAGGTTTTGTGTATAATGAATTAATATTTGTATGTCCGGTTTCGAACCCGAGACTCGGGATTGCACACAATACGTGAGAGTTCCAATGGTTGAATAAATTAAATATACTTTATATTTATATTTATTCATTTCACTTAAACAAATACTTAACGACAGTTAGTATTTAACGGAGTTAGAGATAACGACTGTTAAAGGACTAAATGTGAAAAAGGGAAGAGAAGGATCTAGAATCCCTTACTTGGGGCAAAAGTCGGCCTAGACTTTCCTTAGAGGGGAGGGCCGGATTTTTGGTGTCTTGGAGAGGAGGTTAGGGATTGCCTATAAATACAATTCACTTGTGTTTAGTTTTTCCCTAATCTTGAATCCCTAACTAGCCAAACTTCTTCTTCTCTTCTCCCTCTAAGCTCCAACGAACGACCCTCTTTTAAATCCACTAGGATTTGGTCGTGTCAAGTAAAGCTTTCAAAGTGTTTGGTTGTTTTGTGATTCTTGAACCTAGCTTTCCCATTGGAACGCTACTATCGCGTGTGTACAAGAACGAGTGACAAGCTTATTTTAGCTTGTGATTCTTGGTGTTTTCCCTTGTGTTGTTCGATCCACATCACAACCCTAATTAGGGTTCTTGTTGTTCTTGGTAATTACGCGATTAAGGTACGTGTTTATTTAGATTAATTAATTACATGTTCATTAGATCTTTCCGCTGCGTGTTCTTGATGTAAATATATGTTTATAGTATTTATATGATTCATATATTCCAACAAGCAGTCGCTTAGTAACCTACAACACACTTCGTACAACATAGAATTGTTGGACCCAATAGAGTCTTTTGAACTTTTCACTAGACTCATTGGAAAGGCGACCTTATTGACAAGAAGTTTGTAGAGGATATAGTGCACTGTGCTGGAGGAATTCCCTTGGTTCTTGAGGTCTGGAGTCGCCATTTCATAGACTATGATAAGAAACTCTGGCCAAGCATGTTGGAGACGTTAAAAAGAATTCCTCATGAAGATACTCAAAAGAAGCTGCAAATAAGCTATGATTCACTTCCTAGAAGAGCCCAGAATTTATTTCTGGATATCTCATGTTTCTTTGATGGAATGTGGGAAGATCTAATCGTCAAAGTATTACAAGATGAGGACTTCTTCCCAGATGTTGAAATTCAAATTCAAAATCTCGTTCATAAATTTTTGGTTAAATACGACAAATACGGGCCAAAGCGGTTGTTGTTGCATGATGTGATAAGGGAGATGGGACAAGAGGTGGTCCGCCAAGAAGATGAGGAAGAGCCTGGAAAACGTACTAGATTGATGGGTTATAGCGACGTGGTTCGTGTACTGGAAGATTGTTCGGTAAAGTATCTCCAAGTTTATGACTAGTTACTTAATACATAGCAGTTCACTGAAACTAGCTATAACTCTCTCCTCCGTTGTTTACCAGGGAACAGATTCAGTTAGAAGCATTAAGTTGGACTACATTGATCGGGTGAAAGGGGCAACTGTTCAATTAGAGGCGTTTAAAAAGATGAGTAATCTGAGATTCATTAAGTTGCACTACAGTGATTGGATGAAAGGGGCAACTGCTCATCCTGGCCTGCAATGGTCGTCTTCTTCAAATGATGACATGTCAGCTTGCTTCTCTTTCAAACATTTGAAATACTTGGAATGGGAACAGTTCCCTTGCAAAAGTCTTGACAACATTGATATGGGCAACGTCGTGGTTATTAAATTGCCACGTAGTAAATTGGAAAAGCTTTGGGAAGGAACCAACAAGGTATGATCATGCATGTCTTTTTCGTTTCTCATGTGGTTTATTTTATACGCTTGTTGTGCAGTTACATACTTATTTGAATGTCTTTTTTACTTTTCTTTAATTGTTTATTAATGAGAATTACTTAGGTTGGTGGTCTTTATATACTTATGTTTTATAATGACGCATAGAAATAGAAACCTGATCACTAGCTATATATAATTAAAAAAAAAAAAAAAAAAAAAAAAAAACCTAGCTTACATGAGACATGAAATGCGATTGAACCTTGGAGTTATCTATTGTTGTTGACGCATACAAAATCTTTACCATCCGTTAAGTTTTCAAAGTTTAATGAATTGTAACAGCGTGTAATGTTTCTGATTGATAATCTTTTATTCATTTGTTACGTGTTTTATAAATATTAAATTACAGTCCCAAATCAAAAAATTACGCAAATTGAAAATAACTTTATAACATAGATATATATTTAAGAAACGTAATTATAAAATTTAACTAGTATACACCCGTGTAACAGTTTGAGTATAATAAATCATGGATTTGAGGAATTCTAATAATCATAAACAGTTAAAGTTATTAAAAAAACATTAAAAGAGATTAGTTATTAAGACACCCTAAAACACCATTTGTACCCCTTAGTTTTTTCATTTTTTATTTTTTATTTTTATAATTTTCTTTTTATTATAAAACTACAAAATTGAAAGTTCGTAATATAAAATATAAAGTTTAACAAGTCAAAATATTAAACTGACAAAAAATACGGAACAAAAACTGATAAAAAACTGTATTATACTGTTAACAGGGAAGTTAAAAGAGAATATTGTGTACTTTTTTTTATCACTTTTTTGTGGGTTAAGATACCCAACCTTAAAATATTACGGAGTACTTTTCAATTTTCTAGATGGGTAAAGTTATAAGTACCTCTGTTTTTTTGGGGTTTTATTATTATTATTTTTTTTTATAATTTTGTTTATATTATAAAACTGTGAAATAAAAATATAAAGTTTAACCAGTCAAAAGTATTAAACTGGAAAAAGATACGGAACAGAACTGATAAAAAACTATGTTATACTAGAATATTTTGAATTTTTTTTTATATATTTCTGATGGGCCAAAAAGGATACAACATATCCTTTTGTATATATTACAACCTAGAGGGATCCATTTGTTCCTTACTTGTAATCATTACTCTTTACAACTGGCTTTCCTTTTTTTTTTTTTTTGAACTTATACAAACTAGGATGTTACTTTTTTATTTTCAGTCCTTCGGTAACTAGAATAAGGGTGCTCAACCTGAAAATTAAGATATTTCAAAAGGGAATGAATTATACATTTTTAGTCATTGACTAAGGGCATCTAAGTAAGATTAAGACATTTAATCGGCCAACATAATTCACAAAACTATTAGTGACTTAGATAAAATATGTCAATAAATTACTCTAATATTCAATTCTTAGGTAAAAAATGGTTAGTTTTATTATAAAGGAGATTTATGCAAAACCAATTATAAAATGCAAAACCAATTAAAAAAAAAAAAAAAAAAAGAGTTAACTACATTTTTGATTTTTTTTTTATCGGGTATTTCAATTTTAGTTCAATTTTTTTAAGGGTTTCGGGTTTTGTTCATAAGCGAAACACCCATTTCGAGTTTGGTTCAAATTTACTAATGTCGTCAGTTTTACTTTCATTGAATGGTAAATGTGAGGGTGTATTTTGTCTTTTCATATTTGTATTAGAAAAAAAATAAACATCTACCAAAAACATATAACAATCTATATATATATTTTTCTCACTTTCTCTCTTCATCTACCCACCCACCAACACATTTAGAAAACCAAATAAAATTATATACTTGCATCCTTAGACCACCCGGTATGGCATTTTCGTGGCTCGCCGTGGTCCTACGTGGACCTTAACCGTGGCTCGCCGCCACACCGGGTGAGGTGCTCGTGGCTCGCCGTTGCTATCTTCCTCGTGCAGACGAGGAGATGAATTTCTGACAAACCAAACATTAATATTCATATTTAATTGCAACGGGTATATTTCAAACGGTTTTTATTTAACTGTGTGTAATATGTGTGTGTGTGTGTGAATATGTGTGTGTGTGCAGGAAATGAAGATGAATTTTTTTTTTTTTTTTCTAAGAAGAGGTCAAGGGATATATATGCTGGGTTGGGTCAAATGGAAGTGGGTCAATTTTTTTTTTTTTTTTTTTTTTTTTTTATTTTAATGAAATGAATTTAGTTTATTTTTGTATTTGAATAAAAGAAAAGAAAAAAAGATAGTGGTAGGGCCCAAATGAGGAGTTTGTGGTTTGTTGTGATAAGGGGGTTGTTTGTTATGGTGACGTGGCATCTCGTGGGGCCCGAATGAGGAGCTTGAGCTCCTCACCACACCTAATGCTCTTAGTATGCGTGAGATCTGGCCCATCACCTCCATTGTTGGCCATCTCTACAGTCCACCATCTCAACCCATTATATCCGGCGCCACCTCCGCCATCTTCTCAGCCGTAACCTTTTATGGGCTAATTTGGGCACATTAAGCCTCCTCATTTTTTTAAATGGGCATGTATTGCCCATTTAAAAGTTAAATGGGCATTAATGGGCATATATTCTTTTAAAATAGGAGAATATTATAAAAAATTTATAGATATAATATATTTAATTTTATAATATAAATGAAATGTTATGTTTGAGGAAATTATTTCGTCGTTTTAGGTCTTTTATAAAGCGATTCATATAACATGTGCCTGTTTGACCCGTGCCCATTTAGCCCGTGCCCGTTTAAGCCCGTATCTATTTGGGCTTGTGCCCATGTAGCCCGTGTCCCGTGCCCGCCCGGCCCGCGCATTTTGCCACCTCTAAAGTGGACTGACATTTGGAGTACCCGTTAAGCCACAAGGACAATAAATGTAGATAACTATAAAAGAACATTAAACCGTATCATTTCAAAATAATTAATAAAAAATGCGGATAAAAATAACAAAATTTATGAATATGGTGGAGGGTCCCACCGACCATCTCATTACTTTCTATTTGTGATTTTAGAATTGTAAAAAGCTGAAGCATCTGGGCTTATCTTGGTCAAAGTCATTAACCAAGACCGGAAATTTCATTGGTCTCGAGAATCTTGAGAATCTTAGCTTCAATAGATGTGAAAATTTGGAAGAGTTGGATAGCTCTATTGGTTGCCTCCATCAACTAACCAACTTAACATTATCTATGTGCACCAACTTAAAGTCGATCCCAGATCTTCCACCAAGCATTCAAGCGTTAAGTGCGAGTGTTTGTATAAACCTAGTGAATCTTCCTTCAAACTGTTCTGAGTTACAATTTCTGACAGCGCTTTCGTTGAATGGTTGCCGTAAACTTGGATCTGAAGGTTTCACACAAGTTACAAGACTGAGGAACCTACAAAAATTACACATGCAAAATTGCAATATTTCGCAAGTGTCCAGTGGAATTGGGAATTTGGTGTCATTAAGGCATCTCGACCTTTCAGGAAACACATTTTCTAGTCTACCGGAGAGCTTCAGCAACCTTTCGAAACTGGAGACACTTTATATATATGGGTGTTATGAATTACGGTTACTTCCACCTCTTCCATCGCAATTGAAAATTATAGATGCAAGATGGTGTGAGTCATTAGATGTGATGCCATTTGATTCAATGCAAAAGGCCTACACTTTTCATTCCAAAATGTTCAAGGTAAGCAACCTCTCCATTCCTCCTCTCACTAATGCATATATATATTTTGCAATGAAGAGGCCTTTTTCATGTATTATTAAATAATATGCTTGAATTCTATACAGGAATCACTCACGAGTACCGAAGGATTACTCATCAGTCTCTCGGGGGAGGAGTACTCACGAGTACCTGAGTGGTGTACTTATGGAAACAGTGGAAATAAGGTTTTATCTTTTGAGGCACCTATCCGATTTGATAGCAAAATATGTGGTCTCATCTTATGTGCTACCATCGAAGAGGATTACGTCGATGATCTTTGTTTTTTTCTAGCAATTTATAATAAAACGAAAGGAACAAGTCACCGATTCCGTTATCGTTGTTATGATAGCGATTCCATGTCGGTCTTGTTTTGTCCACTTAATGATAAAACACTTGTGGTGGAAGCAGGTGACACTGTGGAACTTCGGTTTGATAATGATGATGTTATGAGTTGTGGGTTACGTTTTATATACGAGGAGGATGTGGTAGATTCTGGATTAGTTTTAAACTTTGGTGCTGAAACGACACTCCCACTCCCTTCGGTGATGAGTGTCACTCAGTCAAGTTATAACGATGATTGCTTCTTCCCCATCCCAGATAATTTTTCCCCGTGGTATCTTGATTTGGAACAATTTGTGATGCAGGGCATGCCTTTGGCCTCCAGAGGAGAGGAGCTGGCTTAGCAGCTGGTTCTTCGGTTACCATGTGAAGTATCATTTACTCATTCTAAGGTGAAATCGAAATGACTAGAAATAGTATTACCTATTATGACTTTTTCCCCATGGTATCTTGATTCCAGATGTTCTTTTTTATTATAAAGGTTTACAGCTGTAGTAAGTTATATAAGTTATTTCAACAAAAATCTCGTGTGAATTTGCTTGGTATTAATAAGCGTTTATGATCAGTTGTTATTGTGGGATGTTCAAACGAAAATATTTGAATGTTCATAGTTCTTTTGCTTATTGTGTCTTTGTATAAAGAAATCTGAGGAAAAAAAATAATTTGGATTTCGATATATATATATTTGCTGTTAGTCTGTCGTATTAAAATGTCAAAGCCATTAATAAGATGGTAGGAATCTTCACTTCAGTACCCTCATATTAGAAAGTGTTTATCAGTCGTATTGGAATGCCTTCCAGTTCCAGGTGTTTGATGAAACACAAATGCTAGTTGCTCTAACAGGTGGTGTGTTCTACATTCTTGTATATGTTCGATCTAGTTTAAGATTATGTAGAAAATCTCGTGTTCAAATGATGCTTTGAGTTTGAGATGATGTATTTTATACTCTGGTTTGACCAATTTAGGACGAGTTTAAGATGGGAATGTTTTCATTTGGAACTAACAGCTCGATCTAGTTTATTAAACTTAATGTCAAAAACCACTTTTACTTAACACCCTTAACCCTTTTAGATATTGCAATGCAACAATGTGTATTCTTTCTGCAATGTTTTATAAACATAGCATTTAACATATTATATTTCAACACTGTAAACTATATTATCTGCTCTGATTGTTTTGTTTTTGCCCATGTCTATGTTGCTGCAGTTTGATTTCTAGCATATAGGTGCATCAAATTCTCGTTTCTGTATTCAAATTCAGCTGAGTTGTAGAGTGAGAAACATATATATGAACCTCTGATGCCTAAACAGGAAGCTACTAAAACAGTTCACATCGTTTCATCTGTATAACACTTGGTATGCAAAAAAGCTATTTACTTTTGTTACACTTTCTGTAGTGCTGAACTGCTGATGCAATTATGTGTTCTAAAAATGTAGCAACAGCATAACTGGGTTGATTTGATTAAAAGTAAGAGTATTAATCTATAGTATCAAACTAATCCTGGACTGGTTAGATTTAACTGTCAGTGATACCTTTATTATGAATTGTTTGGAGTGGGTAACGGAAAATATGAAAATGAAAAAAAGTTGTTCATGGTCCTTTGCTTGCTCTCTTGTTGGAATGTGTCTTTCTATAAATTTGAGGCATCTTGCTTAACTGGGTCACTGTGATACATTATCCAAGTTGAAAACTTTTTTTCTGGTTTGATTTCAACAACACCGTGATATATTAATGAACAACTCTTCAAGAAGCCAAGTACAAAACAGATTTTGAAGGCTAAATTACAAATAGTACATATCCTTATCACATGCTAAACAGTCTTGTTTAAGTAGCACCAAAAGAAAATCACCATGATGTACACTTTCAAAGCATCTCAAACGGGCAGCCATGTCTTTTAATACCGCAGGCTGCCTGCACCCCAAAACACTGCTTACCTCGACACCTCTTCACCTTCCTTTGGGTTGTTTTCCCTGAATGCATTTAAACAGAACACTTTCAAAGACCAAAAGATGATACATCCCTTGCACTCTTTTTAATCATGAAAGGAAAAAAAAAAAAAAAAAAAAAAAAGCTTTACCCATTGGCATCATCTTCCACTCTTGTTAATCATGATTTGTGAATGGTTCTTTCTATCAACCTTGTTGGATACTAATATCGATCAGATTGTTTGACATCTAGAAATATGGGTAAGCTCATCCAGGCACAATTTAGAATCAGCCAGGTTTGACGAGAGTACATCTACGAAGATTTTGGATTCATTGATGGTTGCCAGCAAATGGTGACCGATATATTTAAACCGCTCTTCCGAGGGTGGTATCATGGAAATTTTCAATGCTGAGTTCTCCAAGAGTTCCATAGAGATCGCTAGTGATTTTGAGAAGTTAATGCGAGCATCTTCACCCATAAAACTCATGTGGAACAAGTCGTAGCGAAATGTTGGTTATATGGGTTCCATACTTTTAATGACATTGCAAGAAAAGTTGATATATATTTTCGTTTTATAAAGATGATGCCAAATCTGAAGAATTCAATATTCTTATTTGCCAGGATGCTTGTTGGAATTTTCTAGCCTATTTGAAGACCTTTTTTATTCTAATAACAAAACCGTGTGTTAGAGCCTTTCCAACGCTTAACGCAGGAAGGCGTTAAAGGGACGAAATTTGCAATCTTAACGCACGTTAACGTGCGTTACCCGTTGGAACCCTTGGGCGTTAACGCAGCGTTAAGGGTCACGTTAACCCCTTAACGCTGCGTTAAGGGGGTGTTTTGTAAAAAAAAAAAAAAACTTTTTTTTCACTTTTGGCCCCTGGATAATACATACGAAATCTTTTATTTTTGTTCACTTTTGGCCCTTGTCTTTCTTTTCTTATTTACATAGAACTTTGTAATGTTTTATAAAAAAAACTTTAACGTTTTATAAAGTATCAAATAGAAATACATTAAACATGAAATAGAAATACATTAAACGTCAAATAAAAACTACATTAACATAAACAACGAACGATTAACGTAAACAACGAACGATTAACATAAACAACATACGATTAACATAAACAACGAACGATTAATAAAAACTATCATCTGAGTCTGGGTAACCATCCTCAGAGGATTGGGAAGGTGTGAAAAAACCACACTCCCACCTTTGCCTGCGTTCTTCATCCTCCCTGGCTTGCCGCTCCAAACGAGCAGCTTCCTCTTCTCTTTCATTTGCTTCCATTTCCAGCAAGACTTGCATGTCTTGATCCATTTGGCGAAGTTGTTCATCAGTTAACCCAAACGGTGGATTTGGGTCTTGGTTTGGAACCGGTGGATTTGGGTCTTGGTTTGGAACCAGTGGAAAGATTTGTCCAGGTGGAGTATGGACTTCTTCATTTTGGCGAGGTGGGCTTGGAAATTGTTGCCCAAAATCTTTTCGGCGAGGCGGGCTTGGAAATTGTTGCCCGAAATCTTTTTTGGAAGACATTTTGAGTTAGAGAAGTTTGGATATTTTAGCTTTGAATATGGAAATTGTGTGTGACAATGCAAATCAGAAGGCTGGGTATTTATAGGGGACAATCCACACGTTTTTAATATTTTCTTTTTGAATTTGAAATTTGAAACTGATACAAAAACATACCGCCCTCTTATTAACGTGACTTTGAATTTTAATTGTTGGGGCTAACCTGCGTTAACGCAGCGTTAATACTCATACGGTTACTTTTACTTTGAATATGATTTTTAAAATCAGATTCCAACGGCTAGTTTAACGGCGAATTCCCACTATAAAACCCACTTTCACAACACTTCATTTTCTCACACTAATTTTAACACAAACACTATGGCTAACGAACCAACAGAGGTGCAAAGGGCTATCCTCACACAATTACGCACTGAACAAGAAAAAGAACTCAAACTGATTAACAATTTGTTTGGTGAGATAACTCGTATTATGCTACAGATGCATAATCGTGCTTCAGAGATCGAAAGGTTGCGTGAGTTGCCTCAAGACCATCCAGCTATCAAGGTCGGTCTAGAAACTCTACAAAGAAATGATGAAACAGATCTGGAACTTCATGTCGCTTTAAAGATGGTTAGGGAGCAAGTGTTACAAGTGTGGGAGGAGAAGTCGGATCTTATCGACAATTACAAATCTATATAAAATTTCATATCATATTTTTATGTTGTAGTTTTTTAATTTCGTTGTAAGTTTTTTTTATTTAAGTATGTAATGTTATGTTGTTTAATTAATGAATGTTATATTTTAAAAAAAATGAAGTAATTTATAAGTTAGGGGTTGAATTTGAAAATATTTGAGTTAAGGTGTGTTAAAGCTGAGTTATTATCGGAAGGGTTAAAGCTGAGTTAAGTTAAAGTGTGTTAAAGCTGACGTGGGAGTGCCTTAAAATTTAAGGCTGAGCTATTGTTGGAAGTGGCCTTAGTGTAGTTGGTGATGATATGGGCCTAATAATGCGTTGGTGATTTGTACTATTATGGTTACTAACGTAACTTTCCTTTGTTATAAGTTACAAATTAGAGGATCATTATCTTTCTGCTAATACAGTAAACTGGGAAAGATATATTTACTATAATATTTTTTATATACACCAAGGGGCTGTTTGGTTTGTTGCTACAAATCACAATGGGTATCTGATTTGATATGGGGTAAAATGACTGCATCACTGCTTATTGTAGATTCTATAAACACTAAAATACATGCTGGTACCCGCTTATTTTCAAAACATATATCATGGAGGTGCACCATGTTTCTTACCTCCTCACACGATTAGCAACTATGTACGACAGAAATGCACTGCTTAGTTGCAGGAAGGCGTAAGCTTCAAATGTTAATGTTATGATAGTAATATATATACAAACGTTTTGTGCTCTAAGTACAGAATCGACAATCAATCTGATTTTAAGATATATATGTTTGTAAGCAACTCTACGTGGACATGTAAATCTGACACACGAGTTGCAAAAGATCATATACAAGGCTTCGTTCATTTCCATGTGAATGCATGAAATTTTAACACTGTCAACCACAAAATAAAGCATTCATAATGCTTTGATCTAGAGTCACCACATACGGTTTTGGCAATCTAATCACAATCTACCACTACAAATCTTTAACTACTTATAAAACAAGGATGATAAGCATAACAAAAAGAGCATTAGACGTTACTGATACCTTCCCCTTCGGCCTGCACTTGTCGCTACCTTCCCCTTCTTGCTTCTTCCTCCTAAATTTCCTTTATTACGAGAGCTTAAACAAATTGGTGGGCAAGCTACCCCTGTGGCAAAAGTTTGACCAAAATTAACCAAATTCTCAGTTGACTTTGCATTTCCCACTTTAGTTATGTCTGCCTTTTTTAAGTCAAATCCCACATTCTTTATTCCCTCCTGCCATTGTTTGTCGAAACTTAATATATTCGGAACTAGTCTGTTAGCAGTTTGACAATGGTCATCAGCTGGTTCATTTTTCTCATTCGGGGTCTCATTTATTGACAGTTTGTGCTCTGGAGAAGTAACCAAAGTCACGGACTTACCACTTATTGTTGGCTTCTGAGTGGCAGATTGAGCATGGTCACCAGTACAGAAATTTTGCCCAAAAACGAAATTCTTATCAAGAGTCACACTGGAATCAGCTGGTTCATTTTTCTCATTCGGGATCTCATTTGCTAACAATTTGTGCTCTTGAGAAACATCCAAAGTTACTGGTTTTCCACTTTCTATTGGTCTCTGAGTGGCAGATTGAACATGGTCACCAGCTCCAATTTTTAGCCCAAAAACGAAGTTCTTATCAGAGGTCACACAGGAATCAGCTGGCTCATTTGGGATCTCATCTGATAACAGTTTGTGCTCTGGAGCAGCAACCAAAGTCACCGATTTTCCAATTTCTAATGGTTTCTGAGTTGCAGATTGAACAAAACTTAAGTTCTTATCAATAACGACACAGGAATCAGCTGCTTCATTTTGGACCTCATTTGTTAACGGTGACCTTGAAGAGGCTATGATGGGTGATGTTTGGCTGGAAAACACTTCAACTAGCACGGCTTCTTGGTCAAGTGACTCTTTCAGCAACTTCACATCCTGACATTTCTTACTTATATCTCCACTGCATAAACAAGTAACATAGTGTAAACCAGATGTTCGATTCTAATATGTAACTAATGTGGATACTAATACTTACTCTAGCACATCAACAACATTGCCACGATCTACAAGAAACTGCTGCAACTGTAACAAGAAAGAAAAATAAGAATACAGTGTGTGGATAAATTCAATTGCATTACACAATCACTTTTGTTAGAATACTACCTTGGAATTATTCGTTGCTTCTTGTTTCAGTCTTTCTGACTCTTCTACTAACTTTTTCATTTGGCTTTCTTCGTATGCAAGTGCTTCTCGAGCCAATGTTTCCTTTTCTAGCTTTTCTTTCTCTGCTGATTCCTTTTCTTTCAAAGCTGATGCCAGTCTCTTCTCCAAGGCAATACGCATCTATGAAGAAAACATATTTGCAATTAGCACTCTACACTTCAGTATAAGAAGTTAAGAACTACCAAAAGCTGTTAACAAAAGTAGCAGTACCTCATCAAGAACTGTAACTGATTTGCTTCCTTCATGCAACACATCCGACATACGAGACTGAAGCTCCTTCATTTGAGTAGCTATAACATCCTTCTGTGAATACACTTCTTTAGCATGCTGCAGAGGTCCAAATAAAAACACTCGAAATGAGAAACACCGATAATACATACATCTACAAAAGTCATAGGCATTTATACAAATTTAAATAAGAAAAAAATATACAACCGTCTCATTTGTTTCTTTTGCACGCTGTTGCGCCTGTTTAAGTTCTTCAACCTTCAAACGAATATCCAAGCCACTAATAGCTGCTTCCGATTTTGCTTGCCCTGCAGCTTTTTCTTCAGACTCTACTTGTCTCATTAAACTGATGACCAAATCCATCGTCGAAGCCAGGGTTTTCTGCATAAACTCAAAAATTATAGAACAATCGATCTATTACCATAAAATAGAATCACATAAGCGGAAAAGTATGCTTCTGTTAGGTGATTTGTACATCAGTTTTTATATGTTACACTTACACCACCAAGTTATTAAAGATGCAATCAAGTGATGGTTATATGGCCGAAAACTAAGGTTGGTGACTTGGTGTTACACATTACAAAGATATGCTACTGGTCTTTTATCTTCATTACAGTAATATGCAGGGTAGAATGGCGATGTTACTGTCAACAAAAAAATTCGTACCACGGGTCAATTTACCAAAGGGTCACTTGCATAGTTACATACATGGGTAAATGAATACAACTTCGTTACATAAATGGTAAAAAGGGTCAAATTTAACAGTTCATTTAAACATACAATTACATTCTGGCACAATAAACGGTAAAATAAAAATACTAAAAAATCGGCACAAACAGGATACTAATAAAGTTTCGCTACTATTCAGTAATTACAAGATTATACCTTATTATTGGTAGCATCTTCAATAGTGGTATCGATAAGTTCAGTTGAACTTGTGATCATATCATTCAATCTAGTAGAATCTTGGTTGTCAGGACGATTAACCATTTCAAACTCCAAATCCATCTAATCGAAATATCAAGAAACACAATCACTCAATAATCACATAACTACTTTTTCAATGTATAAGTAACCATTTTCTCAACAGCAAATGATATACTCGTAACTTTCAACATTATCAAGATGTCGATTACATAAATATTTACATTTCGGTGCAGTTAACAGACTTAATAAATATATTAAACAATGATCATGCATAAACAGTAGTAAGTTATTAAAAGATTATACCTTTATATTTGTAGCATGTCCAATAGTATTAGTACCAACAAGATCACATGAACTCGTGATCGTATCGTTCAACGTCGAATCTTTGTCAACAGGTTGATTAACCATTTCAAACTCCAAATCATATATATCATTCATGAGCTTACATGAATCCATCTGAAATGATCAAGAAACACAATCTTTATTATTAATTTATGAAAAGATAACATTTTTATGAAAGATTCTTGGATTAGTGGAAGATGGGTACCTTTAAAACTGTTTTTTAAAGGCAAATGAACAAGATGATGATGGAATTTTGTAACTGAATCAAGAAAGTTGATGGTGTCTCAAGAAAAAGGGGTGTTTGGGAATGTGTTTAAAGTTTTGAAATTGTAAGTGAAGGAGGGGTTCAGTATTTATAATGGGGCCAACTATCCGTTGGTAAATTGAATGATAATCTGTTTTTTCACAACTTAATTACCGCTAATAATATACACCACAACGGTTATTTTTTTGTTTATGGGTAAAAACTTATGGTTATTTATTTAGGGTGGGTTTGTTTTATGGTTATGGAATGAGTAATGGTTATATTGTTTTAAAGAGTGTTTGGTAGGAAGGCTTGAATGAAATTGGTATCAAACCCATGAATATAGGCATTGGGCGTGTTTGGTGCAGCTTTGAGTATTTTAGAGTGTTTAAAATTTAGGGTCTTTGGTTTATAGGTGTGGTTGGATTAGAATTTGGATATGGTATAAGATTTAGATTTGACGTAGCTTTAGAAAAGAAAAATTATATTTATTTAAATATATTTTAAATGAAAAATATTATTTATATATTAAAATAAGAGTGAATCTGAAATGATATATAGAGGTCTTACATTTTTAGTGTAAATGAGAAGTTGAGAAAGAGAGTGGTCCCACTTGTAAGAGGAATGAGACTCAAACCACCCTTTTTCATATGGAATCAATTTTTAGAAATGATTGATTGTTTTGATTCAAAAGCCTCCGACCAAACAATTGTATTAGGCATCAAGTCCATTCATTTGATTCTATACCCGCATAACAAACACGCCCTTAGTGTTTAGGGGAAAAAAAAGCTTGTTTGGCAACAAGCGCTTTAACAGTACTTTTTAAACATTACTTTTTGAATGCTATTAAAAAATTAGTGTTAGATTTTTTATTTTATTTTTATTTATTTATTTATTTATTTATTTTTTTTTTTGTCATTTACACTTTATTATAACAAATAAAGCTATGCCACTAAAATTCTTTTTAATTTAAGAGAAACGCGTTTTTTCTTTCTTTTGAATGATGTGCGTACCTATACTCCTACCTATCGCCAAACCAAACGCTCATTAACTCTGTTGTCCGTAAAATAAGAATTACTAGCACTTGGTCGTTAATAATTCTTGCTGAAGCTAGTCTGTTTTTTTGGTTTTTTTGGCTAGTTATTTCTTTGTGATTTTAAATTAAAGGAATCACAATTTAAAGCTTAGACAAACACCACACCTAAATATTATTCCTAACCCAAATGACATGATATACCAAGAGAGAAAATAATAAGATGTGTATATGTACGGGAGAGAAAAAAAAAATGCGTAAAAAATGCGTTTGAGAGACTCAACCTACCTTGTTTACTTTACAGGTTCGCTAAACCACACTTTCAAAACACATTATATCCAACACTTCCTTTTAAACATCTTATGTTTCACTAGACGATTAAACACGCATAGTGGCGACAATTTATAGTAGTGCAAATTTTATTTTATTTTATTTTTTATTTTATTTTTATTATTATTTTTTTTAATATATAGGTGTAAGTGAGAGTAAAGAAAGTTTATGGATCAAATTGTAATTAAGTATTTAAATAACTAATAGATTGTATTGTCGCTTATAAATAAGTGTATTTTCGCTGAACAACATTACTCATTATATAAGTTTTTATGCTTTTAAGCGAGACGAAAATTTAACAATTTTTTATTGTCAGTTACGAGAAGAATACAGTAAGACACAAGATCTTTCAACAAACAACATACTAGACCACGATGTACGTGATCATTGGTAGTCTCCCACTCCAGAAGCCACTAAATTTAACTGTGATGCTGCACATATGCCTAGTAATGGTAAAACAGGGTTGGCTTTCTTGGGACGTGTTGTTTATAAGTGGTAATTGGGGTGAGATTGGTATCCTGATAGCAATTAGAAGTCACGAATTGTATGCTTTCAGATCGATTAAATTGGAGTGTATACCAATTAACGACCGGATAAAATCTAATTGATTCAAGTTTGTGAATGATTGTATGTTTGCAGAAAATCGTGATCAAAATATGGTTGATCAGCCTTGTCTTTTCTCTATACGAAATAGATAATATATAAGACGGTTTATAGGGGCAGTTATTAAATCCTAATAACTGTAAAACACTAGCAGCAGGAACTGCACTATCGGCAGGAATGGTTCAGTAGGAACCGTTCAGCAGGAACGATCCACTATCAGCAGGAACCATCTGCTATCAGCAGAAACCATCTGCTATCAGCAGGAACCATAGCAGCAGAAACCAAGCATTATCAGCAGAAACGAGCATCAACTTTATTTGTTTTATTTGGCTCTGCCCCTTGGACCCTGCCAGGGGCTGCCGCCCCTTGGACCCTGCTTCTCTCAGGGGCGTTGCCCCCGAACCCCCACCAAGGGGGCTACGCCCCCTTGGAACCCCCGTTAGTCCAGTTAATATCCAAATAAGTGTCGACCCTTATTTGCATATTAAACTCAATCTATTTTACACTAAAATACCAACAGGACGTAATCATGAGGGAACTGTATTCATTTCAGGTGCGAAAAATGTAAGTTTTACCACTTCTGTTCTACTTGCAGAAGCAATGCCAGTGTTATGGGTTGTTCAGATTGCTCGAGATAAACAATTCTCAAGGATTGAAGTGGAAATAAATTCTCTAACTTTTACAACGGTCGCTCTATACAAAGAGACCTCTATTTAAAATTGCTAGTTTATGGCACGATATTCTTGATATAAGCTATCAGTTTGACTCATGCAAGTGAATCTTCGTGAAGTGCGGTAAAAATTTGTCTGATCATACTATTGTTAATTGGGCTTTAGATACCTATGTAAATTCTATTGTCAATGGACTTGTTTGTAATTTAGCAAGCTCTTCAGTGCTTACGGATGTTCGTTATTTTTAATGCAAATTGTATGTTCAATAAGAAAAGGAAAAAAAAAGTGTGCTATAAGAGAGGGTGGGTATATTTTGATTTCTTACCCAAAAAAGATATAAAACGAACCGACTTACTTACACTAATAATGAGTTTAGTATTCATACTATTCGTCTTCCTACTTCTTCCAGAAGCTATCCTGTGCCAAAATACGTGTCTTCAAATATGCACTCCACCTGTCATTTCACTGCTTAATACCCATCAGTTCAGCAAATCCAGAAAGATAACGTCTGCTGCAATTAAACTTAATCAAAATAGAGGATTTAGGGTTTCAGTTGTGGGTTTTTTTTGGGAAGTAGATTCTCTTTCTCTATGGTCGATTCATGTTCAATTATACGTAACTGGCATACTCAATAAGGTTTGTAAGTTTAATATCGGTTTTCTTGATTATTATATATTTATATGTACTATAACGTTGGTTTTGAAATTTATCGCCTGCTATACTATGATTAGCTAATCGATGATGGTTTATTCATTATTACACGTTTCTATATTGATTGATAATGTTTTTTTGTGTAAGGCCCGAAGCTGCTGGAGAGATGGAATATTCAGCCCGCCATATAGCAACACTGACGACTTATACTCATGAATATGTGTTTGCGTACTTGGTTATACCCTAGGTTCAGCTTTGTATTAATCTTTGTAATACAAGAAACGCAAGGATATGTAATCAGGTATATAGTGGTTTCATTAGCTCATCGTTTTGGTTTCTGTTTTACAGGTAGTTGACAAACCTGAACACGAGTGTCAGTTGCAATACCATCTTGAGGTATAATATTTATGATTTTAGCTTTTGTTGCAAACTCGAGTCGTTTGTGCAAAAATGTTACTTTGTGTGCCGTAGTTTCTTTAAGGTTATTTTTTGGCACGTACTAGGTAATTTGAATTCGGGTATATTTTATGAGTTCAATTTTTGTATGAATATATCATTGGTAAAAGCATCGTTCCTTAACAAGGGTTAAACCACCTTTTCGGAAGACGACAAACGGATATCTGTGTGTCACGAAAGCAATGCAATATGAGTTGGAACAAGTTTGGGAACTAAAGTGAGAGGGATAGCCTATTTTTTTTTTAAAAAAAAAATTGGTCATATATGACTTTAATCATGCTAAAATTTTAACCATAATTGTTTATGAGTTCAAATTTTGAATTTGCAGTTTTCAAGTTTTCATGGTATACAGGGAGTTACAGTCTCAAACAAGCTGATGTGACGGAGCGGAACGAATGACACGTTGCATTAGGAAAGATGGTGGAAGACACATCAGGGTCCCGGGGTATCAATTTGTGGTTTCTGAAGTTGCTACGTCCGACCGTGTTGGGAATATTAGTTTCCATAAGGTATCGTGTTTGTAGTTGATTGTAATCATCATTTATTTTCATTATTTGAAATGCATATGTATTCCTTATTGTCGTTAGATTGTTTTTGCAAACTGCTTATACAAAACATGTTCGCTTATAAGCTGCTTTGCGAAACGTTAAATGCCTGTCTATTTTATGGCAGGGTGGTAGATACAAACCACTTCGAAGGAAATGGAGATTGTCGAGAAACCACTTCCAAGGCACCAACGTGGTGCAATCTGTATTCGTGGTGATCAAATCATGAAAGCTTACCTAAACGACTCTGAAGCAACAAAGAGAACAATTGCAGACGGATGGTTGCATACTCGTGATATTGGGTGCATTGATGACTTGCTCTACCTGAGCTTGAAGCATTGTTGCTTACACATCCTGAAATATCAGACGCTTATGTTGTCCCGTAAGTACTGAACATTACGAGTATACGATGTTTCTTAGTTACTGTTAACGGATGGGGTCTTTTTAACATGGTAATTTTAAATAGCAAGTTACTTATCAGGTCAATATAATTGTAGTCACTAGGTCTGCTGTACCCAATTAATGACATGCATACATAATTATTAGCGGCTATTTGTTCTAAAATCGTTGGATCATGTTCAGACGTTCAGTGATTAAAAAATTGTATAAGGAAGATATTCTTTCTAGCTTTCTGTTATACTCGAGTCTCAGGTATGATTAACATGCTGAATCTCATCTTTTTTGTACGCAGATCGGGTATTTGGGCCTACTACAACAACACGTCATGTATATGATATTGCAGCCTATCATGTTGTTGGCGGTGCTATGGAAGGCGTTAATGGTATGAAATATTATGTTTTGCATATTGATCATTGGTGGTTCAAGAACAGCGGAATATCATAAGAACAACCTTTTCAAGAATTTAAGTGGTCATCCAGACTTTATTAAAGACACAAAGAATGCTATAGGTATAAACTCTTGTCAGTCAACTGTTTCATTGATGTGAGTTTGAGGCAAGAATTTCTTCTCATTTACTTTTGAATGGGTCGAATTGGGTTGTTAAACAGGTTGAAAGTCAGCAAAAGTCTTTCTGTAATATACAGCCTCACAATCTTTTTATTCAAAGATTTGGATCATTATTGTAATATATTATCTTTGCAATCAAATATTGACCCATAAATATCTTTTCACAAATTTTAAGAAATGAAAAATGTTTGTGGGTCAGTTCGACCCATACTAAAAAATAACGAGTTTCAACCAGATGTCGTTTTGACCCATTAACCAACCCGCCCATCTTGCAACCTCCAATGAGTTTTTTTTACATTATTGTCTCAGTTTGTTAGATGGTTTGTCAATTGTTCATTTGCAGTTGAAGCATTTAGACAGACAGATGCTGATTACCTTAGTGGTGAAATTCCTTAGCAAAGAGATGCTGGTTCTACTGCATCAAGTGCTGTAATGTTTGGTGATCGCATTCTGGTAGCAAATGTAGGAGATTCCCGACTTGTTGCTAGCAGGGCTGGGTCAGGTTGGTTGACTTAGCTACTGAATTTAGTACCATATTTTATGACCTTAGAAGGCTAACATTAAATCCTCCTGATCTATCTATTGAGACGTAAAACTAGAAGTGGCAATTTCGACCCACTTATTTTTAATTTAGAGTTCAGTCTTTGTTTTTATCTCTTAAGTCTCTAACATAATTCAGTATTAAAGGATTGGGTCCATTCGGTTTAACGAGTCATACGGTTTATAGGTCACCCAAAATGTATATTACGTATATTTTAGCACTCATGAGTCGTGTCTCTTTCAATTATCTTATCAGCTGAAGTTCTTTTCTGTTTACGGTTTTAAATATCAACGAAAACAATAAGAGCATCAAAGATGACCAGTACTTCTGAAGGTAACCTTCTAATAAGATGATTTATTATCTAAAAAAAATCCATGACTGTTGCTGGAAATGTTCATAGGTTGTTCCTTTTTTTTCCATATCATGTAAGCTAACAAACGATAAGACAATGTTTGTCTATGATGTAGAATAAGCTGAAGACGATAGCCTGCTTTTTACGAATTCTTACAACATGGTTTGGTGATGCTCACACCGTGTTTTTTTCCTTTGCAGCAGCGCAGCTTTACGCATGGGTCTTACCTAAAGGAAAAAAAAAAAAAAAACGGGTTGTGAGTTGTGACAGAAGTGCAAAGAAGGATGCTTTTTTACGGCCTATGGATGGTAATATATGTATGCCCGATATGTCAGTGGAAGGTGACTGGAATAGTGTAAATTCCAAAACTGTTTAAATCAATACAAAGGCTATTATGAAATTTATACAAAGGCTACTACTTAGAATACTTTAGTCACCCACTGTAAACTGTAGCAAGTATGTATAAGGCTGTAAATCAGCATGTTTATCATAACTGGTGCAAGCCGACCCATTTCAGCCTGCAACATATACTACACGTCTGACCCTACACCCAACCCGACCCGACAGTTCCATTTTGCCATATCTAGATTCTATCACGGTTTGATATCGGTACCGTATTAGTGGTCACGAATTTTGTTTTTGCTCGAATCATGGTGCCGGACCCGTACCGTGCAGAATGTTCTTCGATTTAAAATACTGCTAACACTATCACCACCGCCCTGCGCTTCCTTTAATCTATTACTGAAAGGCGTCGTCTTTTTCACCAAGCTATTTTTATTACTGTTAAAGCGCAGGCGCCAAGGTATTTCTCATTGTCAACACTACTGTAAATCAAAGAAACCAACTTTAATTATCAAAATGATGTGCACTGACCTATGCATGAACTGATGAACTAATCTTTTTCTTGCTACAGAGATTCCTGCTCCAGTAATATGCAGAGTCAAACTGCTTAGTGGTACTTGCCTAATCATAGCTAAGATAAGAGTACCCGTCAGTAAAATAATATAACATGATTCACAAATCAGACGGTATTCCAAAAAGGAGAAATAATGAATACCAGTAATATATTATATACTGATCCAACAGGATTAGAAGTTGTAAATTCACTTGCCTTAGGCTAATAATGTTGGCCAACTATTCTGATCGCAAGAGCTACTGATCTCAAGAGCCACCGCCAGCATTTTTCAGCCGTTTACTTGTACCTATCAAGTTAAGAAAAGGCCCAAGTAAGAATTTTAGAACCGTAAAATAATTCAAACGCACCCCACCGGGGCCCCTAATAAGCAATACCAAACACGCCATTGCGAGTGAACTTCGTGAGGCTACCTTCATTCACAACTGTAAACTACGAAAGCCGCAATGGTAGTTGACAACAAAAGGAGGCATACCCAAAAGTAAAGTGCAGGGTCTACGTATATTCGTTCTCGGGGTTCGGAGGCCGGTCCCGGGTACTGTATCTGCAGCCCAAAAAACAAATAGCAAACCACATACAAACAGTCTGACCACATTCAGGGCTTAGGATTTTTATTTTTGATCTAATATTATTTTTTCTTTTTTGGGGTGGGGGGATTTTTTTTTTTTTTTTTTTTTTTTTTTTTGAATCGTAAGCCACAACTATATTGTACATGAGCAGAAATATACATCTCATTTTACATAAAGGACGTAAAACTTACAATGTCTCATGAGATTTCTCTAATATATTCTTTGCCCTTGTTTTTCTCTGCGCCCGAGTTTTTAGTCCATTTCCCAAACGTATCTCGACCGTTTCTGTATCTGCAACATAACTCATCGTAAGCATATAATCCCAAAAATTCATTATCGCAACCGTATGTGCTACACTTGATTTGCAACTTAATGTTCGTTCCAATGTAGAAGCACGTTAGAATCTTGCCAAAAAAAAAATTAAAACATATGAACAGAACAATACTGAATAGGTACCTACACACGGCGCTCCGCGGTCTACTTCTTATACCATCAAACAATGGCCTACAATAAAAAGACTATCAATTATACAACAGAAACAATTATCAAGTATCCATTTGTTATTAATTACGGGTGTGGCATAAAACCAAAACGGAACGCATTTAAATAAATAAAAAAATGTTGAATAAGTATTAAAAAAGTAACCTGGAAATAAGAGTTTAGTAATAACACTTTCTTCATGATGACAGCCTCCAAGACCTGACCACAACACAATAATCCATCAAACATTAACATAAATTTCCACAAATTATAATCAAAACATACCAACATACAAACCAACTTTCCTAATAACGGCTGGTATTTCTTGTCAGTCAATAGCTTATCGTATATCACCTAATCTGAAAAAGGTATAATAAAATTGAATCAGATCCTAAAAAAACCTGCAAGAAGCTTGACGAAACCAATCAACAAACAATCCTTACAGAAAGAAAAAAATTCCCAGCACATAAAACATAAAAAATTGTCATATATCAAGGCAATACTCATATGAAAAAACAAAAGTTTAGACACCCATACCTGCGGATCTGGATGTCGGCGAATAGAGGAAGACGAAGCTTATCTGAAAGTTTATCCGAAGGTCGCCGACCAAGAGTCGGTGAAGCTTATCTGGAAATTTTAAGAAAGCGACAATGTCGATAGTCTATATGTGGAGCAGTATTATCTGCAACAAAATGGTCTAGGTTGGGCCTCTGTATTGGGCTAAGGTAAAGGGCTAAACTTATATAATATTTTAGTCGGTATACTATTTTTTAATTAGCCAACGACGATTGTCTTGAATATATATAGTGAATAAACGTAATCCCAAACATACATATGCACCCCTCTCGATCAACCTCAAACAACCCTAATGGATCGAATGGACTCATCGTTGAACCATGATCCATCATCCAAAGGTATCAAGCATCGGAATGCAAGGATTGCGTTAACGCGTAGACATGATCACAACACAAGTCAAAATAGGGGGCCGAAAAGACACCAACCTTGTTACGAAAAAGAAAACATAATGTATGGAAACAAGAGATACAGAAGAAGCGAATCAGATACTAGGTCGGCTTATGATATCCTTTACGGGAAGGGTAAAGGATATCATCCGTGGCTCGATCCGGCCCCATTACCACCCGTAATAAAGGGACGTAAATCTTCAAGTTCAACACCTGGCGCAGAAAAGGAAAAAATCCACATAACTAAGAGTGTGAGTTCAGAGACGATGCAATGCAACTCTGATCGTGACACAGAAGAAGGCGACATTGTATTTGGTGCTGAAAGCTCATCATTTGATGTAGGGTATGAGGAGACTTCTACCCAGAAGAAGGAAGCACAAGTGATAAAAAGACTGGTTCACTCCCGAATGAAAGATAATGCTATATGGGAGGATCAGCAGCTTCTGAAATCCGGAGCTGCCAGACGTACACAAGTGCAGATACATTACGATGACGAAGAAGAACAGAAGGTTACTCTTCTAGTACATGATGCGAAGCCTCCATTTTTGGACGGGAGGATTGTGTTTACAAAACAAGCAGACCCTCCTTTGAAGGATCCTACATCTGATATGGCCAAAATATCAAGAAAAGGTTCTAACCTTGTTCGTCAAGTACATGAAAAACAAAGTAAGGATAAATCACGTCAACGGTTTTGGGAACTTGCTGGTTCAAAGCTTGGAAATATCCTTGGTGTTGAGAATTCGGCGGAGCAGATTGATGCTGATACATCACTAGTAGGTGAGCATGGTGAAGTTGATTTCAAGGGAGATGCACAATTTGCACAACACATGAAAAAGGGTGAAGCAGTAAGCGATTTTGCAAAGTCAAAATCACTATCAGAACAACGTCAATACCTCCCAGTATTTTCTGTGCGAGATGACTTTTTTAAGGTGGTAAGAGAGAATCAAGTGGTGGTGGTTGTAGGCGAAACTGGTTCTGGAAAGACAACACAATTGACTCAGTATTTACATGAAGATGGGTATACGACAAATGGAATAGTTGGTTGCACTCAACCAAGACGTGTGGCGGCAATGAGTGTTGCCAAAAGAGTTAGTGAAGAGATGGAAACTGAACTTGGTGATTTGGTCAGTTATGCTATTCGTTTTGAAGACGTTACTGGAGCTAATACTGTTATAAAGTACATGACAGAAGGTGTGCTTCTTCGCGAAACTTTGGAAAATGCAGATCTTGAAAAATATCGTGTCATTGTAATGGATGAAGCCCATGAGAGATCACTCAACACAGATGTACTATTCGGGATACTTAAGAAGGTAGTTGCCAGGCGTCGAGACTTCAAGCTTGTTGTCACTTCCGCCACTCTCAATGCGGAAAAGTTCTCAAATTTCTTCGGGAGTGTTCCAATCTTTCACATTCCGGGAGAACCTTCCCTGTACAAATATTGTATAGTAAAAGCCCTTGTGAAGATTATGTCGAAGCTGCTGTGAAACAAGCAATGACAATCCACATCACAAGTGGTCCGGGTGACATACTAATCTTCATGACGGGTCAAGAAGAGATTGAAGCAACTTGTTTTGCTTTATCTGAACGTATGGAACAGCTCGTTAATTCTTCCACAAGAAAAGAAGTTACCAACATGCTAATCCTCCCAATTTACTCCCAACTTCCAGCCGACTCACAAGCTAAAATTTTTCAAAAAGCCGAAGACGGGTCCCGCAAATGCATTGTGGCTACCAACATTGCAGAAACGTCGTTAACAGTGGACGGAATTTATTATGTAATTGACACGGGGTACGTTAAAATGAAGGTGTATAACCCCCGACTGGGTATGGATGATCTCCAGGTTTTCCCAATCAGCCAGGCAGCGGCTGACCAGCGGGCAGGTCGGTCAGGTAGGACTGGGCCAGGAACTTGCTATCGTCTTTTTACGGAGAGTGCGTACCGATACGAAATGCTTCCGCAGCCTGTCCCGGAAATTCAGAGAAGTAATATCTGGAATGTTATTTTGCTGCTGAAATCGTTTAAAGTCGATAATCTGTTGGATTTCGAGTTCATGGACCCACCACCTCAAGAAAAACATCCTTAACTCCATGTATCAACTATGGGTATTGGGGGCATTGAGCAACACAGGGAGTCTGACTCGTATAGGATGGAAAATGATCGAGTTCCCTTTAGAACCGGGTCTCGCAAAACTGCTGATAACAGGAGAAGAGTTTGGTTGTGTCAATGAAGTATTAACAATCGTATCGATGCTTTCTGTTCCATCTGTATTCTTCAGGCCGCGTGACCGGGCGGAAGAAAGCGCTGCTGCTCATGAAAAGTTTTTCATACCTGACTCCGATCATTTAACTTTACTCAACATTTACAGACAGTGGGAAGCCAACAAATACCGTGGTGACTGGTGTAGCAAACATTTTCTTCAAGTGAAATGTCTACAGAAGGCTAGAGAAGTGAGATCTCAGTTACTCGACATACTGAAAAAGCTCAAGATCCCGCTCTTATCATTCGAGCCCAAATTCCATGTCATCAGAAAAGCGATATGTTCATCTTTTTTTCATAATGCTGCAAGACTTAAAGGTGGGATTGGGGAATACTTAAATTGTAGGAATGGGATGCCATGCCATTTGCACCCGACCTCGGCTATATATGGGAAGGGTTACACGCCTGATTATGTGGTCTATCATGAGCTGATTTTGACTAACAAGGAATACATGCAATGTGCCACTTCAGTTGAACCGCAGTGGTTGGCAGAGTCTGGCCCAATGTTCTATTCGATCAAGGACTCGGACACGTCCTTGTTGGAGCACAAAAAGAGGCACAGAGATGAGAAATCTGCAATGGAAGAAGAAATGGAGAATTTGAGGAAGAAGCAAAAGCAAGTGGAGATTAAAGGCGAGGCGAAGAAGAAAGCGAATAGGGTAAAACAACAAGAAGCAATCTCCATGCCTGGATTGAAACAAGCTAATTCTTCCCGGAAACCTAAAATGTACGGTTTGTAGAAATTACAAGATCGACTTTGGATTTAGACGTACTAAAATTATTTTGTTTCGTACGACCGATTGTATGCAACTTGGTCTACCATGAGCTGATTTTGGCCAAGGAATATATGCAATGTGTATATTGTTGTATTGATTTCAATGTGCCACCAGCCATTATATTGTTATTGATTTCAGTTACGATGGTTTGGTTTGATAAAAACAGTTCTAAAAATTCTGAAATTTTACCTACACAACAACAACAACAACAACAACAACAACAACAAACCCAATCCCGCCGGGGCAAGGTATGGGGGAGGTAGAATGTAGACAGATCCTACCCCTACCCCGAGATGAAATTTTACCTCAAAGATAAAAAAATGTTGGTGCATAGAACTTGTTATATTGATGCACAATAAAATTTTGATACATTACTAAAATGAAGTTCGATGAAAAAACGAAATTTTAATGCACAAAGAAGTCAATTTACAAAATTTTAACACACAAACGTAAACTACGGTACAAAAGCAGGAGTCATTGAACTTCAACTCGTGCATAGTACATAGCTCTCAACCTAAACTACGGTACAAAACCGACGGCAAAATCTTTCAATAAATCAAGCAAATTGACTTGATGAGATCATGTGTGGTAACTGAAGGGTTGGGGTGGCTGAGGCTCATCATCGACAGCCATGGCTGCAGCAGACCCTGGTTGTGCTGTAGCAGCTGATGCTGTTGACGAGGGTGCATCTGTTAGAGCCAAAACTTCTGGTTCATTGGGGCGAAGGTCTTTCAAGAGAACGAAACCAGAAGCAGCGGCTGCTTTCACTGGAATGTATCTACTATCTTCTAGAAACTTAACTTCTCTTGAGCGGGAACCACTCTTGCAGGGTTGGTCAAAATCTCGAAAGTTGGTTCGGGCTCAGCCTTCTGCTGCTCCCCAGCTGGACTATCAACCTCTCATATGCATAAATAACCAAATTGGAGAATCTTAGCCCCTGAATTACATACAACAGATTAAACCAGTTTCTCAAACTAGTGAGTCGATTTGGGTTATGTTGTATCTCAAACTGGTCAAATTGGTGGAATCAGATAAAATAGTTAAAAAGGGTAATGGGTCAAACGGGTAGAAAGTCTCCCGAAGTGCTTTAATGCATTTGACCTCCTAAATTGTTTTATGAATTTCGCTCAATGATTTTAATATAGTATTGTAACAACGTTTAAAACTTGGGTCTGTGGTAATATCGAAGAAACTAATCCATCTTATTTACCTGACGTTCCTTACTAGATGCAGGTTTGTTTTTAGAATTGTTCTGATGGACTAGTAAATGTTTGTGGGTCAATCGACCCGTTTCTTAGTACAAGTAATATGTTCAACCGAATCCCATGTCAAAACCGCCTGACTGGTCCATCTCTACTAGTGATGAAGATAGTGGAACAAAAAAGAGACAGCAGAGAAAGAAATGTACCTGCATCTTATCGGCATCAGAAGCTCTAGCCTTTGCTCTTGCTAATGTGGACAAAACAGCAGTCGGAAATTCCACAGGCGGTGGGCATGGTGGTTGGACACGGGTATGCAAAAAGGGACAGATTGGCATTAGACACAAATTGGAACTCTGGTACTTTCACGTCATAGTTGAGTCCAATTAGAAATGTGGGAGAGAAAGCTAGGCTGAGAAAATACACGAGTGGATGCCAGAACCAAAACTGAGAGAAGACAGCTAGACCAACAACAGCAGTCATCTTGTCACGTTTTGTCTTGGAAACTAGCTTTACAGCAAAGGTTTCTTCCTCCACCCTCAAGGATCTTAGTCGCCAATATTGCACCCATTTTGGCTGTATCTACATGTTTGTTAGCACTGATTTTTTCCAATTGTCGCCTGTTAGAAGTTTAGAAAACACGAGAAAAAGACAATGTCTAAAAAGCAAAAGCAAAACCAAATAACAAAAACGTTTAGGTGGCCAACTGCCATTTCCTTATGAATGGTCGGTTCAGGATATGTTTTACATTTAATGGCCTAACAAATAAGCATTTTTTAGATAATAACATAAATATTATGACGATATTTGACACACCCATTATTTCTAAACTATACATCTAAAAGAACATGTTAAAAGTTGTCAAATAATCTAAGTCTCCTAATTTTACATATATAATATTAATTTTGTGACCATATTTGACACACTAGTTACGATAAAACTGATCTCGATGAATTATCCAATATAGGAAAGCAAATCAATGAATATTAAATAGTATCAACCTGTTCGGGTTCAGTGCACAAGACGAATCCAAGAGCCAAAACAGCAGTCCTTCTGACATCATCACTCACATCAGTAACAGCAAAGTGAAGTAGTTGCCGAATTGCTTTGTTATTTTCTGTTCCACTGTATGCCAATGCCAATGCATACATACCCCCACAGCGCAGTATAGGATCTTGATCACCTGTCATTTGCTCAATCAGAGTATCTGCCTCTTCTTCCCTTCCATAAACTGTGAGAGCAATACCCAACGCTAACACCCTGCACAGCTTAATTAATAATGTTAAAAGTTGAAAAAGATCATAATGATTTTAGGTGGAAAAATGTTGGTGGTTGACCAGGTTCAGTAACGGGTCAAAACGTATAGATTTGAGTTGATTGGGTAAACCCAAACACTTTTTTGTCCAACTCTTCATAACTAATTAATGTGCACAAAATGATATAAAAAAACACTTTTTTTTTTCACATATTAGTGATTTTTTAATAAAATGATTTTAAAGGTTCTGTACAGTAATCTGAATTGACCCATTCACGAGTACATGAGTGGATACAGGGATAACTGATAATGATGTGACATATTAGAGGAAGCAATTTAAAATCATTAATTCACCTTATGATCTTTTCATGTTGTGTCTCGTGAGCATACACTAACATCTATGTTGCCTTATCACTCGGAGTCCCAGCCATTAATAGACACATACTAGTAGCAGCCGCTTCACCTGCAACAGCACTGTCTGTATACAACACACTCTTTAACTCATGATAAATACCTTCATCAGCAGTCCCTAAAGCTGCGAGGCCTAGAACTAAGCAAGCACCATGTTGAACAACCTACGACCAAAATACGCAGTATAAATACACGGGTCAAAAAAGTAAAGGTAGCATTTCAGAAATGCTTAGAAGACAAGCACCTCGTCATTAGAACTGCGTAGACTATCCCTTAAGAACTGCTTGATGCCTTCACCATGGTTTGCATGGATTAAACCAAAAGCATAGAGGGCCCCACCTTCAGAATAGGGACTACCACCACCACTGGACACATTTTGAGGAAGATAATGAACCATCAGTGATCTTCCTTGGTGCAGGTGGCCACAGTGAATAACACCAAGACCAGCTGTTGCGCTAGATTTAGCCCAGTTTGTAGCCCTGCTCAACCAATCCTGAAATCAAATTGCAAGCAACAAGACTTAGAATTGCTGATGTAATGTCTATAAAAGATAATAATGTATGAATGATAGCAAAGTACAAAAAGTATCCACCAGATTCTCCCTTAGGAATGTGTCCACAGTAGTTCCAGCATTCATGAGTGCGCTGTCCCTCGTCTCGACCAATTCCTTTATTGTCTTGAGAGTTGAGAATAAGTAAGTAAATCCGACCTGTGTAAAGATTCGTAATTATATAAGAATCTTTCTAAACTGCGAAGGCGTATGAATCATTCTCTCCCAAGAATAGAAACACTACAAGAGAGAAAAACATCCTAAACACATGAGTTATGCTAACATTATAATATACAAAATAACCTTCTAGCTAGTCAGTCTAAATAAGAAAATGTTCTTACTAGTACTGTATTTATTTACCTTTCAGAACCTTTAATAACGCTTGTAAAGGTAACAGAAGAAATAAGAGCATAAGTACATTAAGGGGTGTTTGGATCAGCTAATAAGGTAACCCAAACACACCCTAATTCACATTCCTAATCATCAAGAGGTTTTTCAGGGTTTTCCAACAATTTGCGGTAGAGTTGATGCCTTTGCTCCGATTTCCGTACACTTTTCCTTTTGTTAATCGCCGCCGCCGCCGTACAAACAGCTGTTTGTTAATTATTATTATTCGATTGATTAGGTTTTTTAAACTCAATTATATATAAAATTAATAATAGTTAAATGACATTACTTCCGGCGCCGACCAAAAACAAGAGGGGTACAAGAAGCTTTGTTTTCGTATCTTCTCCGCTTGACATTTTCATACGCTACGCTGCTATTCTTGTCAAATTCTGATTTTCTGCTTTCTAAAGTTTTACTGTAATAAATTTGGTTTTCTCAAACAATACATTTGTTATGTTTTTTTTTTAGAGTAAATTACAAAGATGGTCCTTGTGGTTGGTGTTGACTTTCACATATGGCCCCTTGACTTTTTTTTTTGCACTCCCGGTCCCTAACTCAGAAACTACTAACACATATGGTCCCTTGACCAAACGTCCGTTTGGTCAAGGCGTTAAGTTGGCTAATTGTGAGGGTATTTTCGTCCATTCACTGTAGCATCTCTCTCCCAACTCAAACAAAACCCAAAACCCAGATCTAAAATATTGGGAAACACACTCCAAAACCCATATCTATACAAACACATATATATATATATCACCATCACTCCAAATATTCACTCGATCAAAATGAAAACAAAGGGAAATCTAATGGTGGAATACCTTCATCCGTGCTCAAGAGACTCAATATGTGATTTCAATCATGGACAAGGTAAGATGGATTCGTATTAAGTGAAGCCATTGATGGAACATAGTCATTTAAGATGATTAATTAATTTATTAACATATTCGTATTAAGTGTCACTGTTGATTGTGGTGATCAACGAGTGTCACAAAAAGGTATACATCTTTTGTCAAGAAATCAAGAATGTATTATTAATTCAACACAACTTCTGTTGGAATATGTGAACTATATATAAAATCATAAACACATATAATCATCAAGAACACGCAGCGGAAAGATCTACAAGAACAAGTAATTAATTAAATTAAATAGACACGTACCTTAATGATTCCTAGCAAGAACAAGGAATCCCTTGAACAAGAACAAGTAATATAAACCCTAATTGGGAATATATTAGGATCGATCACCATCCAAGATCACAAGCTAAAGTAAGCTTGTCACTCGTTCCTGTACACACGTAATGATAGCGTTTCAATGAGAAAAGCTAGTTTCTTGATCACCAATAAACCAAACACTTTATTGCTATACTTGATTCGCCAAATCCTAGTGGATTTAAAAGAGGGTCGAACAAGTGTAAGCAAGAGAAAGAGAAGAAGAAGAAGTTTGGCTTAGTTAGGGTTTCAAGATTAGAGAAAAACTAAACACAATGAATTGTATTTATAGTGTTTCTTTTCTTTGTGCCCAAGCAAACCAAAACCGGCCCTCCCCCTAAAAGGAAAGTATTGGCCGATCCTAGTATCCCACAAGGGATTCTAGATCCTTCTTTCCTATTTTCACGTTTAGTCCTTTAACGGTCGTTAGTTAAAACCCCGTTAAGTACTAACCGTCGTTAAGTGTTTTTATTGGTGAAATGAATAAATAAATAAATACATAAAATATATATTTAATTATTCATCATTGAAACTCTCACGTTAATGTGTGCAATCCCGAGCCTCGGGTTCGAAACCGGACATACGTATATTAATATTTATACATAAAACCTAACAGCTCCCACTTGGATAAACATTAATATAGTAATGACATGGGTCAGCCTAGCTTAACCTTCCCAATGCCCCCAGCTCGATCCGAGTTGTGGTTCTCCTGGTAAAAACCACGTGTGATGAAATTAATCGCCATACTTATCCTTTTGTTACTAATACCGCGTTAATTTGGATATGGATCTTTGTCATTCCATAATTAACATTAGTTTCTCGTTTATACGTATTTGATCAAGATTACCAAAACATCTGAGCGTCTTCCAGATAGACTTTGGGCGTGGCCACGCAAACATCTTGTCAATCCTACGAGTGGCCAAGCAGTATTAAACTTCAACACAAAGTTGAAGGAACAAATCCTTTATTGACTGCGAGCATAACCCTCGAACTTCGCATCATTTTCGAAAATAGCCCTTATAACTACCTTTTACGGTTAGCGTTAGACCACCTTACAGAAAATAAGCTACATCCTCGGCAATTATCTGTCATCTCAAGTCTGAGGATAAATATTCATGATATACTTGATGACAACGATCCATAAAGTATAATCATGTGGTTGGGATAAGTCCTATATTCAATTTATCCAATATTGAATATCATGTGACATTGGTGTCTCAACCTACAGTCCATTCTACCAATCCTCACATTTGCCTTAGTTCAATAATATTCCCATATTATTAATTGACAACGGACTATTTAGAATAAAATATAATAATTTTACTCATGGATTTAAACATGCAAATATAGGACACAAATATTAATAATGAGAATAAACGCTATCCGCACTTTATTCCATTAAAATAATATTGCTTTAATATCCCTTATCCAAATACTAACTAGATCAATGCATGATAATTCTCATTAATGAATTATGCCACAAGTCATGTTCCACATACTTGTTGACAAGGCATAAATCAACTAATGTTGATCTATCGGAATTTTGAGAATACTTATTTCAATAATGAAATTCTTGTATGCTTTCATTCATCTATCTAGATATTGACACATACTTCATAAAATACGTGGCATCCTCATTCACGAATTTATGACAATTAAACTACCAAACCTTTGTAGTTAAAGTATTCTAATTCTTTATGTATAATGCAACTATGCTCATATTGAGCACAACTAGTATACATGGTTTCCTAATAAGGATTAGCTCCCACCATGACTAGTATTGAGTGTCATCTCAATCTTACTAGCATCATTGTATCCAAACAACAATATGCTCTTTTAAAGTTCCGTAAACTTTAACATTCATCGTGTAATGTTTTGATATCTTCAAATCCTTCAAGATTTGAGCACAATATCAATCAAGCAACAATATGCCATATGGTTCATATTTAGAATTTTTGGAGCAAATCCAGGCTGAGGATGTAAATTCTAAACCATATCCATTACACTTATCTATCTAATAGTTTCAATTAGATATTAATGTTGTCAATCATCTTGCATCCAAGCATGACACAACAAGCAACATGATGTACATGAATAATCCTTTTGTCAACCTTAGATTTATTCATGTCATATCTTTTCAAAGATATGTTTCTATCTAGATCTTCTAATAGAATATCATGTTCTTTTAGAATCAGTTATTTTAACCGCTGATGTTTATGATCAAATAAACATATACTTCAAGGTTTTATTTTCTATATGAAGTTTCATTCCAAACTAAAACTTAACATATTAATGTTAATGGAATGTTACTTCCTATATGTTATACAACATATATGAAATAAGAAAATAAATACATCACTCCCACTAGCTTTCAGGAATATTAAGAAATATCTTATTTTAATTATAAATCAAACAAGATTTAATAATTAAAATAAGTATATCTTTTAGATGCATGCATTAATCCATTTTCAAATGATTTTGCACTTTTGTATACTATTAAAGATTATTTGAATTCAAACACTCCTTTCAATTACTTTTCATCCTCGCTCAAGTAATTATCCAAGAAAGAGTTTTGATATTCCATTATTAACTTCATATAAATGAAACTAATAATGACAATCATAATCTTTATATATTTAATGTGCTTAGAAAGAATCTCAATCACATTTAATTGCTTAATTGCGATTGATAATCTTTTCACATATTAAATATGTATACAAATATTGTCCATATGATTTCTACACAAGAATTTTAAATCACTAGGATTTTCATTTCCTTTGTAGAAATTCATTTCTATTCTATAGTATTACTATAGAGTTTAAGATCAACTATGTTTCCAAACTAGTTATCCTTTTGGACTGCATCTAATTATTCATAGTATGAGTAATTTGCCAAATAACATTTGCAATTTATTAACAGGCATATTACGATCCTGTAACTCATAATTCTCAACATATTCTACAAATATTTGAGATATCCTTGCGGATCTATGAATAAGAATTCCATTATCTTGAGATTTAACACTAACATGTTAAATCCTCATTATGATTTTGCTAGCGTATTTAGAAGATTATGTATCTTGTAATTTCTATCTTTTGAAGATAAAACTCCCACTCGCCTTTTGCAATTTATAGATTACCTATAAATGCTTAGCAAATAGAGCAACACAAAACTTGTTCTCTTTTGGGACTTTACAGATACAAATTGACATTTCCTAACCTTAATTTGTTAATAACCTACCCAACAAGTAGTTTAACAAACTCTGAACTTCAATTTTAAGACTCAATGTGACTCAACACATTCCATAATCAAATGTATCTTATTAATCTTCTAGGTTGGAGTCTAATTGAGTATTTTCAATCCATACTCAATTTCCTATCCTTGATATCTTTAGGAAGAAAAGAAAATATAGTTATCTCAAATCAAACAATGTATCAAGAGTTTGATTCTCCTAATTGAACATACCATAAACTTATGTATTTCATCAGGATTGATATTGTAAGTCAATCTTACAATATGTGAGATAAATATATTTGTTTTGGCTTACCTATTTACCAACTAAATCACTTTAATGGTATAATAGATTTTCCAAGCCAATTGCATGCTTTATAACATAAGTGCCTTTTAGCCCAAGCCACTTAATTTCTATGTCTTTACCAAAAAGACATAACCTGTTATAATCCCAATTTCCGTTACAAATCATTGATCAACTCAATGACTCCTTGTATATGTCTTAATAAAAAAACATAACAATTATAACGTCTTACTTTGTTATAAGTCTTATAATAAAAGACTTCATATTTATATCTTTATATAAAATACAAATATGCATAACTAAAGTAATTATGAAACCCACAACTTGGTTTCAATAGTATTTCAAGTTAATTTATTACTTCATATATTTATGTCATTCCAATAATACATAAACATCTGAATATGAAGTAGTATAAGATTACTTCATTTATTTATGTCATTACAACAATACATAAATATTCTCATTAGAAGTAGTCTTATTATCATATTGACACTTGTTCTAATAATTATCTAATTTTAGAAACTTGTAAATTAACATAGTTTCATTTCATCAGCCGAGGCTGATAATGATGAAAGTATGTAATTTACCTTGTCATTAATATCTAGTAATGAAAGTAGGTATTAACTTCAAGTGTTCTATAAATTAGAATGTGTATAAAACACATTAGAACATTAGTCTCTTACCTTGCAGTCAAGAGAACCATTTAAATCATATTCCTTTATGTTGTTGCTTGCACACAATAAGATTTCTCCCACTTGTGCATGGAACAACATTACGTATCAGATAAACAACACATCAATCGTTTGCTTATTTGATCAATATGATTGTGTCATAGATATAAGTAGATATAGAATCACCTCGTCTAGTAAGGAAACGTACACGACTATCCTTAATACCACAAGTGTCTATATTTGGAAAGTATTTATCTCAAGAGATTCTAGAGATAATTCGGGAAACTACCAAGACTTGTAGCTCCCACTGAATTTAAGATTACTTCATGAACTCATTATCCAGTAATTTCAGCACTATGCTCCCACTAAATTTGACAACATTATAAATGTTCCATAACCAGTAAAAGCAAATAGTGTGCTGCTTACTTTCCTACATCTTTGATGAATCCCTTACGTAACAGCTACTAAGGTACTTCAAAAATGTATTCTACTTTGTGAATGATGGAATATCCATCAATGCAATTAACTTGAAAGAATTGGGTATGCAATTTCTTCCTTAGTTAGGTCTACCATCCCCATCATGGTATGTAGCACCTTTAAATGGTTAAGGCATAATAACTAGATCAACATTCTAGTTTGCCTTTTACCAATTTTGCGGTAATTAGTCTAGTTTCTAATTTAATAACTCCTAACCTTGCAATTTCTTTAAGAAATTCGCCATGAGTTATTCCTTAGAATATAGACAATTCTAATTTTTTTTCTATTATACCTTTCTCATTCATGAAAAGGAATAGGATTAAGTCTCACTCTTCACACGGAAAGTAGACTAGGTTTATCCTTTAAGTTAGGTTGACTCTTTCCAAATACCCCTACAGGGTGCAGATCAACTTTCCATTTAAAGGAATTTACTACGTTTACGGTTTTAATGTTGCATTAAATACATTAAAAGAATTTTCAAAATTCAATTTAGTATTTTGATAATAACTTTTCAAGAAAATTAAACACCCACGGTAAAATAAAATTTCACCATTTAGTTTTCATTGAAAATTAGGATCCAAATTGATGTCGTTTCATCACATCAGCTTTGGCTGCTAGCAATGAAAGTACTCAATAAGGTAGAGCTGCACTCAATTGCCAATATTCAATTGCAATTCCTAGAATCATGGGACTTACATTATATTGCCAACATCAGTTGCAAAATGTAAGCATGTTTCATCCCCAAATCTTTATGCCTTGACGCCGTCCCATCACATTCAGCTTTGGCTGCTAGTGATGAAAGTGCCCAATTAAGTTCACCAACTTAAGAAACTGTAAATTGACGTCGTTTCATTGCATTCAGCTTTGGCTGCTAGCAACGAAAGTACTCAATTTACCCTTAGACCGCACCCTTTGAACATCAACATTCAGCTTTGGCTGCTAGTGATGTAGAATGAAACCTTAGGTGTTTCTTTTTGTAGTTGGTTGGCATATTACTTAAATTTTAAAGGGTATAAGTTTTGATGTGTTAAATCAAAAAATATGTACAAAGATGTCATGCATTCATCTTTGTATCATATATATTTTCAAAAACTAAACCGTTTACTCATTCGCAGCTCAAATCATCAAATCTTTTAATTGAGGCGTTGAACAAATTACAACATTGCCTTAAGATGCTTCGTATTTATCGTGGTGTACTTGGTAAGTCTAAAATTGACGCACAGGCGGGCGTAGGGACGACAGCCGCCGAAGCTGGTTAAAACCGTGCCCCTCTAAGGTCACAATTTAATGCGAACCAACTAGAACCCACTTTTTAATTTGCCAATTTTAGGTCCGCCGCTTCGACCACTTAGTACAGTCGCAATCAATCAACTAAAAAAAAATATGATTTTCTTGCTAAAACAATTAATGTAGTAAATTTATTATTGCTAGTATCGCCTGGGAGCAAATTACCGTGCGAAGCGAACCACTGTCGGCACATAAGACTTGGCAATAAATAAAATTACTACAAAGGTTTCATAGTTATTAGTCTTATTTATTTTTATTATAAAAATTACCCTCTTATGTGTTGCAATCCATCATAATATATAAACACAAAAGATCAAGTAATTACAAAAATAAATAAACACATAATAACAAATATATGATCATCCACGATATCATATAGCCACATGCAAACCTTTTTCAATAAATCCTAATATTAATTCTATGTGTAATTTTAAATGTATGTAACTAATAAAACTCCCATTGGTTTTCGAGCTCATTGTGCCCAATGGTCCACAGACGCCAAATAATTTGGCCGCGTAAGTTTTAGTTAGTTAGATACCACATTGCACATAACTTATTAATTAATATATATTGAGGTCTTCCCCAATTTAAGATTTATTTAACAACATGTAGCAAACAATTCAATACAAAATCATACAAATCACACCATGACAAAATATGCAAGATTTTGTCATGGATACTATATTGATCACATAATCATGTAGCACATATTATTATGTCAATATTTTACGTACGTATCTAATTAATTAGTGACATCACATACGGTATTCACTAATTAATCCCTAAAAAATTTTCATGCAATCCTAGGGTTCCTCAAGTTTTAATTAAAAAACTAAAACCCTAATTTTTAATTAATATGGATCGAACCATATTAGGGTTTCATAAAAAAAATAAACAAACCCTAATTTTATAATTGCATGTAATCTCTACAAGATCCAATTTTTAGGTTTAAGTAATTAATTACAAGTTCTAAACGAGGCTCATGATGCCACTGTTGGAATATGTGAACTATATATAAAATCATAAACACATATAATCATCAAGAACACGCAGCGGAAAGATCTACAAGAACAAGTAATTAATTAAATTAAATAGACACGTACCTTAATGATTCCTAGCAAGAACAAGGAATCCCTTGAACAAGAACAAGTAATATAAACCCTAATTGGGAATATATTAGGATCGATCACCATCCAAGATCACAAGCTAAAGTAAGCTTGTCACTCGTTCCTGTACACACGTAATGATAGCGTTTCAATGAGAAAAGCTAGTTTCTTGATCACCAATAAACCAAACACTTTATTGCTATACTTGATTCGCCAAATCCTAGTGGATTTAAAAGAGGGTCGAACAAGTGTAAGCAAGAGGAAGAGAAGAAGAAGAAGTTTGGCTTAGTTAGGGTTTCAAGATTAGAGAAAAACTAAAACACAATGAATTGTATTTATAGTGTTTCTTTTCTTTGTGCCCAAGCAAACCAAAACCGGCCCTCCCCCTAAAAGGAAAGTATTGGCCGATCCTAGTATCCCACAAGGGATTCTAGATCCTTCTTTCCTATTTTCACGTTTAGTCCTTTAACGGTCGTTAGTTAAAACCCCGTTAAGTACTAACCGTCGTTAAGTGTTTTTATTGGTGAAATGAATAAATAAATAAATACATAAAATATATATTTAATTATTCATCATTGAAACTCTCACGTTAATGTGTGCAATCCCGAGCCTCGGGTTCGAAACCGGACATACGTATATTAATATTTGTACATAAAACCTAACAACTTCAATATACAGACTCAATTGAACACACTTTCATCTTCATTTTAATTTCTTCACAAATACCATCACAAAAACAACATACCATAATCAAATGAGTTAGCATTTCAAAATGCTTAAACTACTTGCTTGGCTCACCATCGTCCTTAACCGGATTCGGTAAGAGTAAAAATCGTTCGGTGGTGGTATTGTTTACAGAATCTGATTGGAATGTTGTTGGGTTTGATTTTTCTATTTTTTGTATGGAAAAGGGTCAGGTGTTTATTCGAAACATTAAAGTGGAAATTGAATAAATTTTGGTGATTGTTGGTTTTTAGGATTTGTTAATTTTAGATTAAAAGAAGTTAAGTAATTTTATTTTCTATGTTTTTTATTTTTATTTTAGTGTATTGATTGATTTAAAAGATATGGTAGGCCTCTGAATTCAGATAAGGAGGTTCGTCCTGTGGAAGAGGCTGTTAACGTGGAGATGGAAATAAAAGTGGAAACATTATTGTAAGAAGATGTTTCTGAAGGGGATAATCAGAATTAAATGGGTTATCAGTTGGAAAGTTCGAAGTCTTTGTTGAAGATTGCTGATGTCGATGGTGGTGATAATTCAACGAACAAGATAGCGGAAGGAAGTAAAAAGATGGTACTTTTTTAGGGAGATTTTTCGGGCATTTGAAAGCTACCTTATAACTAATGGATATGTAAAAACGTATAATGATCTGAATTTAGATCGAGTATGTGTTTGGTAACTTGTTTCAGTTACACAACAGCTGTGGTGGTGATGGTGGTTTGTTGGTGGCGATTTGATGGTGGTGTGTGGTGGCGATTTGATGGTGGTGTGGTGGTGATGGTGGTTTTGTTAAATCTGGAAAATGGGGTGGTGATGGTGGTTTTCAGATATGGTCCTTGTGGGACACTAAAATGACCATAATACCCTCATGTGCAAGTCTCACATGAGGGACTTTAACGGTCAAACTTGACGTCCGTTTGGTCAAGGGACCATCTGTGTTAGTAGTTTCTGAGTTAGGGACTAGGAGTGCAAAAAAAAAGTCAAGGGACCATATGTGAAAGTCAACGCCAACCACAAGGACCATCTTTGTAATTTACTCTTTTTTTATGTTACGCTATTTGTTTTATTTAGAGTTAACTACATTTTTGGTCCTCGTGATTTACCGGGTGTAACGATTTTGGTCCAATAGTTTGAAAAGTAACGGATCATGTCCAGAATCCGACGACCCGTAACACTTTTGGTCCAATTTGTTGTTGACTGTTAGTTTGACCAGTTAAATAGCAAGAAATGACTAAAATGCCCTCATCATGATATTGAAGATGACTAAAGTACCCTCCTTTCTTTTTCTTTTCTCTTTCTACAATTAAATTATTTACTCATCTTCAACCTATTTATACTCATTTTTTAACCTCAATTTTTTTCAGCCTCAACAATATAACCGGTACCACCTTAAAAAATCAAAAAATACATGAACAAAAACATCACAACATACACATATAAAGATCACAAAATCATCTATTAATTTTTTTTCATTTAACATTACAATATTTTTTGCCACAACCTTCGACACAAAAACCATCTATCACCTACAACCAAAAATACAACCACTAGCCACGAGTACAAACATCAACCACCAGATTTTTACAAACATCATCCATCAAAAAGCAAACCCCCATTTTAATCGTCTTACAATATTTTCGAATATAGCAAAAATCAAATAAAAAAAACAAAATCACACAAAAAGGGTTTCGGCCCATATTATAACGAATCCAAATCCAAAGCACGAATCCATACTAAACGAAAAGAGACGCAACTAGGAAATATGCTCGGTTTCAAAACGGGATAAGCTCTTCGGGCTTTTTGGACACCAAAACAACTCGATACACGAAGATGAGTGATACCATTTGAACTTTAAAAATCGTTTTTCACAAAACCCATTCGTTTCACACGATTTATTTATAAATCGATTCACAAATCTTTAAATAACACTAAAAACCGATTCACACTTCATGTGAATCGTATTTTTAACAACCTTTAATTGCTTTTCGTTTTTAAAATACTTACCACAAGAAAACTAAGCTAAGAGGACGGTGGAGGGACAAAAACGCGAGTAACAACTTCGATCTACCTTCCAAGACCTTCAATACTATCGGATTTGTGTAAGGGATTGGTGGTTGTGGTGTTTGGTGGCGGCGGTGAGGTGGTAGTTGAGGGTGGCGCGGCGCGGCTGGAAAAAGAGAGAGTGAGAGGATTTGTAAATGAGTGGGTGAGTGAGTGGTGTGTAAATGTTACGGAGTATATCTTTAATAGAATAAATGAAATGACAAGATTACCCTCATATTTAACGGTCAAAGAGAGTCAAACTAACGGTGTTAGTAAAATTGGACCAAAAGTGTTACGGGTCAGCAGATTCTGGACGAGATCTGTTACTTTTCAAACTATTTGACCAAAATCCTTACACCCGGTAAACCACGAGGACCAAAAATGTAGTTAACTCTTTTATTTAATTAAACAACAACAACAATAACACATTAAATATTAACACATTAAACAACTACAACAACATTAACACATTATTTAAAAACAACACCACCTACTACACATGAAGATTATTTATTTCATCTAAAAGCTCATGGAGCATTGCACCCGACTGACATGCGTGATCCTCAGGATTTTTTGCCAATTCCAGTGATGCCTCTAGCGTCTTTATTCTTGTCATCAACATCTTGTTTTGAGACACTAAGATCTTGTTTCTTGTTTCAAGCTTGTCAATCTTATTATCTTTAGCTACGCAGTTTGAACACTGCGTTGAAGAAGAGGCTTGACTAAAGTGCTTGTTTCGAAAAGCATCCTTTCACATAAAGTATCCACACCCATAGTCTTCTGTTCCTGGCTGTTACATGTTAAGAAAATTATAAGAAATGTATTCTTAACAAACAAATTATTTACATAACTAAGCAAACGTATGATTATTTACCACTGAAAAATGACATGCATAATACGGTTGACCATAAGTAGCATCTGTACGGGATGTCTTTTCTATAATCAATCCTCTCCGACAGCGACACAAGAAATGATTTTTTTTATTCCACCTGGCCAAAGAATTTGTATAATAATTTACAACATAAATCAGTAATGTTATTGTTAATTTAAATAAATTTTTAATCATTTACTATGTTTTGAACGTGTTAGAATACAAACAGTTATTTACAACATAAATCAGTAATCATTTACAATGTTTTGTCGGTATAATTATTTACAACATAAATCAGTAATCATTTACTATGTTTGTGCTCAAATATTCTCAATAATTTCAGTATACATGCGTTGTCGATCGGAAGATAAAGTTTCTCATGCGGATGCATTGGGAACTCTGAACGACCTCCATTGTGGGTGAGTAGTGGGGAATGGTGAATTTCCATCCAGCGTCACATAAATGAAGTGAGCACACTCGTCGTGACCCACACGGGCAATCACAAGGGGGCCAATTTCTTGTGATAAGTCTGGACCGGACAAAAGCGGAAAACATGTATAACTTTGTTGTTGGGATATAGATACAACTGGTCGGTTAATTAGTGAAGCAATAACCAACCCTGTGTAACACCCCCAAAATATCGCAGCGGAACGATAGTGTCAATTGGGTGCTACTTCTTTATATAAAGCGCAAGGTATAGAAAACGACCTCTAAATGAGACGTTTTGAAAAGTTACCATTCGAATTATTTAAATCCGAGTTATTACAAGAGGTCCCAAAGTATATGACTACATAAATGTTTTCAAAATGTATCGAATAGTAAAGGATAAAAGCATAAGTCTCCAAAGCATGCAAATGACTCTATGATCCATGCATCCGCTATCTCCTTACTAACCTGAGATAAACATGCTAAAAAGTGTCAACACAAAGGTTGGTGAGTTCATAGAGTTTAGTTAAATTGTAAAGCCTTCAAATAATGTTCCCACAGCAAAGGTATTGTAAATCCATTCAGTTCCAAGTTCCGCCCATACAAAACTTGCAACCTATGTGTTCACAACCCACTGCTAAAATATAGTATGAGTAGGACATATGTGTATACGATATATGCGAGTACTTAATGTAATGAATAACAACCAACTGAACCTCATGACAAGTTTACATAAGTTTACACAAGAATACTGGATTATATTCACCCAAGGCCATGAATCTGGGACCAAGGGTGGGGGCGTCAGCCCGATAGTACTATCAATACCTATCCAACGGCTCCATCCAGGAGTTAAACAGTTGCTAAAGAATAAAGCGTATAAGAATAAGTTTAACACATTAAGGCACATATCGCAACTACACTTCTTGTCCAAAAGTATAAAAAGTATAGTGTAGCATAAGAGTATAAATGTTTTGAGTACTTGTGGAAGTCAAAGCAAGTATTTGAGCATGTATCTCCCCCAAAGAGTTTATAAAGTAATTAAACGAGTAAAAGTGGGGCTATGACTCACGGTAATCCGTAAAAGTTTAGAGTACTTGTGAAAGTAAATGAAAATAGTTGAGCATGTATCTCCCCCAAAAGTAATTCAAAACGTATAAAAGTAGGGGCTATGGAACTCACAGTAATACGTAAAAGTTTAGAGTACTTGTGAAAGTAAAAGCAAGTAGTTGAGCATGTATCTCCCCCAAAAATAATTCAAAACGTATAAAAGTATGGGCTATGAAACTCACCTTGAACTAATGATATCAAAACGTATAACGGATTCGATGGATAAGCCGGGGAAACCTCTACGCGCAACCTAGAATATGATGTTATGTATTAGGTTCTAAAACAACGAAGTGAATATATAAACATGCCTTATATAGTTATTACATTAATTATGCTTGGATACTTAATGTTTGTAAAGTTGTATAAGTGTTTAAGTCTAGTTTGGGATTTTTGTTTATTTAAGTTTTTTCATCTAAATCTACCCGTTATTTCTAAACCGTAAATGATCACGACTCGGTTTTTATGTCTTCGGAATGGTTTTTAAATGAAATTTACAGATTTGTGGGTCCCACTACCCCAAAAGTTACTTAACTAAGGTCAAATTACTAATTTACCCTTCTATATACATGCTGTTGGTTACATCAACTCACAGTCTCGCGGAAATGTATCTCCCCCAAAGAGTTTTTTTTTCGAAATCATGTATATATATATATATATATATATATATATATATATATATATATATATATATATATATATATATATATATATATATATATATATAGAGGTGGGATATATTGAGAAGGAGTGTTAAAATAAAAAGGCTAGGAAGCCACCACGTACTGCCACATGTCTCCTCCCTACCTTTTCTTTTTTTTAACTAGCAAGGGCATCATCGTCATTTTACCCCTTATGGTATATAAAGTTTTTTTTTTTTTTTTCCTATTCTTTTTCACTTTTCAGGCTTTCTTCCATCCTCTCTCATAAACAAACACACATATTGACTCTTTTTCACTTTGATATCCTTCATCTCCTTCAATCATGATATTCTTCTGCACCATGATATTCTTCTTCTCCACTGGTTAACCGCCTGAATCCACCATGATATACACCGTCTTCTTCATCGTCTTCTCCGCTGTGATTCTGAGATGTCGATTGAGTGTTCACCATCAACAACACATAATGAGTCTTCATCATCAACTACTAATGACGGTTTATCTTCAACAATTAGTTTATCAAACACAAATAATGATAGTAAGATATTAATATGTTGTTTTTTTTTTTTAACTTTTTTTTTTCAATTTACTTTATGTTAATTTGAACAATTAATTGTAATTAGTATTGTTATCTTGATGATTTTGTATGTTTGATCTGGAACAAAATGTAAAAAAAATTGATACAAAACTTGTTTAGGAAAGTTGCATACAAGATATTTGATAAAATGTCTCAATGGGCATTTATAACTGTGATGCGCTAAATTTACATCGTGATGCACTAATTTTACACTGTGTTTCATCAGTTGTAAATTTTACACTGTGATGCAGCTGTTCTGAAATGTTGATGCAATAGGTGTTTGTTTATTGCAAATATAGATCTAAAAGTTTATTTTTGCTTATGTTATTAGTAAAAAATATTTGTATGTGTAATTGTATGTATGATGCAGTTGTTCTAAAACTTTGGTGTAATTGTTGTTTATTGTTATCGTATTCAGCCGTCTTTGATATGATTTGTAGATATGTGATATTCATTGTTGTTTTTTGTTTTTGTTTCTTTATTGGTGAAATTGATTTAAAACATTGATGTGTTAGGTGTATAATGTTCCATCAGGTTACACATAGTTTAGTTTTTTTGTCCTATAGTGTTTCCTTAAGTTTTATTGTGATGTGCTTGATATAACATAGTGATGCAGTTGATTTAAATCATTGATATAGTAGGTGTATAACGTTCCATTAGGTACGCATAGTTTAGTTTTGTTCCACCCTATATAGCTAGATGATATATTATAAAGACTTTTAAAATAGGTACAAAACGTGTTTAGGAAAGTTACACACAATGTATTTGTTAAATTGTCTGTGAGATTTTATGATTGTGGTGCACTAATTTTACATTGTGATGCATCAACTATTATGCTTTCATTATTTTGGTCATTTTTCAGTGGAAAATGCTTGTATGTGTGATGCAGCAGTTCTGAAATGCGGATGCAGTAGGTGTATGATAAAATGTCTTAGTGAGATTTTATAACTCTGATGCACCAAGTTTACACTGTTATGCATCAGCTTTTAATGTTTAATTGTTTTTGTCATTTTTTCAATTGGAAAAAGCTTGTGTGTGTAGTTGTATGTGTATAGATATTGATGCAGTAAGTTTTTGCTTTTGACGAATATAGATCTAAAACCTTATTTACTACGTTATAATTATTTATCTAGACGCATGTAGACTATTGTTAAAATTAAGAAGTCGTAAGAACAACACTTTTGTATATAAATTTGCTTCCTTGTTATGAGTTTCATTGTAAGTTCTCTCCGTGGGAGGAGACAAAACCTGATGATCTGTTTATCTGCAGGATGGAAAAGTCTCACAACTTGAGCATGTATTCGTTCGAGGCAGCAAAGTTAGGTATGAAATAATTTTCTGATATGAAATGTTGTCATTTGACTTATAATTTACACCAAGTACTGACAATTCTTACAGGTTTATGATCATACCAGACATGCTAAAGAATGCTCCTATGTTTAAGCGATTAGAGGCTAGATTTAAGGTACACCCCCTAGTATATAAGTCAAATGCAGATTGAATGTTGGTTGGTAATATATAAGTCAAATGCAGATTGAATGTTGGTTGGTAATGTATTGATGGAGTTAATTGCTATTGTTTAAATGATAGTGAATTAAGCTGCTTATGATAATTGAATGTCTATTGTCAGCTGATGCAACCATAAATTTCAAATCGTCAATCTATGATTATTTAAGTTAGTGTCACCAATGTCAGAAATTCTCTCACCTTTCAATTATTTTGGGTTTTATATCTCTGCATTAAACTGTTATAAATGAGGAGTTTAGTTCATGCCGGATAAAACTCAACTATTTAAGTGATAGGCTGCTTAGAGCGACTAAATACCTGTAATTACCTATTAAAGACTGAAAAAAGTAGAAGAAATGAACAATTACCACAGAAAAAAGAATACCGGGGGAGAGTAGTATGTTATGGAAATGCGCATAGTTTTTTCATAGATTATCAACGGTAGTCACTAGATCTTTCCCCTTTTTCTTTTCACTTTGGATATCAGAATCTAGTTATGGTGGAAGGTTGTCCTGGTTCGGTGGAATATACTTTCATTTTGTGAACTACATTTATGTGAAGGAGTTACAAAACCGAGTGTACCAAAATTTTGGTCACGGCTACAAGTTTTAAACACTGCTGTGCACTCAAAATATCTTAATAAAAAATGCATTTGCTGTTATGGTTTACCATAATCATATTTTGTTTTTTGCAACGGTTATATTTATGTTGATATTGTAACCTTTGGCTTAACCAGCTATGCATGCGCAATCTACGAGAAAAAGTTGCAAATGGAGGTGACCCAGCCAAACTACTTGAAACACGTGAAACACATGAAGATCCATATAATGAACAAGGTACACATGCCACGTAATAACATGTCATGTTACTTTTTTGAAGTTATTTTTTACAATTCTACTGCAAAATTTGTCTCCTTCAATGTGAAGCTAGATTAGCATTTAACCATAGATTCTCAAGTACATTTCCAGTATGTAATGGTCATATAAGTGCGAGCATAAGAGTACAATCTGGTCAACAAAAGATAAAAGCCACTATTTTTCTGAGCATAAGAGTGTTGGATGGAAAGATATGTCGCTTACTCCGTCTTCTTGTCGTTGGCCTGGTGGTGCTGCTCGACCAAAATATGTTTTTGTGTTATTATTTGTGTTTTTAGTTGACTTAATTTAATGTTAAAACTGTTATATTCAATATTTGTTTTTGTTGATTGATGCAGTTGTTTTAAGTCATTGATGCATTAGTTTTTTTATTTATTTTCATTAGGTTAAGCATAGTTTATTTTTGTTTGACCCACAGTTTTTCTTTAAGATTTGTTCTGATGTGCTTTGATATAACATAGTAATGCATTGAATTTATAAAATTGATGCAGTAACTATTCAGATGTTTAAAGTTTTATTATATATAGTATATTCTGATGTGCTTTGATATAACTATTCAGATGTTGTGATTCATTTTTTTATATATCAATTCTATTCTGATGTGAGTTGTTTAGCGGCTTTTGGAAGTTTAGGAATTGGCTGCTAAAGTTGACTCAATTGGTGGTGTTTACTTTGTTCCGGCATTTAATGGAGTGTTTGCACCATCTTGGCGTGATGATGCTCGTGGTGTATTAATTGGGATCACCCGGTTTACATTATATAGCTCGGGCTGTACTTGAAAGTCTGTGCTTTTCAAGTGAAAGAAGTATTCAACTATCTGCAAAATCTATATGGTGTGCTAATAATCTAAATGGAGGTGAGGATACATATGAATTTTAGTATTATATTGAATGGGTTTTGTTTAATTAATCGTGCTAATTATATATTTTTTTCAGAAATTATGACGAGTATGTTGGAAAATTCCGATATGGGAATTCTTTTCCCTGATGTTCAGTTTTGGAAAATGGATCCAGAAGCCTTAACACAATTATGACGAGCATGTTGGCAAATTATGGGCATACCTTTTCCTGGTTTTCAGTTTTGAAAAATGGACCCAAAGGCAATAGTATGTATAATAACATTGAGAAGCAACAGTATCTATAACATTGTGATGCAGTAGTTTATACTTTGTGATGCAGTATAAAAACAAAGTGATGCAGTTAAGTATTAATGTGATGCAGTAGAATAATACTGTGATGTAGTAGAATAACATAGTGATAATACTTTGATGTAAAATAACATAGTGATGCAGTAATATCACAATGAGATGCACTAGAATAATACTTCAATGAGATGCACTAGAATAATACTTCAGGATTTTGGCTTTGATGGCTTTTTGATAATTTAAATATTATTCCTCGATTCACTAGCTTTATACACTGTGATGCACTGGTATTGTTAGTGCATCACAATTATCAATCTAATGCAGGATAATATTTAGTATTCCACAATAATCAAACACAACCATAAATAAAAGTAATAACAGATGCACTAGAATAATACTTCAGGATTTTGGCTTTGATGGCTTTTTGATAATTTAAATATTATTCCTCGATTCACTAGCTTTATACACTGTGATGCACTGGTATTGTTAGTGCATCACAATTATCAATCTAATGCAGGATAATATTTAGTATTCCACAATAATCAAACACAACCATAAATAAAAGTAATAACAAAGAATGATCATTAAAAGTAAATGTACTTAGTTTTCAACAAACATTAACCAAGTGTAAAAGTACTATAGAAACACTAATCATTCAGTAAAACACATCCAAAAGATTTGTCAGTTTTTAACTAATCCTTACACAAATGCCATAGCAGCCCTCAACGGTCTTGAATAGTGTTTCGTGATACCTTTTCATCCAATTTTGATCCACTCTAACATGAGTATTTGTTAAAATCTTAAAGCTCTTTGCTTGCTTCTTCGAGTATGCTTCTGATGCTATCTTTTTAACATTAAAACTGATGAGTAATATCTTTACCAAGTACTTGGCGCGAAGCATATTCAGTTGTGATTTTTGACTTGCATTTTTCCTTCTTGAATTCATGCAAAAATACACCGCGACCAACATATGTTTCCATATGTCTCATGACAAAGACACCACCGTCTTCACCGTTGTACATTGTCTTCCAAGATTGATGCTGTATGAAATAGGCATTGATGCAGTAACAAATAAGCATTGATGCAGTAACAGATATCACTGCACATTTGAGATGCAGTAATAAGTAAGCATTGATGCAGTAACAAATAAGCTATGATGCAGTAACATATAAAGATTGATGCAGTAAGAAATAAGCATTGATTCAGTAAAAAATAATCGGTGACTGGGTGCCCTTTCTAGATCCAGGAGGGCCTACATAGAAATTTGATTTTAAAACCAAAAACATAACTGAATAAAAAGTCCCAATTTCAACAATTTAAAACAATGACAGTACCATCCACAATCTAAAGCAAGAAAACACTATAGTATAGAACCTACTTCAGGTGCAGTATGCACCAAAATCACAAAAATCTTCCAAACCCATGACAATTCTATATTCTACAGAATATTTGACATATACACAGAGAAAGTATTATAAAAAGCTGATCACTTAAGGTTCTAACGAACTTATCTAACCTTCAAACATGTTCAGACTTCTGAGCGGCCTACTTGAGGTTAGTCTAAGAGGTCCAATCTCCAATCTATGTAGTTCTAAAACTTAAGACTCATAAACAAATGATGAACCCAAATACTAGTGCATGTTGGTTTTGATGTATTTTCAGTTATGTGTCTATAATGTCCAGATTTATTGCTAAGGGCCTGTCTTTTGTTCTAAGTGACATTTGTAAGTTGTTACTTTGTGTGATAAATATATATTTCACAGTTTCACAAGAAAAAAAGGTACTCATTTAGGGCAATCCTCTAAGCTACAAGGCTTTCAGACAACCCCAGTAAAAAAAGGGTTCCAGGTGGTAAAAGTTACATCACATCAGTCTTTTAACCTTGTAACCGGGTCATTTACCAAATACCTTTATAGACTGGTTACAGTTTTTAAGGTGAAATCAAAGGTGTGTGGTACGCCTTTTATGCAATATGCCCATTTACAGATGTCAAATATCTTAAATATATCATTTAGTAAATGAGAAACTTCATTATAATTTTTAAAAAAATGGCAATTGTAAACAAGTAAAGGTAGAAAGTTTGCAAATAGTGCTTTGACTGACTTCATTAAATATGTTTTATGCTTAAAACTCAATTTTGTAGAGAAAATGGGTGAATACTATTGAATAACTGAAGTGTTATTTGTAGGAGTTACCGAAAGTAGAGTGCGTCCATGCTCAAACTGAGCTTTGCTATGCCCATGATCAGCAGCATGCTTCATCCATTTTTTTGATTCTTGACAGTCTTGAGTGATCCCCCTTCCTGAAGAGTAACAAATTGCTACTTCATACATAGCATGAAAATTCCCATTTTCTGCAGCTCGTAAATACCAACTCGCCTGTTGAAAAACATAACAAAATTAAGAATTTGATCCTGCCCCCTGATTCTTGCGCTTGCTAAATCTGACCGAGGATTGCCATTTTGATTAAAAGATTAATGCTTTTGCAAAAATGTAAGAAATAATTCGTACAGAGTTGCATTTTATTGATGGGGTATTAGTATTAGCTTATTTTGTCCGGCTTATGGGCTTATTGAACTTTTGGTAACGCTAATATGCTTCTTTTGAGGGCTTATGAGCTTATGGCATATTTAAGTGCTATGCCCAAGTTGGTAACCTCATCATTCCTAAAAATTGAGCTTAATAAGTTTTCAATAGTTCAGTAAGCCCATAAGCTGCACTAATACCCTAAACAAGCTACCATTGACTATTTTGTCTGGATTTGTGAGTTCCACTTGAATGATATGAGAAGAAACTAAGATGTTATAAAGGGTCTTATTAACTGAATAGTTGCATGAAAGTATCTTATACGAATAAATAGACAGTCTAACAACATACTGCTTCTTTCAGATTCTGGTTTGTTCCAATAGCCCGCTGCAAACAAAGGGCGGGCTGGTATTGCTGACGAACATAGCCAGCTTTAGAAGCTTGATATAACCACTTGACAGCTTCCATCATGTTTGGCGGTTCAGCTGCATTTTTGAAATAAAACATTCAGAAACTTATACATCTATAATACCCCTTCAACAGAAAAACGAAGATAATAAATAGCATATACACTGTTCTAAAACTACTGCATCTCAGACCAACTACTAGTACATCAGACTAACATTCAAGCACAAAAAATCACTTTCGCACATGACTCAGACTACATCTAACCTAACTCATGCTCATACGCGGCAATTTAAAAGCTGCTGCATCTCAGACCAACAAAATCACTTTCGCACATGAAGCAGACTACATCTAACCTAACTCATGCTCATACGCGGCAATTTAAAAGCTGCTGCATCTAAGACCAACTGCTAGTGCATCAGCCAAACATTCAAGTACACAAAGTCACTTTCGCACATGACGCAGACTACATCTAACCTAACTCATGCTCATACGCGGAAATTTAAAAGCTATTGCATCTCATACCAACCACTAGTGCATCAGCCAAACATTCAAGCACACAAAGTCACTTTCGCACATGACGCAGACTACATCTAACCTAACTCATACTCATACGCGGCAATTTAAAAACTACTGCATCTCAGTTCAACTGCTAGTGCATCAGACCAACATTCAAGTATAAAAACATTTGATAACATTCAGATAGCAACAATTAATATGTACAACATTTGTGATGTAGTAAATTTACATTGTGATGCAGGGTCAGAATGACCAGCGCTCTTCTTTTTATAAATAACAGTTGTGTTAAAGATGGTTACAATAACTACGTCATTATAAAAAATAAAAATAAAACAAATTTTTGGAGGTTAAGCATTAGATATACATTTGACCCATTTAACCTGTTAGAGATATGGCATAAGAAAATGATCAAATTTGCTCCGTTTATAAAAGTAAATGGTTCAAATGTGTCAGCTCTAACTACAACCACCGAAAAAGCTGGAGATTTAGCAGGATGAACTCAGAAAGATACCTTAGGTCGTAAATCATATGCATGACCTTCAACATCTTCCATGACAGTTGAATCCCGATTTGTTGACTTTCTCTTGAAGCTCTTTGACATTAGCTAAAGGATCTGTAGCAGTGTCCTGTATCAGATAAATAAATATATCAGATTCAATGATTTAAAAGTTATATATTAAAATATGCATGTTAAAAGTCGATATTATTGTATAAGGGGAAAATTATTTCACATTAGAATCTGAAATAAACATCAAGTAAGTTATACCTCTGATTCAGATAGCCCAAACGTGGTGCTTCTAAAACAATCTACATTTGGTCGTTGGGCCCCACGAAAGTGACCAATATCCCATTCATAACCTGTAACGGTCAACCCATAGTAGGGATTATGTTTCAAAATCTCATGAATAAATACTTATTTGTAAGAAGTTGCAGTACTATTATTGAGATGATGTACATCTGTGTAACTGTTAGATTCAATTAAGTACCATTTCTCACATCAATGACATCTTTTTTTTATTCGAATGTGATGCAACATCAATGCTATTTGCTATTTCTAGTTTCTTCTTCCATTCAGTTGGTGTAAGAGGTGTTGCTCGCATAGATGAGTCGGTCAACGGAAGATGTGATACCCCTCCTTCCAACTGGAAAGAGAAAACAAATTATAATAAGCGAATGATATCATCCTAAATAACAGAATTTATCAAAAAAAGATGGATTAAAATTTAATGATAGTCCATAAATCATTGATCTTTTTTTAATCTTAAATAAGTAGTGTCGTAGATATGATTATAAATCTGATTTTTTTAATGACGCGATTGCAAGGGAACCATATATTTTGTTTCTTATTTTCGGGATGGCAAAAGGTAACCATATATCCCATATTACACAATGTGGGTACGACAGTATGACTAATTTTCTACTCATCAAAGGAATAGAAGTTCGTTTTTGATAGATTAACATTTCCCTTTCATTAGTTTGCACTAGTAAATGAGATGAATGAGTTGCAGAACAGGTAGCTTGCCTGTACCAAAGAAGGTTTATACCGCAATTTCAATCTCGGTCTATTTGCAGGAGGAGATATCTGAACTAATATGTCGTGAAATCTTATATCTTCTTTTAGCCAGCTCCATATGCAAAAGCATCTTCTGATGGCCCACTGTACTGCACAATTTTTACAAAATTACGCAAGTTAATAACCATGTCAAAGTCTATAACAAAGGATCAAAATAGGCGGGTCGGGCAGGTGGCTAGTGAGTCAAACGGGTTTTTTGATAACGTGGGTCCAAACGGGTTTGGGTCAGAACCAGTGGTTTTATAGTTCTACAAATAATTAAAGTATAATTTTAGATGAATGCAATACTTTTTAATGGATAATCCACAATTTAGGAGATTTTAAGCATTTAGAAACACTTTGGGAAACATTCAACCCATTTTGACTCATCGGAGAAAAAGTAAAAATTGACCCAGCTTTCAGTCAATTCATCAAAACTCGAAACTTCAGCATCTATCTAAGGCTGTGTTAAATTCAAAGTTCAACATGAAATTTAAAACATACTACCCACAACCTAGTCAAACATTACTTGCAGCAAAACACATCCTAGGGCATCAATTTCATTAAAACTACTGCATCAGGCATTCAAATAAACTCATATACACTTTTCGAAATCTAAAACACACTACGCACGACCTAGTCAAACAATATTAGCCACAAAACACACCCTACTGCATCAATTCATTCAAACCACTGCAGTAACAAATAAAAAGCGATGCAGTAACAAATAAAGAGTGATGTAGTAGAATAAAAATAGTAATGCCGTAGAATATAAACTATGATGCAGTAACAAATAAATAGTGATGCAGTAGAATAAAAACGGTAATGCACTACACGCCTAACCTAATCTAGACTTATATGACCATACAAGAACCTACTGCATCACATCTTTACAAATACTGCATCAACCAATCAAACACATAGACAAACACTTTTCGACACTTAAAACACTTACGCGCCTAACCTAATCTAGACTTATATGCCAGATACAAGAACTTACTGCATCACTGCATCATACCAACTGCATCAATCATTCAAACACACACACAAACACATTTCGACACTTTAAGCACTACGTGTCTAACCTAATCTAGACTTATATGCAACATACAAGAACCTACTGCATCACTGCATTACACCAACTACATCAAGTATACAAAGTTACTTTCGCACATGGCACAAACTACATCTTACCTAACATATGCTCATACGCTGCAAACTAAAAGCTACTGCATCTCAGTTCAATAGCTACTGCATCACATAAATAATCAAATATAAAAAGTTACTTTCGCACATGGCACAAACTACATCTAACCTAACATATGCTCATACGCTGCAAACTAAAAGCTATTGCATCTCAGTTCGAAAGTTACTGCATCAGATAAATAATCAAGCATATAAAATCACTTTCGCACATGACAAAAACTACATCTAACCTAACTTATGCTTATACACCGCAAACTAAAAGCTACTGCATCTCAGTTCAATAGCTACTGCATCAGATAAATAATCAAGCATATAAAATCACTTTCGCACATGACAAAAACTACATCTAACCTAACTTATGCTTATACACCGCAAACTAAAAGCTACTGCATCTCAGTTCAATAGCTACTGCATCACATAAATAATCAAGTATACAAAGTCACTTTCGCACATGACACAAACTAAATCTAACCTAACATATGTATATACGCCGCAAACTAAAAGCTACTGCATCTTAGTTCAATAGCTCCTGCATCAGATAAATAATCAAGCATACAAAGTCACTTTCGCACATGGCACAAACAAACACAAGAAAACTAAAAAAAACACAAGAAAACTCAATTCACAATCATACACTAGAACTAAATCTAATTTTGTGTGGCCTAATAAAGGACATTTTGAATAGACACTTCTTTACTACTACTACATACAAGCTCCTTAGATCACTTTTATTCTACTGCATACAAGCTCCTTATATCACTTTTATTCTACTGCATCAATTCTTTAACAACTACTACTTTAAGTATTCAAATAGACAGTAAAGCACATTTCGACAACTAAATTACTTACACATGACTTAAAATAGTTATTTTGAACAAAAAATTACTGCATTAATTTAGTTTTTAAATTACTGCATCAGTTCTTTTACAACTACTTCTTTAAGCATTCAAATACACAATGAAGCACATTTCCACAACTAAATTACTGCAAAACTTAACTTACTGCATCAATTCTAAACAACTACTGCATTAAGCATTCAAATATACAGTCAAGCACATTTGACAACTAAATTACTTATACATGAACTGATAAAGATTTTTTTTTTATTACCTACTGAATTAAGCCAAACAAAACCTACTGCATCAATTTTTTTTCAACTAAATTACTTACACATGGACTAATGAGCATCTAATAAGGAGTGTTCATGTATAATTAATTTAGTTATACATAATCTAATAACCCATCATACGCTACAAAACATATTTTTCTGCATCACTTCTCTACTACTACTGAATACAAGCCCCTTAGATCACTTCTATTCTACTAATGCATTAAGCATTAGTAAAGCTCATTTCTATAAAAGTGCTGCATTAAGCATTCAAATACACAGTAAAGCTCATTTCGACAAATAAAGCTACTGCATCACTTCTATACACCTACTGCATTAATAATTTAAAATCTAAATTTCATTACTGCATTAAGCATTCAAATTACTTATGCGTTTCCTAAATTAATTATGCGTTTCCTAATAAAGCTACTGCATCACTTCTATACACCTACTGCATTAATAATTTAAAATCTAAATTTCATTACTGCATCATATAATTACTTAAAGTAATGCTTACTTGTTGAGTCGCGTATGGATTTTTGTTCCTCCAATTTAGCAGCAACAATCAACCGATTACTCTTTCTACTTGCTAATTTTATAATAAAGATCTCAAAATTAGTAAATGTAAATTAATTAAAAGATGCAGTAAACAAAATTAATGTTAAAAGATAAACTTACGATTCGATTTTATATTGGCCATAGTTGATGCAGTAATGATTAGTGGTGCTGTGGTGAATAGTTGATCCAGTAATGATTGATTGGTGGTGCAGTAATGATTGGTGGTGTGGTGGTGATTGGTGGTGCGGTGGTGATTGGTGGTGCGGTGATGATTGGTGGTGCGGTGGTGGGGTGGTGATTGGTGGTGCGGTGATGATTGGTGGTGCGTTGGTGATTGGTGGTGCGGTGATGATTGGTGGTGCGGTGGTGGGGTGGTGATTGGTGGTGCGGTGATGATTGGTGGTGCGTTGGTGATTGGTGGTGCGGTGATGATTGGTGGTGCGGTGGTGGGGTGGTGATTGGTGGTGCGGTGGTGATTGGTGGTGAGGGAGAGAAATGTGTGTGAAATTAGGGTTAGAAATGAAAAGGGGATCAGACACTAACACGTTTTCTATTACTAACTCTTTGCCCCTTATGTTTTTATTATTTACAAAAATGACACTCCACCTTTTTGATCTTGCAAATTAGATTCAATGGTTGAGATTGCTTCTCATCCTTCTCATTTTAAGAGGCTTCCCATTGTATCCCCACCCTATATATATATATATATATATATACATATATTCTTTTTTTTTTGAAATCGTATATTTTTTTTTCTTATATATATATATATATATATATATATATATATATATATATATATAATATATATATATATATATATATTTGTAAATATATGAAAGTTTCTTGATAGTGGTGGTTTGTAGATCTATGAAAGTGTGTGTATATATATATATATATATATATATATATATATATATATATATATATATATATATATATATATATATATATACGATTTCGGAAAAATATATATATATATATATATATATATTAGTGAGACTTTCTTGCGAGAACCATCTTATCTGCGAGAACTGACAGAACCACAAAAAACATACATGCACGCCTTCAATAATTGTATTTTTGCACATATGTTCTAAAAACAACATATATGTTTTAAAAAAACATGGTTGTTCTAAAGAATTTGATAAGAAATTGGAAATACAAAATTATTCTTTGAAGGTATGCATGTATGTTCTTATAAGGCGTGCAATGACAATATTGCGGCCGTGTGTAAGGTTTTTGTGAAAAAAGAGGATGAGTTCATGATGATATTGAAGAACATAGGTGGATACTTACGATTATTGATGATTTGCATGTATTTTTATTTTATATTAAAAGGCGTACATGTATGTTTTTGGTGGTTCTGTCAGTTCTCGCAGATAAGATGGTTCTCGCAAGAAAGTCTCCCTATATATATATATATATACACACGATTTCAGAAGAAAAAAAAAATATATTTATTTGAAATCGTATGTTTTTTTTTCTTTTTTTCTGAAATCGTATATATATATTTAAATTATTTTTATTGTTTTTTTTTTTTTTTTTTTTTTTTTTTTTTTTTTTTTTTTTTTTTGAAATCGTATATATATATAGTGTAACTTTATTTTCAGAACCCATTTAAGTGCGAGAACCCATCTATGACCGTTAGATCATCTAATCAATGGATGAGATGACTTGTGCCATTAATGTAATTAGTTAAAAGATTTGGTTATTATTTATAAAACACAAAGGGTATTTTAGGAATTACAAAAATAATTTTAAAAGAGGGTTTCAAAGCAAATATTAAACCATAATTTTAGATATAGCAGTTTCATTTTTTTTTTATCTCGCTCTCTCTCCCATAACCCTAGCCGCCCCTTTCAATTACAGTTTCAGTTTTTATCTCTTTGGCTCTCTCTCCCATAATCCTAACCGTAATTGACGACAAGAAAGAGGAAGGAAAAGGCTGCTGCCACCGCTTGTGTTGCCGGAAAAGTTGTTGCCGCCGCTGGTTTTGCCGGAAAAGGTGCTGTACCGGTAACTTCTCCACATCCTTGATATGTTTCATGTGGATCAACGATGTGATGTTTCTTATTCGTTGTTGGTTAATTTCGTTTTCGTGGCTTTTTTTGCCGTGGACCATTGTTAATATTTAGTCCATAATTAATTTGTGTTCAAGTGTTTTAGGCTTTTAGCTTTATGATAGATTGCAACTATAAAAATACTATAATAGCAGTCTTATCTGATATTTGGTTTGCTGCATGTGAATGGGTCGATTTGTTTTAGGCTTTTAGAAATAACACAATAAAGTGCCCAATATTTGCCTTTTAGTGTCAGACTTGTTTATAGTTGTTCAACAACTGAGTGGATATTTTTTTATTATCTTTTGCTTAATAAAAGTCGTCATCACTAATTTTTCAGGTCTACTAAGAGATTTGACAAAAGAAAGGAGAGGTTCAAACATTTGGCATTCTTAAACCTAGCACAAAGTGCTGTTTGTTTACTATGGTCATTCATCAGTAAGCAGTTCTTGTGCTCGTTTATTTTCCATTTATAAACCTTTTACTTATATGTAGCTTTATAAACATCCATTTTGTGGGCCTTCATTTTATAAGCATTTATTTTAGTTACAAATGTTGATCTTAATGGTACATACCCTGATACTTTCTGGTTATTGAATAGTGATAAAGCTCTGGCGCAAAGCTAAGGGTGGACGTGCTCCATGGTGGAGTTATTGGAGTGCTGGAATTACAAACACGATTGGCCCAGCTATGGGAATTGAAGCTCTAAAATATATCAGTTATCCTGCTCAGGTGTGTTAAAGTGTTGTATCTTTTATCAAAACTGTATTTCATTATTATAAGTTGATGCTCATGTCACAAACATATTCATCTTTTGATAGTATGTGAAATGAAAGTTTTTAAACTAGTAGGAGAACTATAAAACTATGATATGTTTTGGTTTGCTGCATGTGAATATGCGATAGAATCCAAATATGATATAAATAAATCTTTGGACCACTTCATGGAAGTATGCTGTTCTCATTTGGATTCGTGATTTTTTTAATTGTGAATGGGTCGATTTATAAAAATACTATGTTTTGGTTTGCTGCATGTGAATGGGTCAATTTGTTTGTGTTATTTCTAATCAGGTCAAATGAGTTTTTAGTTCAAAAGAGAAATGGGCCTCATAATAAAATTAGCCAGAAGTCAAAGGGGTCAAATGGGTTAATTTAAAATCATTGGAATGGTGCATATGTGTTTTTTGGCTCGTACAAAATCAATAAAGTGGTGTGCATATGTGTTTTAAACTGTGCATAACAAGTATGTTTTGGATTATAAAACATATATGTTTTATTATTAAAACACATGTTTACATCATTAGTTAAATATACTCAAGATTGTGCATATATGTTTTATTATTAAAAGTTAAAACACATCTAATTAATGAAAACGATATATGTTTGAGAACATGATGTTTTTAAACATGTATGTTCTTTTCAAAACATGTATGTATTCAAAACAAGATTGTGCATATGTGTTCTGCTAGTTGTTGTGATTAATTTTCGTTTCTTATTTGTTTGTGGTTTAATTGTTTTTGTGCATGTTTGTTTCAGATTGATTGATGAAGATGATGATATCATTTAAGACTGGGAAGTGGATGAACACGAATATACATGAAGATAATTTGCGACTTTTGAAGATATATGATTATTGCATGTGTTTTTGTACTTGTAATCAAGTGAAATGTAAAATTTAAGTCAATCAATCTTGTTTTTCTTTTTATAATGATTTATGTTCTTTAATTTGTGTATCAAACTTTCAAAGAAAATAATGATCATAAAAAAAGTGTTAGCTAAAAAAAACATGTATGCACTTTAACTAATTGAAAACGTGTATGCACCTTGGCTATTTGGGAAAAAAAAACATGTATGCACCTTTGCCAATTTGAAAGAAAAAAAAATAAAAAAAAATAAAATAAAAATCCGAATTTGAAAATTTAAAAAAGAAAAAAAAAAATCCGAATTTCAAAAATTATAAAAAAAACAAAAATAATATGAAAATGTTTTTTACTATTATACCCTTTTGAATTAAATAAAAATAACAAAATGCTATGAAGCATTAAATGATGTACATTGTGTATTATTAGTTGTAAAAATGTGGTTCTCGCAGTTCCCGCACTTAAGAGGGTTCTGAAAATAAAGCCCCCTATATATATATATATATATATATATATATATATATATATATATATATATATATATATATATATATATATATTAATCTGGATCGATTGAGAAGGTTTTTATTTTGAGAAGATTGAGAAAGTTTTCAAAAACGATAGATTTTTAACTTTGATTCATGTTTTTCAAGCGTAAAACTCATTTTAATGTGATTAAAATTCAAAATGTGTAAAAAAAATTTGAATCAATGTTAAAAATCACTCGGTTTTGCGATATATGTAGAATACTGAATCATCTGTACAAATTTAATGAATCATCATCATAACTCGATTTTAACAATGATTTGTGAATCAAATTTGTAATTTATAGATTCGATTCACCATAAAATGATGTTTTACTTGTTAATCAAATCAAAAACATGAATCAGTTTGTTCAAACGAAGATTTCTCAATCTTCTCAAAATAAAAACCTTCTCAATGGAACCGGATCCTATATATATATATATATATATATATATATATATATATATATATATATATATATATATATATATATATATATATATATAGATGTGGGCACTCCTCAGCCCGAAGACAATCTCTCAAATACACATTAAGATGTTGACCCTTTTTTTTTCTTTGCTGATTCCTCTCAATGAAATTTTCCATGTTGCACTAAGTTACTTACGGATGTATGCATGCAGTCCGGGAACACTTTGGGGTAAACACCCATCCAAACAACTCCAACAAGAAAAGGTATAAATATGAAAACTTCTCTACCATTTAGATCGGAGAATTTATGGAGGAAATCCGGTTTTAAATTCCCAGAAACCACACGATTATATAGCCAAAGGGAATACGCCGCGCCTAAAATCATCCCAAGCGTTGCTAATGTGGCTACTAAGCTATTTCTTTGGAAAGCTCCTATATATATATATAAATCTATGAAAGTTTCTTGATAGTGGTGGTTTGTAGATCTATGAAAGTGTAGATCTATGGTGGTGGTTGTGTTTCGTATGGTTTTGTTAGATTTGATGATGGTGATAGTTTCTTATTAAAACTGCTTAAAAAAAGCAGTTGGTTGCTTATAATGGTTGTTTATTGAAACTGCTTAAAAAAGCAGTTGGTTGCTTATAATGGTTGCATAATAAGCGGTTCGAGCAGTTGGTTTATTATGATAAGCAGTTTGAGTAGCTTTTTTTTTTTTTTTTTTTTTTTTTTTTTTTTTTTTTTAAATTTTATGAAACTGCTTATTATGATAAGCAGTTTAAGCAGATCTCAAACTGCTTTTGGTTGCTGGTGAAAAAAAAAACTTGGTTTTTTTAAATGCTTTCTTGAAACTACTTATTATGAAATAAGCAGTTGGTTTTTCTTAAAAAAACCGAGATACGGCGATGATGATAATAATATTAATAATAAAAAGAAAAAAAAAAAAAAAAAAAAAAAAAAAAAAAATCCTTGTGTTGATTGGCATGTCATAACCGAATGGACGGTAAAGTGATTTTTTTTTTTTCCACTTTGCAACCTTTAAATTTGCAGACAAAATGATAAAACGATAATAATCTGAGCCTATTAAAAATCTCGATGTCTTTTTAATGTTTTTTATGCATGTAATATTGAAAAAGCGTAAAATTTATTATTACCTCTTCTGTGTAAAATGGTGAACTTGACATAAAGTTTGATACAAAGTTTGACACAAAGCCTGACATGCTGAAATAAAAACGTGAACGGGGAGAATCTTAAGGCGATGATGATGTATTTACTACAAAAATTTTGCAACCGAATGGACGGTAAAGTGATATTTTATCACTTTGCAACCTTCAAATCTGAGCCTATTAAAAATCTCAATATTTTTCGATTACGTTTTCTTTTTAACATAACACAAAAAATAAAACGTGAAGGGGACAAAATAAAAAAATAAAAAACTTGAATACTAAAAATAAGATAGTAAAAAAAGAAAAGAAAAAGAAGAAAGAGAGTAAAAAAAGAAAAGACTACTAAAAGACGAAAACACGGGACACTAAAAAAAACATTAGGGAATGGTAGGGAGGGTTTTAGTAGGGAGGGTATGTATAACATACCCTTTTTATTAATTGAGCTTATAATTTACCTTTTATTAGCTGTAATTTTTATTGTAATAAACTTAATGATTTTTCTATAATCATCTAAATTAGAGTGCGTTTATTTTGCTTACCCACAAATCCATGCATACTAAGGGACAAATCACCAGCATTCATGTAATTTGATCTAATGGTGAGGGTTAACATAAGATTTAATATGTCAACCTAAGTCCATGTTTTTTTTTCTTGTCTTTTTGTCTTTCTTATTTAGTCACTTTTTTTTTTTGTCTTTAAAAAAAAATTATATATATATATATATATATATATATATATATATATATATATATATATATATATATATTATATATATATATATATATCACAATTTTTTTTAATTCACGTTTTTTAGTCCACTTTTTTTTTCTTTTTTTTTAAATTCACGTTTTTTTTTAATTCACGTTTTTTTTTCTCTCTTTTATACGTTTTCGTCTGTTTTATATGTTTTCATTCATTTTCTTACCTTTTTGTCCATTATTCATACGTTTTTGTCTGTTTTCATACGTGTTTTTACGCTTTCATACGTTTTCGTCTGTTTTCATAAGCTTTCGTCCGTTTTTAAATGTTTTCGGCCGTTTTCAGACGTTTTCGTACGTTTTTGAATATCACAAGTGATATTTTGGATAATTCAAGTGATATTCTGTAATATTCAGAATATCACAAGCGATCACAAACGATATTCTGAATATCACAAGTGATATTCAGAATTTAACAAGTGATCACAAATGATATTCTGAATATCACAAGTGATATTATGTGATATTCAGAATATCACAAGTGATATTCTAAATATCACAAGTGACGTTTTCGTCCGTTTTCATCCAATTTTTTTCGTTTTCGTTAATTTTTCATACGTTTTCGTCCGTTTTCAAACGTGATTTTACGCTTTCATACGTATTCGTCCGTTTTCATATGTTTTCGTCCGTTTTCTTACGTTTTCGTCCGTTTTCATACGTTTTTGAATATCACAAGTGATATTCAGTGATATTCAGAATATTACTTGTGAAAAATGGACGAAAACGTATCATGGTGATTGTTCACACAAATGAAATTTGGGTACAGTCTAGATGACGTTTGGGTACAGTACAGATGACGTTGACTCTAATTGCATTATATGACTCATTGTGTTAGAACCGTTTCCCGGGTATTGGAACCCCACCCTAGATGAAAATAGATAAAGGCCTTACGTGATTGGCTAGTAAATAAATGTAACGTTTTAGTCAAACTGATAGCCAATTAATAGTCAAAGTATGACTATGTAGTCATATAAAATGTGTTGAGTAACTATAAGGACTTAAGTTGCCAAGTGTTAAACATGTATCATAAGTTAGTGTGGCCAAAATAGAAGAAAAGAGACTTGAGGGACCATCTTTGCCTTTGCCCCAAACTTGTACCTAACTAGTTATATCTAGTTTTATCTAGATAATTCTCTCATTTTTGAGAGAGAGTGAGAAGGCCGGATATTTTAGAGAGAAGAAAAGAGAGGGAAAGTAGGTAGGTGATGATCCATGAAGAAGATGATGAGGATCAAGTGTTATAGCCTTCCCTTAGTAATAATCATCACAAGTAAGTGATCTATTGTCTTGTTTAATGAAGTTATAGTTCATGAGTAAAGTGGGTAATCATCATATGATCAAGATATGATCATATGATGATATGGGTTAGAAGATGATTATGTTTTGATGGGTTTGATAACCCTTGTTTATGTATTTGAGTATTATGTGATTAGGTTTTGATTATTGAATGATGATGATGATGATCGATGATGATGATGATGATGGAAGATTTTGTATTGTTGATGATGTTCTTGATGTTGTTTAGCTTGGACCAAGGTAAGTAAAATGATGATGGCATGTATTGTATGGATGTCTAACATGTATGTATTATGTATGTTTGTGATTAGTGATAAGAGGTTGGATATATGCTTATATGCTAGGATGAATAGGATCTAAGTGGTGAATTTGGTTGTGATAGTAAGTTGATGTTAGGTGATTATGCAAGAATTAGAGAGTGGAGTAGCTAAGTAAGTGTTTGGAGATATGTGATGCTTATGTGTTTGATTTGAAGTATGATGTTATGTGATTATCGTTTTACTTACTAAGCGTAAGCTTATTCTTCTAGTTGTCAACGTTTTGTAGGTTAATGGCGATGAGGATAACTTGGCTTGGATTATAGCATAGGGATTTGGAAGCGGAATTGGGAGATAATAAGCATAGGAGCTAGGTAGAATACCGAGCTCGAGTCAATGTTGTACCCCCGAGAGTCTCTTTTATGAGTCCTATAATGTGGGTCAAAGTCGTGTAATGGTTTGGTGGTCTAATGATGTGTCGAGAGTGTTTTAGGTGTTTATAGTAAAAGTTAAAGGGGTGTTTGGTTTATGTGTGAACATACCCATTTTGGATTGTAAACGGGTCAAGCGTCATTGGAACATGTTTGTTATGTAAATATAATGAAGTTGGTCAAGTTTGGTGTAAAACGGAAGTGGTATAAGTGGTTTTGTCATGAAATGGGTCAAAATGGGTTTTAGTGGTGAAATTGCAGTTTTGTTCTTGATGGCCTTCTTGACGCCGTCACCCTTTAAACCCCAAAAATTCTCTGGCCTATCAAGGCTCTGAGTTTTGTTCATGATGGCCTTCTTGACGCCGTCACCCTTTAAACTCCAAAAATTCGTCTGGCCTATCAAGGCTTGACGCTGTCAGAGCCGACTGTGCAGATTTTTGGCAGTTTTCGAAAAATCATATCTTTTAATCCGTAAGTCGAAATGGGTCGTGCCACCTATCGTTTCGAAGCTAATCGAGTCTACTTTCATCTAAAAATAGTTTCAAGGTCTGAAAGTTTATAGATTTTTGTCAGTGGTCAAAAGAGTAAGCAGGTGTCCGTAAAAGTGAGTCGTTTCCGTGTAAAAAGTTTTAAATTTTGGTCTAAGCGGGCACGGGGTGTTACACATTGCTGGCACATACAATTAAATGCACCATCTCAGCTCAATTTCTAATGGATCGATATGGTAATACCATCAACGTCATCAGGCCTTCATTATCATCAGGTCACCTTATCTTTCAATCTTAATCTTTGATTCGTAACTAATGTTTTGTTTGGATATAGTGGTGTTATTAATTGTATGGTTGATATCGTCTTTAATGGACTGAGATCTTGTAATTCACTTGTGTTAGGGTTTTTGTTTTATTTATGATGGCTGATTAGTGTTCATTTTAAATTAGTACTTAAAAAATAACAACACCCGTGTTGGGGTTTCAAGATTAAGATTTGTGATATTTGTATTGGCTGGATTAGATTTGCATATTTGACACGTGGAACGTTTTTAAGTGATGTGTAAAATGATTATTTGTTCGTTTCTGTCGTGTTTTCGGTAACTGTTTTTGTTTATATTAGTGTTGATGATTGGTATTTGGTAGTGTTTAGTTTAAAATTGGTGATGATATTAATGAAATTAGGTGATTAAATTAGTGATGCCTATAGTTGAAAATCACTTGTGATATTCAGAAAATCACTTGTGATATTCTGAATATCACTTGTGATATTCAGAATATCATTTGTGATCACTTGTGATATTCTGAATATCACAGAATATCACGTGTGATATTCAAAAACGTATGAAAAAGTCTGAAAACAACCGAAAACATTAAAAAATGGACAAAAACGTATGAAAACGGACGAAAACATATGAAACGGACAAAATCGTAAGAAAACGGACGGATATGTATGAAAACGGACGTAAACGTATGAAAGCGTAAAAACACGTATGAAAACGGACGAAAACATATGAAAATGGACGAAAATGTATGAATAATAGACAAAAACGCAGTGTTGCAAAAAAAGGTCTACAAGGCCGATTAATCGCCGATTAGGTGCTACAAGGCCACCGACCTTGCCGATTTATGTAACTGGGTCAAACAAATAGGTCAACCGTGGTCAACGGCGATCAACGGCGGTTAATGGTGGTCAAACTTGCCAGAAACCTATAAATCTTGCTGGAAGTACCCACAACTCACTATAAACTTATTTTGATCACTTATAGTAACTGTTTAAGTCTATTACAAGTTGTTTTTTAGAAAATACTTTGCCGGAAATACCTAAAACTCACCGAAAATACACAAAACTTGCCGGAAATAACTAAAATTTGTCAGTAATGCCAATCCGATTAATCACCGATTAATCCCGCCTAGACCGATTACAAGCTACAAGGTGGTCGACCGCCCGACTACCGATTCGCGATTTTTGCAACCTTGCAAAAACGTAAGAAAACGGACGAAAACGTATGAAAACGTATGAAAGCGTTAAAACACGTTGGAAAATGGACGAAAACGAAAGAAAATGGATGAAAACGGACGAAAATGAATGGAAAGGAACGAAACCGTAAGAAAACGGACGAAAACGGGCGAAAACGAAAGAAAAAGTATGAAATCGGACGAAAACAGATGAAAACGAATGAAAACAGACGAAAACGTATGAAAGCGAAAAAAAAACGTGAATTAAAAAAAAAAAAAAAAAAAAACGTGAACCAAAAAAAAAAAACGTGAACCAAAAAAAAAAAAAAAAAAACGCGAATTAAACAAAAAACACGTGAATTAAAAAAAAAAAAAAAAAAGACAAAAAAAGTGAATAAATAAGAAAGACAAAAAGAGAAAAAAAAAGGAAAAAGAAAAGAAATGGACTTAGTTTGACATATTAAATATTAGGTGAATCTCACATTAGATCAAACTAGATGGATGATATGAATTTGTCCCTTGGACTCTAAGAGTAAACAAATGAACTTTTCTCTCTAAATTAATGTTTTAAGGGGATTTTGATTAGACAAACTCTTATATAAAAGCTATAGAAAACATAAAAAAATGCATTAATTAACTTATTATTATCAAAATGTTTTTTTTTTTTTTTTTTTTTTTTTTTTTTTTTTGTTTTTTTTTTTTTTTTTTCAAAATTTTAGTAGTAATAGTTATGTTTCTTTTTAAGTTATAAGTTTTATAGTTTAGTTATACTTATTTTAGGACCGAAAGAATACTTCATTATGTCAGCTAAGATATGTGGATGCTACACCATGTGGTTAAAGCTTATAAAAATTATTAGACTCTCAACAAATTTAAAAGTGAAAGGAGCAAGCAACACACAATATAAGAAAATAGACTTATAATGATAGAAATTTTAGTGACACTTTTTTATAAGTGTTTATAATTGTTGGTAAAAGCTTAATGTGTTTTGAACATGCAAAAAGTTCACATTCTTTTTGTATCACTATAAATTATAAATAGACATTTTACCTATTTGACTTTTACATATATTTTTTAAGTGTAGAACACTAAAACTTTAATGACATTTTTGTATGAATCACTAAATGACAATTTCTTTTTAGTGACGTGTATGAATGTATGATGAACATTGAACACATAAGTGAAGTATTGTTCAAAAATCTAAAAAAAAAAAAAAAAAAAAAAAATCACAATAAACAAAGACACAAAATAATTGAAAATCGATGATAAATTTTACACATTTACCGTAAATGTGTAAAATTTATGTCACGTTTTGTGTGTTTCATCATTTATAATTTTATATATTGAAAAAGCCTCTCCCATATATGTTGTGTAAAATAATTTTGAGCGGTTTATCATTCCTCATCCTCTCTTTATTTTGCGTAAAATTTATGACAGTCTTCTTTCTATTTTGTGGTAAAAATGGACATGTTAACATTTGTTTAAGGCGTACTGCACGTCACCAGGCAATTGCTGCCTTGAAAACATCATTTGCAATTTTAACTAATAATTTTGGACTCCCAAGTGAGTTATACATACCGACATAATGACGTGATGAGTACTAAAAATGAAGCTAATATGAATAGCATTTCGAGCCAACTTGCGATGTTCACTGATGAGTAATATGATCACTGCACGTTGTTGCGGGTTTACAAAAATCACCGCCGTTGGGTTTTGCAGTTTTGCACTACAAAAGGCATAAAACTTAAACTACAAATACACTTGAACATTTTGACTATTACTATGCGTTGTTTCTGTGAAACAAGTTGCTATCTTCTTATGCTTCTTGCTAATTATCTTATTGATCTGTCCCCATCAGTTTTCATCTCCTATCAGCATAATATTGTATCATCCTAACACAGTATAAGATTGTAGCATCCTAACATACAACGTATGTTTGACGAAGATAGCGGTCGCAAGAAGTAGTAACAGTAAATAATAGCAGAAAACCAGTAGACGTTTATTTAATAATCTGTATAGTCATAATTAGTAAGCGAAAACGCTAGTCGCTCGTAAATGCTACTAGAAGTAGTGTTTAGAAAAAGTGGAAATGCTAGTTGCTTATTTCCAAACATACATTTTGTACAAAACGTCGCTAACCGCTAGTTGCTACTTCAAAACGCTCTTAAACGCTTGCTACATATCATACCCATCATACCCATATTCATCAATATCAGAATAATTAATCGGACAAATATCATCAACAGGACCAAGATCATCTTCTGCGCCAAAGATATCGTTGTCGTCGTCGCAAGACGAGCTCAACATTACTTTTCCTTTCTTGCTTCCTTTCCCTTTCTTCCTTCCTATCACTTTCTTGCTTCTTCCTGTTGAAATTTCTTGAAAACGAGTACTCGAGCTCGACATTACTTTCCCTTTCTTCCTTCCTATCACTTTCTTGCTTCTTCCTGTTGAAATTTCTTGAAAACGAGTACTAGAGCTTTTAGTTGATTCGGATGCTACCTCCTGGTCATAAGTTTGACCAAAAGCAACCGACCCCTCAGTTGACTGCGCGTGTCCCGCTTGAGTGAATATATCTGAGACCAAAGGTGAACTATTTAAGTCGGCCCCAACTGCTAGATTCTTATTTACCTTCTGTTTCTTCAAATCAATATTTGGTGTCTTTGATGATAGTTCACGCCGTATAAAGAAGATGGGGGGGCGGGTTTAAAGTCACTCTTTCTTCTCTTCTCATCGGTTCCTTAGTAGTACCTTGGACATGGTCATCATCTAGCCCAAAACCTAAGCTCGTTTCTAAAACTATATGGTCCACATGGGATTTAGCTGGCTCATTTGAGATATCATTGGTTAACGATGAGGTTGAAGAGACTAGCATGGATGATGTTTGGCTAGACGACAAGACTGCTTGGTTAAGCGACTCTTTCAGCAAGCTAACATCCCGACACTTCCTAGATATGTCTTCACTGCATAAATTAAGGTAATGTTGGCAAGATCCTAAGAGTTAAAACTTCCTAATCAACCAATGTAATACAACAACTTACTCTAATATATCAATAGCATGACCACGATCTACAAGAAACTGCTGCAACTGTAACAAGAAATGAAATTAAATAAATAATGTGGATCATATTTGATGGCATTAATTAGACAGCCATTTTGTTATTTAGATACTACCTTGGAATTATTCACTTCTTCTTGCTTCAGTCTCTCGGATTCTTTTACTAACTTCTCCATTTGGCTTTCTTCATATGCAAGTGTTTCCCGAGCCAAAAATTCTCTTTCTACCTTTTCTTTATCTGCTACCTTCTTTTCTTCCAGCGCTGATGTCAATCTCTTCTCCAAATCTCTACGCATCTAAACGAGAAAAGCTTTGATCATAATTATCACCCAACAACCTCAATGTTAGTATTATCTAAAATCTGTTAATACATTTAGCATATTACCTGATTGAGGACTCCAAGGGCTGTAAACCCTTCATTCAACACACCCGACACACGAGATTAGAGCTCCTTCACTTCAGTAGCTAAAACCGCTTTGCGTGCCGTTACTTCTCCAGCATGCTACATAGGTATACTAAAATTATTCAAATCACAGGTATATCAATTGTACACTTATAATGAAAACTAGCGAACATACTTATATTTACATCCTTCATATTCATATATTCTTTATGCCAAATAAACTACAACCTTATCATTTGTTTCCTTTGCAAGCTGCTGCTTCTTTTTAAGTTCGTCTACCTTTGCAAGAATATGCAAGCCACTCATAGCCGCTTCTTCTTTTGCTTGTGCTGCAGCTCTCTCACTAAATTCCACTTGTTTCATTAAGCTGGTCACGGAGACCATCGTTGAATCCAGGCTTTTCTGCATAAACTCACATTTTATAAAAACAGTGTCTAAAGCAATCCTCAATTTATTACTAAGAAAAAGTACAGTAAATTTAGTAGAAAAATGCACCCAAAATGTAACCGACTAAACTATGTTGTTTTGGAGGTGAGTGTATTATCGTCAAAATGAAAAGTTGGTGAAATGCACATAAAAATATGAAAATTGGTGAGATACTTTGTGTAAAGTACTGAAAACCTCCGAGACACTTTGTGTCTATGTTCTAAATATGCAACTAATTAAAGTGAAGGTATATGGTCAATAATGAAAATTCGGCAATGTACAGTACAAATTTAAGAAAAAGTGCATGGTGTCAAACATTAGCCAAAAAAATCGGAAACCAATTCAAAGTTAACCAAAAAAAATAAAGTGGTGCACAAATTATAAGTCAATCTTTCTATTTTGACTTATCCAAGAATAAATGTCAACTTACATATTTCAACCAATAGAAATGATTTTCAAAAGTCAAGACATCTTATTGATGTACAGTGTGATGGTCTCGACTTTACTTAGATTGTGTGCAACATGATCAATGGTATCGTAATTTGGGACTGAGGAAGTAACAAGTTTATCCAACTCCATTACAACTAGAAACGCAAGTGGATAAAATCGTGAGATGGCGGTCATCAAACAACTAGTCTCTTAGGTAGGGGTGTTAGTCGGGTTCACCCGGTCAGGTTCGGGTCAATTCGGGTCGAGGCTAAAAAAACATACCTGAATCCCCTGTTTAGAACTTGGGTTAGTCAGGTTCAGGTCAACCTGAATATAACTAAAAAGATTAAAAAAATTGCTTACTTCAATATGTTAACATTGTAAAAGTGTTAGTCGAGTCGGGTTGGTCGGGTTCGGGTCGATTCGGGTTGAGGCTAAAAAAAACATACCCGAACCCGACCCTATTTAGAACTCGGGTTAGTCGGGTTGACCCGAATAAAATTATTGACACGTGTAACCCGACCCGAATAGGCTTAATCGGGTTCGGGTTCGGGTCAGTCTTTTTGACACCCCTACTCTTAGGTTGGGTGTAGCGGTGACCATCAAGAGACCAACATCCCCACCGCCGCATCATCCCAATTCCACAACAAGTTTCTCTCTCCTAGACAACTTTCTCTCTACCGGAGAACTTCATGACCAAAGTTGGTGCAATAACGAGACCTAGGACACAGACAAAAAATATACCCATAAAAACAATAAGAGTAACTTGCATAAATCGTCCCTAAAAGTTTGGCCAAATTGCATGTTTCATCCCAAACGTTACGAAAGTGAAAAGATCGTCCCTGTGGGAAACCGTTGCTGGACGATACTTGCACCAAAGGTTTCCTTACAGAGACGATCCTTGCACTTTTATAACATTTGGGAAGAAATATGCAATTTGGCCAAACTTTAGGATGATTTATGCAATTTACTCAAACATATTATTGTAAATTCAACTTTACTTAACTTTCTCTTTCCAAATTAGAAGTTACATTACTAATTTTGAAAATTTGTTTAAACAAGTCATTTCGGCTAAAAGCATCGCAATTGACCTCTTAGGAGAAGTGGAAAAATCCAGAAAACCCACAGAATTTCATGTTCGATAAGATGAAGAGAAAAAAAAGTATATATCGAGTACCCAAAGTCCCAAAGGTTAATTTTGCCAAAACTTCTATAATCACGATAATACCAAGATAGTTTCAAAGTATATATTAAATAGTAAGATTGTACCTTCCATTTGATGATCAAAACGACGATACGTTAAAAATTAATGTGGTGCAAACAATCTGTTGCTAGAATGCGTTTATCGATGGTTAAATGTCATTCATTAAATCAATGGAAATTTTACTCATCAAATAAGTTTTACAAAAAAAAAAAAAAAAAAAAGTTTTACTAGTACTACTGTGAAACTCTTTGGGTGGGTTGGTACGTACGTGTTAGGGCCTAGGGGTGTTAAAAAGGATGACCCAATCTAGATCCGACCCGTAAGAGACATAAATTTGTATCCCTTTAATTTAAGAGTATTGTGTGTAATTCCCAAAGATTTAAGAGGTAATTCCCAAAGTAGGCCAAAACTTTTGGCCTATTTCAAGAGGAAGCCACAAACAACATTTATTTCTTATTTTGTCCACGCTCGACTGCTGCTGTGCTCGACCTCATAAAACAAGCGACACGTGTCATTTCTTTTTTATTTTATTAATATATTTTAGGCCCACAATTGAGATATAAATTTGTTTTATTTTAGTCCATTAACTAAACAAGCTTTTGCAAAGTTAATCCTTTTACTAACGGTCATTTTATTTTAGTCCATTAACCAAACAAGCGTTTGCAAAGTTAGTCCTTTTACTAACGACTGTTTTATTTTAGTCCATTAACCAAATACGCGTTTGCAAAGTTAGTCCTTTTCATTTTTGGTCCTTGTGATTATTATTATTATTCAAAAAAATTCAAAAGAATTCATAAAAATTCCAAAAAACTTATAAAAATTCGTAAAAAATTATAAAATTTCGAAAAGTTTCGAAAAAATTTATAAAAAATCGAAAAAGATTTAAAAATTCGAAAAAACTCATAAGATTTTGAAAATTTTAAAAAAATTCGAAAAGTTTCGAAAAAATTTATAAAAAATCAAAAAAGATATAAAAATTCAAAATTTTTTTAAAAATTCGAAAAAACTTATAAAAATTTGAAAAGTTTATAAAAATTCGAAAAAATTTTAAAAATTCGAAAAAGTTTTAAAAATTTGAAAAAACTTATAAAAATTCAAAAAAATTTTAAAAATTCAAAAAAATTTTAAAAATTCGAAAATTTTTTAAAAATTAGAAAAAATTTATAAAAATTTGAAAAAATTTATATAAATTCGAAAATTTTTAAAAAATTCGAAAAAATTTAAAAAATTCGAAAAAGTTTTAAAAATTCAAAAAATTTTTAAAAATTCGAAAAAGTTATAAAAATTTGAAAAAACTTATAAAAATTCTAAAAAATTTTAAAAATTCTTAAAATTTTTAAAAATTCGAAAAAATTTTCGAAATTTTTTTAAAAATTAGCACCGCTTCTGAACTGCTCAACCGCTCGACCACCACTTTTCGAATTAGAAAATTATTGAGCAGTTGAGCAGCGGTGGTCGAGCGCTCGACCACCGCTGCTCAACTGCTCAACCGCTCGACCACCACTTTATAATTTTTTTTCGAATTCAGAATTTTTTTTGAATTTTTCAAATTTTTATAAGTTTTTTCGAATTAATATGAATTTTTCGAATTTATATGACTTTTTCGAATTTTTTGAATTTTTAAAAAATTTTCGAATTTATATAAATTTTTTCGAAATTACTTAAATTTTTTCGAATTTTTCGAATTTTTTTAAATTTTTTCTAATTTTTAAAAAAATTTCAAATTTTTATAAATTTTTCGAATTTTTATAAGTTTTTTCGAATTAAAATTTTTTTTTCGAAATTTTTAAAATTTTTCGAATTTTTCGAATTTTTTAAAATTTTTTCGAATTTATTTAAATTTTTTCCAATTTTTCGAATTTTTTAAATTTTTTCTAATTTTTAAAAATTTTTCGAATTTTTATAAATTTTTCGAATTTTTATAATTTTTTTCGAATTTTTAAAAAATTTTCGAATTTTTATAAATTTTTTGAATTTTTATAAGATTTTTTGAATTTTTAAAACTTTTTCGTATTTTTACAAATTTTTCTAATTTTTTTAAAATTTTTTAATTTATATAAATTTTTTCAAATTTTTTCTAATATTTAAAAAAATTTCGAAAAAATTTTCGAATTTTTAAAAAATTTTTCGAATTTTTAAAATTTTTCGAATTTTTATAAGTTTTTTTAAATTTTTAAAACTTTTTGGAATTTATAAAAAATTTTAGAATTTTTAAAACTTTTTCGAATTTTTAAAATTTTTTCGAATTTTTAAAATTTTAAATTTTTATAAATTTTTTCGAATTTTTAAAACTTTTTTGAATCTTTATAAATTTTTCGAATTTTTAAAAAATTTTCGAATTTTTATAAATTTTTCAAAATTTTATAAGTTTTTTCGAATTTTTAAATCTTTTTCGATTTTTTATAAATTTTTTCGAAACTTTTCGAAATTTTATAATTTTTTTCGAATTTTTATAAGTTTTTTGGAATTTTTATAAATTCTTTTGAATTTTTTTTGAATAATAATAATAATCACAAGGACCAAAAATGAAAAGGACTAATTTTGCAAATGCTTGTTTGGTTAATGGACTAAAATAAAACATCCGTTAGTAAGAGGACTAACTTTGCAAACGCTTGTTTGGTTAATTGACTAAAATAAAACAAATTTATATCTCAATTGTGGGCCTAAAATATATTAATAAAATAAAAAAGGAATGACACGTGTCGCTTGTTTTATGGGGTCGAGCACAGCAGCAGTCGAGCGTGGACAAAATGGGAAATAGATGTTGTTTGTGGCTTCCTCTTGAAATAGGCCAAAAGTTTTGGCCTACTTTGGGAATTACCTCTTAATTTAATTTGAGTATTGTGTGTCATTTCTTGCGAATAATTTAGATTTTAAATTTCTTACCACAAATTTTATCGCTACAAAAAACTACTGTAGTTAAATTGTCTACATTTTAAAGGTCAAAATGTCTATGGTTAAAATTGCGTAAAATTATAGAGTTCACATTTGCTTATGTAGTCATATGTTGTAATAATGAGTGTGACAAATTTTTCTTACACGTATAAGTGTGGAGATATTATCCAAATGTCTATGGTTAAAATTGTGGAAACATTATTTGAATGTCCACACTTAGAAGTGTGGCAAAATTGCAAAACACTATTTTTGTTATTTATTTTCCTACGCTTATAAGTGTGGCTTTTTAAGAATTTGTTTTTGCTTCGCTTATAAGTGTAGCTTTGTAGTAATTGTTCACACTTAGTAAATTATTTTTTTTAATATTTGTGACACCTATAAATATAGTAAAATTATGATCCATATGAAAAAAGAAATCCACGATTGACTATGGCTATGTTTGGTAAAAGTAGCAGTGAGCTGTGAGCAGTAGCCACAGCAAGCATTGGAAAAATGAGTTTTCCTAAAAAATAGAAAAGCTCACCGCTCTTTTTTCAAACGAACAATAAGAATCAAAAAGCTTATTGCCCACCGCTCATCGCCCCAAAAAGCTCTAAAAAATTCCGCGCCAAACATAGCATGTGCATGGGCTTTAGAAACCCGCTGCATGGGCTTTAGAAACTCGTTGGTTTATGAAACTATATATAAACTTGTGATGATAATTAACGTTTTCTTTTAGACCATCTCCAACGGAGAGGTTTTTATTGGTTCAAACCAACTTGCCTTGTTTGTAACCATTGGAGGGCTTTGTTTGAACCAACTTGGTTTGGAAATCCAAACCACCAAAAACCAATAAAGTGGGCCCCTTCCAATTTTCACTCTCACACAAATATATATATATACATATATTTATATATATAAATATATTAAAATAATGGGGTTTGAGAAGGGATATTGTTGGAGTAAAAAATGAGGTTTTTAAAAAATCTGATGTGGCAGTGACGTGGCTGGTTTTTGGTGGTTTTTGTTATTTTCTGTTGGAGATGCTCTTAGGAATAAAATTCATAGAACATAACAATTTGTTTTACTTTTGTAAATTGGTATTGATGCAACTGATTGACCAAACAAGCTAGTGATATGTGAAGGAAATCAGTCCCTTTATCACTCGAATACGAACTCACACACACTCCAATCAAAACAACAAACTGTGTTTAAATGTTCGTATATTGAAATATGGAAACTGATTACACCTTTAATATAGAGTACAACTAACCTATTTATAATGCTAAAGCGAAATAAAACAACCAACACTAACTAAAACGTGGAATAACTAACTACTCCCACAACTATTAATAAGAGTAAATTACACCGTTGGTCCTTGTGGTTTGCGTTGACTGGCGCCAGTGGTCCTTTGACCAAAAAAATTGCGCCAATGGTCCTTAAGTCAGAAACGTTATGCACCGTTAGTCCCTCCATCCAACTGGCCTCACAAAGATCATGTAACGCTCGTTAAGTGTGAAGTTTAAAAAGGCAATTTCGTCATTTCACAACACAAAGACCAACGGTGTAATTTACTCTTAAAACTATATAGTAACTTTTATAAAAAAATAACGGAAGCAAAAAAAAATAAAAATAACAGGGCACTATTCATTAAATTGACAACTCCATTCCATTATTATTAACTCCTTCCTCAACCACTTTCCAGAAACTCCAAAACCACTCAACCAAAATTAATCTCCCCAATTAATTTACTTTTAAAGATAGTTTATCATCGTAACAAAGATGGACTTTTTAGTTTTATAATTTGCAAGGTACATTCATTATAAAACCCAAATCTGATATGAAATCAATTTCCAAAATACATTCACACCTCCAAATACATTCACAGCCAGTCTGATATGAAATCAATTTCCAAACCTTTGATCTATAAACCCACCTCGGAATACATTCACAGCCAGTCAACGCATATACAAAAAATCATTAACACCCATTTCAAAAACATATCTTTAAACCCACCTCGATTTCAAAAACCAACTATAAAACCCAAATCTGATATAAAACCCATGGTGTTGATTTTGATTATGGTGGGTTTTGATTTAAGTGTGTTTATGGTGGATTATGGTGGGTTTTGATTTAAGTGTGTTTATACTTGTGTGCTTGTAATTTGAAGATCTAATTTTTTTGTAAAAGTGGATTTCGATTGAAGAAGATGATGACGGTGGCTGGGTGGTTGTGGTGGCTTTGGGTTGCTGATGATGGTGGTGGGGGAGGTGGTTGTGGTTGTTTGTTGAAGGTGTTTGACGGAATCAGTTGTTGCCTCGCCGGAATCTGCTGGTGTTACCGGAATCTGCTGGTGTTACCCGATACCTCATTTTCACAAGATCCTTAAGCAGAAAAAGTCATGTAACTAACACAACAAGGCATTCGTGGGTTTAAGTTTGTGATAAAGGATTAATGAAATGATTTTGATTTTTGTGGATTCGGTATACTTTAGAAAAACGAAAGGGGTGTTTGAGGATTCGAGATAGATAAGAAATACAAGGTATTTGTTGATCCCAGTTGAGCTTAACGATCTTGTTAATTACTTTAGATATAAACCTAGAGCAATCGGTATAGAAACTGCTTATGAATGATCTATTAATTACTATGCGGAAACTAGTAATTAATCTTAAGAAGAATAACACACAATAATTCTCTCAACCTTCACCTCAATATATTAATATACGGTTACTCAAAAGTAACAGGGTTACAACGAACCTTGAAGTGAATACAAGACAATACGTATGCTAAACAATCGACTTCTAACCCTAACCCTAGATCCTCCTTTTATACACATAAGGAGTCCTAGTCGGTTACAAAAACTTTCTATACAAGAATAATATCTAATCGTATCTTTACCATAAACAAACTATACATATCTAATAAGCAGCAGAATCAAACTCTAGCAGCAGAATCATCTTAGGCTAGCAGCAGTTTGACACTTAGCGTATTTCATCATTCTTCAAATATCATCAGCAGCAGAATGAATATACTAGCAGCAGAATCATACTTAGTATATTTCCATTAGAACCATGAGCAGCAGAATCTTCAAAGTAGCAGCAGTATCTTTTAAACCCAACAATCCTCCCCTAAACTTGATATTTTCTCCCAAAATATACAAGTTTCTTCCAAAGCACAAACATACACAAAGAGGATGCTTCCAAACACTTACTACTATGAAGTCTTTGATTTCAGAATCTTTTTATACTTTTCTACCAACTCATACGCTTGATGATCTGACAAAAATGGTCTTTGTAACCTCAATTTTCCATATTGTAACATCTGGGTGATAACAGCAGTATTGTTATTCAAGGGATAATCTTTCTCCACCAGCATATACACACCTACACCTTTACCAATCAACTCATGTACTCCACATGATTGAAATAGATACCATTTATGAACCTTGGTTGACCTCAACAAATCTATCCATTCCATATCTCTTGGATCAGGCTCAAACATGGTCTTCAAGTAGTAGTAGTGTAACCTTTCAGAAATCACATCTGGTCTCCTATCCCCATAATTCTCCTTATATAACCTCCAGAGCTGTACAATATCATCCTTATCCATGTAATGCAGCATTTGTGAGAATCTAACAAATTTCTGACATGCACCATTTGCCCTTTTGATCTCCCACCATGCTTCACTACCATCTAGAATATCATGTGTATAAGAGATGATTGGATGTTTAGTGTCCAATGGAACTGCATTTATTATCTCTGGTTCTTCTTGAGGTTTATGAACTGTAAAATCCATAATCCTTTTCATATCATCTGCAGTCACTTCTTCAGGTTCATATTCATCATCCTTTGACTCCTTCTCACCCTCAGAGTTACCTTCTGAATCACTCATAACAGATTTAACTCTTTTCTTTTTCCTTCTAAAAGACTTTAGCCTTTTTCCTGTTCTTTTCATACCAACAGTTGATTCAGGTTTTGTCTCTTCAACAACTACTTGTTCCTTCTCAGCATCAACTACTACTTCTTTCTCTTTCACAATCTCACTTACTTCTTTAGGCTTTTGAACACTTGACTCAGGATTAAGATAAGCATTTGGTGCCACTTTCATTCTTGTAACCTTTTTAACCTCAGCATCAGTCATAGGCTCAATTGGTCTGTTAATCCTTGCATGAGTTTCATAATAAGCCTTTGCAACAGCAGCTCTGCTCATTCCTCTGAATGCACTAGGCTTCCAATAGGCTTGATTCCTTAGATACATTTTCATGTAATTATACTCATCAGTTTTGGAATGTTTCTTCTTCTTGTACTCACCCCTCTTTTCATTTTGCTTCTTTCTAAATGCATGAAGCATATCATCTATAGCATCTTGTCTTTCCTCAAGGGTGTACTTCTCTCTTTCCTCTCTTTGAGTCTGCATAGCAACTTCCCAATCCTCCTTTAATTGTCTCTTTCTTTCCATATCAACTTCTGCATGCCATTGTGCTTCCATTCTCCTTGCAGTCTCTTCATCAGTTTCTTTTTGTAGTGCTTGAGCAGCAGCATCCATAAACTTGAACTTCTTCTTTGGTTCTTCAACCAAGATGCTCTTGCCTTTATCTGTTGATGAAATGGTTGGTTGTACAGGTTTTGGAATGGATACAGGTTCTTGAATGACAACTCCTTTAGCTTTAGGTTTTGAAGCAGCAGATTTTGGTTTTTGTGAAGGTTGTTGTTTAAGATTTAGCATTACTTGGGCTATAGGAGTATTATCATCATCTGATGCAGCAGCAGAATCAACAGTAGAATCCTTTAACCCAGCAGCAGAATGTCCTGCACCAGCAGCATAATCATTCTCTGTCTTCTTCTCATCAACATTAGCAACAACCTCACTTCTAACAACTTGTTCAACTACATTCTCAGCAGAACCACCAACATTCACATCCACATCCATATCAGCCTCCCCTTGACCCTTGTTAACCTTCTCTTCATTCCTCCCCTGTTTGGGAGCATCCTCTCCCAAACTTGGTTTGGAATTCACTTTCTTGACCCTTCTAGCAAGTGTAGCTCTTGACCTTTGCTTTCTGTCCAAAAAGTTGACCCTGAACTTCAAACTTTTGACTGTTTTGATAAGATCAAGAACTTGAGCTTCCAACTTGGTACATCTTTCCGTCAATTCATTTATTTGTTTCACACTATCCTCACCACTTCGGTCTGTGTTACCTGACCCGAGAGGTGGATCCTTGGATATGACATTTGTACATTAGTGTGACCCATCAATTCCTCTATTTCAAGTTCAATTCTAGCCTCAGTACTTCGACCTGTGTTACCTGGTCCGAGAGGTACATCATGGGCATTGTCATTGTGTACAGTTTCATCCATCAATTCCTCATTTGTTTCATATTTGTCCTCATCACTTCGGGATGTGTTACCTTCCCTGAGAGGTGAATCTTTGGACTGAAACTCAGTCTCAATCCTAGATTGAGCAGCTGAGCCCCCCCTTTTTAGCCATTTGGCTGGGGTTACCATCATGTGCATCAGGTTCATGAGAACCCTCAGCAGTAGATGTTGCCAAGGTTGGGGTCTTATCTATGTTGACACTGGCCTGTTCAACTTCTAAGTTGACAACAGTAGTGTCAGCCCCTTCCTTCATGCCATCTCCATCACCTATGGCAGCCTTATCTGCTTCCATACTAGCACTAGTCTGAGGTAACTCAGTGCTCTTTTCTTGTGAATGCCTAGGTGTTTGGGTCTTTTGGGGTTCATTATGAGATGAATCACTTGAATTTTCAGGAGTGGGTGTGTGATGGGAAGCTGTGGGGTTTTCAGCTTCTTCATCCTGAGCAACTTCAGCAGCAATGTTTAAAATGTGTTGGGACAAAGGAGTTATTCTCCCAGAAAAACCAGTCCCATTTTTCCTTAAGTGTTTAAACATTTTAGTTACAAGCACAGGAGTTTTGTAAGGTTTTTCATGTGCAAAAGGTTCTTGTAACTGATTATCAATGAGTAATTGCAAAAACCTTGGATAAAGATAAGAAGTTCCAGAAATATTCTTTTTCAACCCTTCAAAAATCATAGCCGAAAAATTATATGGTTGGCCTGTGGCTAGACAAATCAAAGCAGAAGCTTGACTTGAGCTAAACTCATTCCACCCACTTGTTTTAGGAATAAGACAATGTAGAATGGTGTGAACAAGAAATTTCCATTGTGGGCAGAGGAGACGTTTGTAAAATTTTAATCTAGTGTTTAGTCTCTCATACCCAAGTTTTTCAAGTTCTTCAAAAATAGTAGAAGTGGGAAGGCAAGTTGTTGCTTCATCATCTGCAAGACGAAGAATTCTTCTTACAGATGTTTCAGTAACAACAATTCTTTCCTCATCTATTATGGCAATTAACATTTCTTCCCCATTAAGAGTTTCAACCGTAACAGTCGACCAAAACTGTCTCATGTGGGACCTATATATAGTTGGATTAACTGTTAATGCATACCTCATTGAAGTAGCATTAAGAAAGTCATTGACTTCAGCAAATCCATCTGCCTCAGGGACCTTTTGTAGAAAAGCTATCTGATTGTGCTCATCATAGTAAGTGCGTCTCGACATGGTGAATAAGGATTGTGATTTTGGGGGTTTTTGATCGATTGGTGAAAATAAGTGTCAGGGTTTGAATTAGATTCAATTTTGGGCGCACAAAGATATTAATGAGATCGAATTGGGTTTTTATCCCGTTTAGATCCAATTAGGGCTTATTCGCGCCAAGTTGCAAAATAGTCCCTACACTTTCAAATTTAGCAGCAGAATCCAACAAGTTAACCTTCAGCAGCATATTCTATAGCAGCAGAATGGATTCTGATTTCCCAAGATAAATACCCATCCTTTTGGTCAACACCACCAAAATTTACCATAATTAATTTAATTCCATTAAGGAATTAATTCCTTACACCAACCCAAGAGTTAATTCCTCATATCAACCCCGCATTTAATCAAACCTTCATTAACTCTATAAAAAAGCCTCAAATCATCAATACCAACTCCACAAAATCTTCAACACCAATCTTCAACTTTCCAATCACAATGAATCCTTCATCCTCAAACATTATAGAAATCTCATCCGACTCTTCTTCAGATTTTGGAAGTTCAGGTTGGAAAATTTATTTTCCACCCAACTATTCTTCAACCGCAAGAAACAACTCTTCAAAGAAAAAGATTTATATATCCTCGTCTGAAGAACCTTCAACAGATGAACTTCCACCTTATGTGGATGATTCATCCTCCTCTTCTGACTCATCTGATGATGACTATGTTCAAGAGCTATCAGGCTTTTTAACAAAAGAGTTTGAAAAAGCTGCATCATCAATGAAGAGGACCCCTGTTCCTGAGAAGAAGCAAGAGCCAAAACCAAGAACAGTAGTGCTGGCACTCCCTTGCAAGAAGATGTCTGATGCCATGGGTGGCAGAGGAGGCCGCAAAACTATGCCAAATGTCCAAGGAAAAGGGAAAGGGAAACTGAAGTAGTTGTGTTGTGTTGGGTTTGTGTTTTGGTTTTGTTTTGTGGTGATTAGGTTCTCAGTAAGTCCAGGATTAAGTAATTTCAGCTTATGTAATGAATGCTCCTCATAATAAATAAACGTTTATGATCTTTGTGTTTATTTACTCTTATCCTCCCCTGAACTTCATAATCAACTTTGTCTAAGAAATCAACCATTCCCATATGACTTAACCTGCAAAAGGTTAGTCCAAAACCACAAAAACACAAACAAGAGTATCTCATAACAAAATAACCAACTTAGCAGTAGACAACATACATAGCAAAGACTAGAAATAACTTATTTGATTAATAACAGCACAAATCCTCAAAAACTTTTTACAAATCATACAGAGATAAGATTTTAAAGATTGATCATACCAATACTAGCAACTAAAAATTGAAACCTACTCACATCAAAACTTTTTGTAAGTAGATCAGCAACATTATTATCAGTATGTATTTTAACCACTTGAATTAACTTTTTCTCATAACAATCTCTAATAAAATGATGTCTTATCTCTATATGCTTTGTTTTAGAGTGAAAAACAGGATTCTTTATTATACACATTGTGCTGTTATTATCAATATAAATTTTGGTGTTCATAAAATTGTACCCATAATCCAAGAGTTGATTCTGAATCCAGAGTACTTGTCCACAGCAACTAGAAGCAGCCACATACTCTGCCTCAGTTGTTGAATTAGCCACCACAGTCTGTTTCTTGCATTGCCATGAGATTAACCTATGTCCAAGGTATTGACATCCTCCAGTGGTTGACTTTCTATCCAAACTAGCTCCAGCATAGTCACTATCTGAGTATGCTACCAAGTCAAATGATGAACTATTAGGATAGCAAAGGCCCAATTTTGGTTGACCCTTTAGATACCTAAAAATTCTTTTGACAACATTCAAGTGTGAGACTTTTGGGGACACTTGAAATCTGGCACAAGCACACACAGAAAACATGATATCTGGCCTTGAGACAGTCAAATACATCAATGAACCAATCATTGATCTATAAAGATGTACATCAACCTCTTCCCCATCTTCATCCTTGAGCAAAGGTTTGTTGTTATCCATTGGTGTCTTAGCTGCCTTCACATCATTGAAACCAAATTTCTTTAACATATCAGCCACATACTTGTCTTGACTGATGAAGATCCCCTCAGCTGTCTGCTTAACCTGAAGCCCCAGAAAGAATGTGAGTTCTCCCATAGAACTCATTTGAAATATGTTATGCATGAGCTTCTCAAATTCTTCACAGAACACCTTGTTTGTAGACCCAAAAATGATATCATCTACATAAACCTGAACTAGTAGAATATCATTCTTGTTTTTCTTGATGAACAAAGTTTTATCAATGGTTCCCCTTGTGAATCCATTAGATAACAAATACTTAGACAAGGTGTCATACCAAGCTCGAGGAGCTTGATGTAAACCATACAGTGCTTTCTCCACTTTATATACTCTATCTGGAAAGTCAGGATCTTCAAAACCAGGAGGTTGCATCACATAAACCTCTTCATCAATCTTTCCATACAAGAAAGCACTTTTCACATCCATTTGGTACACTGAAAAGTTCTTGAATGAGGCATAAGCCAAAAACAATCTAATAGCCTCTATCCTTGCTACATGAGCAAAGACTTCATCATAATCTATTCCTTCTTCCTGAGTGTACCCTTGAGCCACTAGTCTTGCTTTGTTTCTCACCACAATTCCTCTTTCATCTCTTTTGCATCTGAACACCCATTTTGTACCAATTGCCCTCTTCCCATTAGGCAAATCAACTAGTGTCCAGACCTCTTAAAGCTTGAACTGCAATAGCTCCTCTTGCATGGCTTCAACCCAACTTGAATCTTGCATAGCTTTGTGAATATTTTTGGGTTCCTCTTGTGATAAGAAACAGGCAAATTTACAATTTTGTAGGTCCTTGTGGCTATTTCTTTGATGCAATGATTGAGCAAATAAACCTTGATGGAGTAGATCACTCAGCCCTTTTGTTTTACTTCTGGTTTGTACAGTAGATTGTACATCACCAATTATCTGCTCCTTAGGATGGTTCTTATGTATCCTTGTAGTTGGAGTAGGACTGACTTGAACAGTAGGTTCCATATTTGTCAAATCAGCTTCTGCTCCAAAAACATCCACAACATCATCATCTGTGTCATAGTAGATTTCCTCCAACTCAGGCATATGAGGAAAGTCAACATCATCATTAACATCTTCATTAAAGTCAGCAGCATAATTCTTTGGAACAGCAGTAGAACTACTAGGCTTAGCAGCAGAATGGGAGATACTGCTGCTAGGCGTAGCAGCATAATTATTTGGCTTAGCAGCAGAATGGGAGATACTGCTGCTAGCTTCATTTCTTGAACTTCCATGCTTTGCTGACTTTTCAACAGTCTTGCCATCATTAGAAGGTTTATCATCACCTTCTGCATCATCCTTTGGTACTTCCTTATGAACAGCATCATCATCAGAACTCTTTCCCTCTTTATCTGTTGGAGTGAAGAACTGATTAAACTTCCACTTCTCAATCAAAACAAACTCCTATGCAGATGCATCCTTCTTTGCTTGTGTGCCTGCATTGGGGTTAGTTTGTGTACCTGCAGACATGTTAGTTGTACCTGCAATCACTGGTTGATAATTCATACCCTTGGTTAGGGAATCAATATCAAACAGCCATTCAGGTCCTTTTCCAGCAACACTAGGTGTGGTTTCACTAAACCTAACGTGTAGATTTTCTTCCACATGCATTGTTCTTTGATTAAATACCCTAAAAGCTTTGCTATTAGTTGAGTATCCAACAAAGAAACCTTTGTCTGCTTTCTCATCAAACTTTCCTAGTGAATCAATGGTATTTAAGATAGTAACAGGACACCCAAATGGTTTTAAGAAATCTATCATAGGTTTCCTACCATGCAACAATTCATAAGGGGTCTTGTTATGAGGCTTTACTACCTTACTCCTATTTTGCACATAGCAAGCTGTGTTAACTGCTTCAGCCCAAAAAGTAGTGGGTAACTTTGACTCAGACAACATAGTCCTAGCAGCCTCAATTAATGTCCTATTCCTCCTTTCAGCAACACCATTTTGTTGAGGAGTTCTAGCCACACTAAACTGCCTTAAAATACCTTTTTCCTCACAGAACTGATTCATTACATGATTCTTAAATTCAGTTTCATTGTCACATCTGATTACTTTGACCTTATGATTTACTAGATTTTCTATTCTTGTAATGAAGGCCTTAAGAATTCCAGAGGTCTCATCCTTAGTTGCTAAGAAAAACACCCAAGTAAACCTATTGAAATCATCAGTGACAACTAAGCAATACATCTTCTTATTCAAGCTCTTCACAAAAGTTGGTCCAAACAGATCCATATGCAACATATACAAGGGTTTAGAAATAGAGTTCACCACTTTGGACTTACAAGAAGCTATGTGTTGCTTTCCCATCTGACAAGCAACACAGGTTTCAGAATTTTCAAAAATCTTTGAAGGTAACCCTCTGACAAGGTTGCCTTTTACCAATTTGTTTATTGTTTTGAAATTTAAGTGACCCAATCTTCTATGCCAAAGCTTGGATTCATCAATGGTGGCCTTTGCAAAAAGACAAGTTAAATCTCTTTTGGGAATGATGTTCTTAATGTCCACACTGTATATATTGTTTGTTCTAGGGACTTTAAGTAGTACTTCAGAATCATGAGGTAACTTAAAGTCGGGAGGCAAAACAAGACAGTCAGTGTCTGTAAAAAGAACAAAATTCTTTTTTTTCACACATTTGTGAGACACTAAAAAGATTGAACTTAAGTCCCTCTACAAAATACACCTTTTCAAAATCCAATTTTCCTGTTCTAATATTACCTTTACCAACAATCTTGCCACCTTTTGGATCATTGCCAAAAGCAACATAACCACCATCAAAAGCCTTAAAATCTTCCAAGTTGCTCCTGTCTCCAGTCATATGTCCAGAGCATCCACTATCAAAAATGCATTTATCCTTTAGCTCCAATTATAGATTGCCCTGCACAAAAAGTAAGAGAGTTAGTTTCTCTTTGGGACCCAAGCCATTACTGACTTGGATCTGCCTTGTGCATCAAAGTAATCATATTTCTTGAAGTCCATTGATGCACTGCTGTGTCTGGTTTTGGGTTTCCAGACCCAGCAAGCTGAGGCCTTAACAGCATAGAAATGAGTGCCCATAACAGTATCAGTAACCACTTTTGGCTTAGCAGCAGAATGAGAAATACTGCTGCTAGCTTTAGCAGTAGAAAACTCTGTTTTCTTTGGAATGGGCCTTGGTGGTGCAACAGGAGAAATAGTCCTAGAAATACCTGTAACGCCCCGTGACCAAAACGACCAAAAACGTGAAAATTTCTCTCAAAAACACACCCAAAAACCGACATCCGGTTACTCTTTTACGAGCTGACAAAAATCAGTACACATTCAGCCATTGAGGCTATTTTTAGATGAAAGTAGACTCAAATAGCTTCAAAACGATAGGTCATACGACCCATTTCGACTTACGGATTAAAAGATATGATTTTTCGAAAACTGCCCTGATAAACGTGACGCCGTCAGAAAAATGGTGACGCCGTCAGACCTTGACGGGCCAGAAAGTTTTTGGACAATTAAAAGGGGACGCCGTCAAGAAGGCCATCATGAACAAAACTGTTAAGCCTTGATAGGCCAGAGAATTTTTGGTGTTTAAAGGGTGACGGCGTCAAGGTGGTCATCAAGAACAAAACTGCAGTTTTTGACAGCAAAACACCCAATATTTTGACACCAAATCACCCATAACACTTAACCACAACATGACCATTTAAACACATACATAACTTGACATTCCTAATATCTTACAAAGTTGTTACTAGAAGATTTTGACCCGTAGCCTTCCAAAATGGGTGAGAACCCGTTTATACCAAACACCCCCTTAAATACCATTTCAACTACACACTTTTTACCCATAACCCTTATTCACTACATAACCCTTTAAACTCATTCATGACTTGACATTTCTAATATATTGCAAAGTTGTTAGTACAAAGTCTTGACCCGTAACTTCCCAAAATGGGTGAGTTTGGCTAAACGCCAAACACCCTTCTAATTACTACCATATTCACATAACAAAAGGACTTCTTGACATTTACATAAACTTGTCCAACGACCCAACTTAAACAATGATCATGAACGACGACAAGACCGCTAAATGACAAAATGACCATATGAAAGGAAATATACCCAAAACACGAAAAGACACGTCGGGGGCTTCCAACTTCAATATGCTTGGTCCAAAAGAACGGTCTTCTACTACAACTTCTTCTAGTATGAACTTCTACTACATAATCACTTAAATCTTTTCTTTACCTTTGCTAGATCCTTCGGTACCTATAAAGAAAAACATCACAACTAAACACGTAAGCGAAACGCTTAGTAAGTACATGGCAATAACAAGCTAACAATGTATGATATAAAATCATAACATAACCATAACTAGTCTAACCACTAGTTAAGCTAGCGATATAGGGGCACTTACCTCACGCCGACATAGTCGACCTTAACACAATCAACCCATAAGGTTGAACTTCTTCCCATAGTTAGCCCAACGACTAACTAAACTAAATCTAGTGATGGATCCATACTAGCTAACGCACCCTATACCCTATCCTTCACATTATCATGTAAACAAACATGATAAAACTAACACATAAACCATTATCATACCAAAATATGATAAAGCTAACAAAGACATGTTATAACCAATGTACTTACCTTGATTCTCAAGCACAATCACCACACTAACAATAGCTTCCCCACTTCTTACTTGATTCCTATATCACAATCATCTTTAATTAGAGACTAATTACATAACCAAATCATGGATCACCAACCTTTGCTCATTATGATCAACTATTACAACATGAACCCTAATTTTATAAATTTGGGAAGAACACTTACTTGTTGGAGAGATTACAATTAAGGGTTCTCTAGTGATTTGCAACTCTTGAAGAAGATTAAATAGCTTGAAGATGAGAATGGAGTTTTTCCCTCCTTTTTCTTTTCCTGGACCGATCACCACAGCCACACTCACTCACACTCTAAACTTTTCTAGATTTCTCTCCATCTTTCCTTTAATAGATATTTAACATTTTATCTTTACTCAATTGGCAAGACTAGCCCTCAAGGTCTCATTATTTCTATATTTACCAAATATTTACTTACTACTTAAACATTAACAATGACTTATGATATACAATGCATATTATTTACATAACTAGTACCTTATCGGGATACGGGTGTAACAATTCTCCCCTCCTTAAAATAAGATTTCGTCCTCGAAATCTATGCTTGAAATAATTGAGGATACTCATTCCTCATCTTCTCCTCTAGCTCCCATCTAATGCTCGTACTCTTACGATGTCTCCATTGTACTTTTACTAACGGAATTTCTTAGTTTCGAAGTTGCCTCACTTGCCTTCCTAGGATTGCTTCCGGTTCATCCTTTGTGAAATCAATTCTGGATCAATTTCTATATCATCTAACGTGACTACTCTAGTCTCATCCTCTAAACAATTCCTCAAATTCAACACGTGAAAGGTATTATTAATACCTCTCATTTCTTCGGGCAGTTCCAAATTCTTCCCAACATATGGAGGTTCTACACTTTCTACTATAGAGTATCTCATAGGGTAGCATGCCTATACTAGCATAATAACTATTACTGCAGGCGAATTCCGCTAGAAGCAAGTGATCATCCCAGTTACTTCCAAAGTCAATCATACTAACCCGTAGCATATCTTCTGGAGTTTAAATTGTCCTTTCGCTTTGTCCATCGGTTTGAGGATGAAGAGCTGTGCTCATGCGTAACTTAATACCAAGTTCATCTTAAAAGCTTTGCCAAAAGTTCGAAGTGAAACGCCCGACTTGATCTAAAACTATCGAAATAGGTACTTCATGACGCGCGACTATCTCGCCAACATAAATCTTTGCTAACTTATGAACAGGCACATTCTTTCTAATCGGAATAAAATGAGCATTCTTAGTTAAACGATCGACCACTATCCAGATTGTATCATTCTCCTTCTTTGTCTTTGGCAATTTCGTAATGTAGTCCATAGTAATCTTCTCCCACTTCCAAACTCGTATGTCTAAAGGCTGCACTTTTCCATACGGCTTTTGATGTTCGGCTTTCACCTTCAAACAAATTAAGCATCTTTTTACGTACTTCACGCAATCTCTTTTCATATCCGGCCACCAATAATTTCTTTTCAATTCAAGATACATTTTCGTAGCTTCCGTATAAATAGAATACTTCGAATTATGAGCTTCTTCCATGAGTAATTCTTTAATGTTGCTTCGAAAAGGAATATAAACTCTCCCATACCGTGTCTTAATTCTTCGGCTGACTTCTTTAAGATGAGAAATGTGAGAAATGATACGTTCTTTGTCTCGGTTCTCTTCTTTTAACGCTTCCTCCTGAGCTAACTTAATTTTGTCGAAAAGATCAGATGTGATAATCATTCTCAAGAATGAATCCGTATAACGTCACTTCGGCCCTGACAACTTAGTGCATCCGCTACAACATTCGCCTTACCCGGATGGTAGCGAATTTTCGCGATCATAATCTTTTAGTAAGTCTAACCTCCTACGTTGTCTCATATTCGGATCTTTCTTATCAAGGAAATACTGAAGACTTCTATGGTCGGTGTAAATTATGAACTTCACACCGTATAGATAATGCTTCCAAATCTTCAAAGCAAAGACTACGGCCACAAATTCAAGATCATGAGTCGGATATTTCTCTTCATACTTCTTTAGTTGTCTTGAAGCGTAAGCGATCACTTTACCCCTTTGCATAAGAACACATCCAAGACCGGAATAAGATGCATCACTATAGACCACCATGCCTTCGTTTCCTTCCGGTAACACTAAGATCGGTGCTTCACACAACCTCTTTCGTAAAATACGGAAGGCTTCTTCTTGCTTCTCGGTCCACACAAAAGAAACATTCTTCTTGGTGAGTTTGGTTAACGAAGATGAAATTTTAGAGAAGTCTTGAATAAACCGTCGATAATAACCCGTGAGTCCTAGAAAACTTCGAATTTCACCAACGTTCTTCGGCGCTTGCCAATTCATCACGGCTTCGACTTTTGACGGATCAACTTTAATACCATCGGGATTAATAACATGACCAAGGAACTGAACTTCTTGAAACCAAAATTCACATTTCGAGAATTTAGCGTACAATCTTTCTTTTCTCAACGTTTCAAGAATTTCTCGAAGGTGTAGTTCATGTTCTTCCTTACTCTTAGAATAGATAAGAATATCATAAATGAACACTATAACGAATTTATCCAACATTGGTCTACATACACGGTTCATGAGATCCATGAAAACCGCAGGCGCGTTCGTGAGGCCAAAAGGCATAACCGTAAACTCGCAATGTCCATAACGGGTCCTAGAAGCCGTCTTGGGAATGTCTTCTTCTCGAACCTTCAACTGATGATAGCCCGAACTAAGATCAATCTTTGAAACCCACTTCGCACCTTGAAGTTGATCAAGAAGATCATCAATTCTTGGAAAAGGGTATACATTTTTCAACGTGACTTTGTTCAATTCACGATAATCAATGCACATCCGCATAGTACCATCTTTCTTTTTAACGAATAGAATCGGAGCTCCCCACGGTGAGCTACTAGGGCGAATAAAACCCTTGTCAAGTCACTCTTGGAGTTGGCTCATTAGCTCTTTCATTTCAAAAGGAGCAAGACGATAAGGAGTTTCAGAGATAGGCATAGCACCTGGAACAAGATCAATACGGAACTCTACTTGTCTGTCGGGTGGAATACCCGGCAAATCTTCCGGAAATACATCACGGAATTCATTTACAATCGGAACATCGTCGATACTTTTCTTTTCAAAACCCGTATCTACTACGTGTGCCATAAAGGCTAGACAACCACGTGATAGATATTTTCTAGCTTTCATCACAGAACAAAGTTTTAACTCGCCTTCCCTCTTATCACCATAAATCATCATTTCTCGACCACTAGGATTCACAACTCTAACGATCTTTTGTTTGCATAGAATGGCGGCATTGTGTTTGCTAAGCCAATCCATGCCAACAATAATATCAAACTCTCCAAGCATTATAGGGATTAAGTCGATCCTAAAAACATTCTCATCGATCTCTATCTCTACATTACGATACACGCTAGACACTATAACAACTTTACTATCGACAATTTCAACTTCTATGGGAGTCGAAAATTCATCTAGGGAAGTGGACAATTCCTTACTAAAACTATAAAATACTAAGGACACACTTATGCCTTAAACATACAAAACACAAGCGGGTTGGAATTAACGAGGATTATACCTGAGACGACATCGGAATCTAACTTCGCTTCTTTGGCACTCATCTGATAAACACAAGCTTGAGGTTTTGGAACATCAACCTTTTCTTCCTCGATCCAATTAAACGGCTTCGCTTGCTTAAGATTAGCTTTAGGACATTCGTTTACCTTATGTCCTTCTTCATTGCACCCATAACATATCACCAAAAGCTTAGGGCAATTCTTCCTAATATGACTAGGATCCCCGCATTTAAAACACCCCTTCATTCCGGACTTACATTCTCCCACATGGTTCTTTCCGCACCTACTACACGGAGGTGGAAACTTTCCCGTATTGTCCTTCTTTGTGGCATCAAATTTGCCCCGCTTACTAAGTGTTGTTGGTTGTTCTAGCTTTCTTTTCACCTCCTTCTTCTCTTTATCTTTCATCCTATCCAAATCCGCTTCCTGACTACGCGCTCTGCTTAGAAGATCATCCATGGTGGTACCCTTGAAAGGCGATACTATATTACGAATTTCATCTTTGAGCATCCTCTGAAATTTATCAACCTTAAGCTTTTCATTGTCGAGATACTCCGGGCAATATTGCACCATATCACAAAACTTTCCCCACAACTCATTCACCGATTCATCAATTTGCACAAGGTTATGAAAAACTTCTCTTATTTTATCAATTTCCTCCACAGAAGCATACTCTTTCATGAACATCTCCTTGAATTGATCCCACATGCACGACTCTCTCCAAGCACTACTCTTCTCATTTGCCTTGCCCTCCCACCATTTTTTTAGCTCGCTCACGAAGGTAATTAGTAGCAAAGTTCACCTTATCCTCTTCTACACAACGACTCGCACGAAAATCCCCTTCTATATTGGTAATCCATCTAGGACTCTCTAACGGATCAAGAGATCCCGCGAATGTAGGTGGAACACAAGCAGTGAAGTCACGATAAGTAGATTTCTCCTTTCCTACTCCGGGTCTAGCATTGGAATCACTCACTAACTCCCCACTATTTTTGAGTTTCTCATTCTCCTCCTGAAGAATCTTTCGCAAGTTCTCGGTGGTTTTACTAACATAAAAGGGCATAGCCCTCTCGATGGCCCTTTCCACTTTATCCGTCACCATAGTGTCCAAGTCTTTCAACTCAACTCCTATAACACTTCTAGGATTAAGGTTTTTCGGCATTGACATCGACGAGTCACTATTAGAGGGTCCATCATTATGTTCATCACTATCATGGCGGGAAAAGGTCGCTCTTAACACCTCCTTATTCTGAATCGTCACCATCTTTTCTACTATACTGAAATTTAGCAATTCACACTATTAAACAAAATCATGTACATAATTGATGCATGAATAACATATTTATCCTTACACTAAACACCCTAGCGTTTATCATCCATGTATAGCCTAAATGATTTCGATCTCACATATGTGTCATATTTTTATCACTACGGTGGCCAGGCGTAGTCATAAAAATACTTAACATATGTGTTCCCGAAATCACCCAAACAATACACAAATAACAAACACCGATACTAACCGCGTCTACACAAGGCCTAAGTCTAGGAAATCCTAAGGGGAAATCCTAAATCTCTTAGACCGAAGCTCTGATACCAAGTTGTAACACCCCGTGACCAAAACGACCAAAAACGTGAAAATTTCTCTCAAAAACACACCCAGAAACCGACATCCGGTTACTCTTTTACGAGCTGACAAAAATCAGTACACATTCAGCCATTGAGGCTATTTTTAGATGAAAGTAGACTCAAATAGCTTCAAAACGATAGGTCATACGACCCATTTCGACTTACGGATTAAAAGATATGATTTTTCGAAAACTGCCCTGATAAACGTGACGCCGTCAGAAAAATGGTGACGCCGTCAGACCTTGACGGGCCAGAAAGTTTTTGGACAATTAAAAGGGGACGCCGTCAAGAAGGCCATCATGAACAAAACTGTTAAGCCTTGATAGGCCAGAGAATTTTTGGTGTTTAAAGGGTGACGGCGTCAAGGTGGTCATCAAGAACAAAACTGCAGTTTTTGACAGCAAAACACCCAATATTTTGACACCAAATCACCCATAACACTTAACCACAACATGACCATTTAAACACATACATAACTTGACATTCCTAATATCTTACAAAGTTGTTACTAGAAGATTTTGACCCGTAGCCTTCCAAAATGGGTGAGAACCCGTTTATACCAAACACCCCCTTAAATACCATTTCAACTACACACTTTTTACCCATAACCCTTATTCACTACATAACCCTTTAAACTCATTCATGACTTGACATTTCTAATATATTGCAAAGTTGTTAGTACAAAGTCTTGACCCGTAACTTCCCAAAATGGGTGAGTTTGGCTAAACGCCAAACACCCTTCTAATTACTACCATATTCACATAACAAAAGGACTTCTTGACATTTACATAAACTTGTCCAACGACCCAACTTAAACAATGATCATGAACGAAGACAAGACCGCTAAATGACAAAATGACCATATGAAAGGAAATATACCCAAAACACGAAAAGACACGTCGGGGGCTTCCAACTTCAATATGCTTGGTCCAAAAGAACAGTCTTCTACTACAACTTCTTCTAGTATGAACTTCTACTACATAATCACTTAAATCTTTTCTTTACCTTTGCTAGATCCTTCGGTACCTATAAAGAAAAACATCACAACTAAACACGTAAGCGAAACGCTTAGTAAGTACATGGCAATAACAAGCTAACAATGTATGATATAAAATCATAACATAACCATAACTAGTCTAACCACTAGTTAAGCTAGCGATATAGGGGCACTTACCTCACGCCGACATAGTCGACCTTAACACAATCAACCCATAAGGTTGAACTTCTTCCCATAGTTAGCCCAACGACTAACTAAACTAAATCTAGTGATGGATCCATACTAGCTAACGCACCCTATACCCTATCCTTCACATTATCATGTAAACAAACATGATAAAACTAACACATAAACCATTATAATACCAAAATATGATAAAGCTAACAAAGACATGTTATAACCAATGTACTTACCTTGATTCTCAAGCACAATTACCACACTAACAATAGCTTCCCCACTTCTTACTTGATTCCTATATCACAATCATCTTTAATTAGAGACTAATTACATAACCAAATCATGGATCACCAACCTTTGCTCATTATGATCAACTATTACAACATGAACCCTAATTTTATAAATTTGGGGAAGAACACTTACTTGTTGGAGAGATTACAATTAAGGGTTCTCTAGTGATTTGCAACTCTTGAAGAAGATTAAATAGCTTGAAGATGAGAATGGAGTTTTTCCCTCCTTTTTCTTTTCCTGGACCGATCACCACAGCCACACTCACTCACACTCTAAACTTTTCTAGATTTCTCTCCATCTTTCCTTTAATAGATATTTAACATTTTATCTTTACTCAATTGGCAAGACTAGCCCTCAAGGTCTCATTCTTTCTATATTTACCACATATTTACTTACTACTTAAACTTTAACAATGACTTATGATATACAATGCATATTATTTACATAACTAGTACCTTATCGGGATACGGGTGTAACAATACCATTTCTCAACAAAATCTCCTTAGGAACCATGTTTCTTTTGGGATGTGGGTGAGTCTTTCTTGCAAAGTTCCTATGGTTCACCCTAGTATTATGGTTCCATACAGGTTTTGGAGCACTAGTTTTCTTAGGTATAGAATAATAACAACCCTCTTGCAAGTGCTCAAAACTACCACAGCTGTGACATGCCTTCTTAACCAGTTCAAAGTCACTACCTAACTTGTGTGTGATCACCTGGTGCAAGTTTCTCTGATTTCCTCTAGGCAAGTCACAAGTCTTCCTAGGATAATCTCTAGGTTTATCATCATATTCAGCCACTTTCCTAGAGATTCTACTTCCTAGCACAGGTTTTACAAACTCAACATTTTTAGCTTTAATTTCAGCTGTATTAACCTGTGTGACATTTGGTTCAACAGTCCTAAGAATTTCTTTCTTTTTAGCTTTGGGTGTTGAATCAATCTCATCATCATCACTATCTGACACCCAATCTTCAATGATCACAGTATCAGACTTCTTTTCTACCTTAGGTGCACTAGTCTTTTCAGATGTTTCATTGTTTACTTGACTTGTTTCACCTACGGATTGTGCAGCTAACTCAGATATAAAGGACAATTCTTTCCTAGCTGGTGCATAAGCACTTTTAAGAGGGGGAGCCACTTCATTGTATCCTAGGCCACATCCTCTTTTAATTATCTGAGATTCAACTGCTTTATTTGCTAGAACAGATGCATGTTGTTGTTTATCTATCCTAACAACATGTTTTTCTTTTTCACTTAAAGCTGAGTCTCTAGCTAATTCAGCTTCTTCCACTCTTTTATTAAGCATGTTAATTTCACATTCTTTCTTAATTAGCTCAGTTTCAAGAGTATGAATTTTATCAGCATATTCTCCCTCAATTTGATTAAGAAACTCAACCTTGTTTTCTAAAGATTTTAAACCATGTTGATATCCTAAGTTATCAAGTTTGAGTTTATCAAATTCAACTCTTAAAGCATCATAACTAGATTTCAGTGCCTCTATAGTATCTGAACAAGATTTAAATGAACATGAAGATTCATTTGATACCTCAGAGTCTGATCCAGAGGAGGAATAACCCATAAGAGCAAAGTGTTGTTCTTTGGGTTCTTCATCAGCTACCAGTGCATAGTTGGGACCATCCTCAGCTTGGTCACTCCAGTCAAAATCTCCCAGGCCATCACATGAGACCATAGCAGTAGTAGGTTTAGCATCTTCAATGGGAATCTGCCTTGGATTTTCCTTGATCTGCTTTGGTGCTCTGCACTCCCTTGCAAAGTGCCCTTTTCTGTGGCAGTTATAACATTCAAACTTTGATTTGTCAAACCCCACATTGTTCTGCCTTCTAAACTTGAGCTCTCTTCCAGTTCTCTTCAAGAATCTTCTTGCCCTCATAGTCAACATTGCAAATTGCCAATGCAAATCCATCTCTTCTAAATCATCAGGATCAACTTGATCTAGATCCTGACTCATTACTGGAGTACTTGTAGTGAGTTCAGCTAAATAGGCACAAATAGCAGCATCACTAATGGTGTCACTATTTGTAGAACTAGCAGCAGAACCAGTATGACCAACAGCAGAATGAGTTTCTTGAATATTCCCAGAAGTCTTATTATTTGAAGACATAAAAGCAAGGTTGTTTGAACTTGAAGAACTGGTTGAACCCTTTACCTCAGTTTCATAGACCTTCAAGTTGTTATACAAATCATCCAAATTCATAGTATCAAAATCAGTCTTGTTCCTCCAGACAACTGTGTGAGTATTCCATTCTGGTGCAAGACTCCTTAGAAACTTCAGATTAATATCTTCTTTTGCAATAGGGACATTTAGAAGCGCCAACTGACTCACTAACTTTTGCAGCCTGTCATAAGTACCATCAATACTTTCATTGCTTGATGCAGTGAAAGTTTCAAATTCGTGCTTTAGCAAATTCTTCCTTGACTTTTTGGTGGCTGCATTCCCACCAAACCTGAGTTCAATTGCTGCCAACAACTCCTTGGCAGACTTGGTGTTTTTGAAGGCCAATTGGTACTCATTAGGTATCCCCATTAAGAGAATAGTGTGAGTTCTAATCTCCAGTTTCCTTTGAGCCCTTTCTTCATTGGTTTTGATGGGCAAGACTTGCCCATCAGCACCAGTCTTAGGCAGAGTATCACCAGTTTGCATGATTTCCCACATTGTGTAATCACACATCTTCATGTACTGTTCTATCCTCATATTCCAGAGTTCATATTCTCCAACCTTGAGCATTGGAACCTTGGATGCAGTAACCATATGATGAGATTCAGACTCCATTGCTTTTGATGATGAACAGATCTGAGCTTTTCGAAATTCTTCTGGGTATCAGTTTCTAGATCACAAGCTCTGATACCACTTGTTGATCCCAGTTGAGCTTAACGATCTTGTTAATTACTTTAGATATAAACCTAAAGCAATCGGTATAGAAACTGCTTATGAATGATCTATTAATTACTATGTGGAAACTAGTAATTAATCTTAAGAAGAATAACACACAATAATTCTCTCAACCTTCACCTCAATATATTAATATACGGTTACTCAAAAGTAACAGGGTTACAACGAACCTTGAAGTGAATACAAGACAATACGTATGCTAAAACCAATCGACTTCTAACCCTAACCCTAGATCCTCCTTTTATACACATAAGGAGTCCTAGTCGGTTACAAAAACTTTCTATACAAGAATAATATCTAATCGTATCTTTACCATAAACAAACTATACATATCCAATAAGCAGCAGAATCAAACTCTAGCAGCAGAATCATCTTAGGCTAGCAGCAGTTTGACACTTAGCTTATTTCATCATTCTTCAAATATCATCAGCAGCAGAATGAATATACTAGCAGCAGAATGATTATGCCTAGCAGGAGAATCATACTTAGTATATTTCCATTAGAACCATGAGCAGCAGAATCTTCAAAGTAGCAGCAGTATCTTTTAAACCCAACAGTATTTGTGGTTTTCGATGAAATGAAATGGAGGAATGGATGGTGTAAATTGATGTGAGATCGAGTGGGTATATTCAGATTTTGGATTTGTGTTTATTTAGGAAAATGGTTTTTGAGGATAAATGATGTGGATTTTTATAGGAACAAAAGAGTAAATTACTTGTGTTGTGAAATGACGAAATTGCCCTTTTAAACTCCACACTTAACGAGCGTTGCATGATCTTTGTGGGGCCAGTTGGATGGAGGGACTAACGGTGCATAACATTTCTGACTTAAGGACCACTAGCGCAATTTTTTTGGTCAAAGGACCACTGACGCCAGTCAACGCAGACCACAAGGACCAACGGTGTAATTTACTCTATTAATAATATGCCAGCTAGCTATTTATTTCCTCTAGACTCATTCTTTTACTCCATGCAATCCTGATTTCACGTTTGCATGTGAACACTACATGACCAGTTCTTTAGTAAAAACCCGCTGACCCGCTCCATGTTCCGTATCGGTGACCCGTGAACAAACCCGATTAACCCAACAATATGTTCTTCAAAGCGTAAGTATAATGATTGCTAGTCACATTTTGTAGATACTTAAGTGTTGAAGTAAAAACCTGCAACTCCTGCGGAGATGGAGTCAGATCTTCTGGACAAAGTCTTGCTGAGGTTCCGAAGTACCTACACACAAGATATTCTCACGTTAGGCTCGCCCCGGGTGTTATCCCAGGACCAAGCTCCGGCGTGAGAGTAAGTATTGGGTAGTCCGAAAGGTCAAATAATGATTAGGAGTAAATGCGAGTAGTAAAAGTTAGCTGAGAGTAGTAAATGAGCTGGGTATTTATACTACCCAGCTTTGGTACCTGAAATGGCGGCGGCGGATTTCCCGGATATATGTCGCAGACATAATCCCGTAAATCCTGGGGTGGCAGCGGCTAGGCTGTTGTTGCCATCTGTCCAAAGGGTAAAGCCACCTGTCCTATTGCTGAAGGTTACATTAGTCGGATGAATCAGTGCTCTCCGATCTTTCTTCCGAAGGGTGTCATGTCGTTCGGGCGTCCGGACAAGGTAGGTCGTCCGGACACATACGCCAACATGTCCCCCCAGTATCATAGTATCAGTTATGCCGATGGTGTGACACTTTGTAAAAATCTCGGAATCCCATTTTAGTATTTCCGGAGGACCTAGTCTGTTAGATTTAAGTACGTTGGACGCTATGCACAACCTGCCAAAAGTTATTATTGTTTCGTTTTAAGGATAGCCACCATTTTTACCGTAACCCTGGGATTGGGACACGTATACACATGTCCATAGCGTGGATGAGAGAGTGCCACATCAGCGTATGACAAGGCGCGACGTTTCACACTCCTCCTTTTCACCTATAAATAGCGTCATTTGCACCGTTTTTACCACCGTAACTCTGCTTTTCTGACACAATTTCCGTAGCGCACTTCCGAGCTGACTTTTCCAATCAATCCGAGCGATTTCTGCGTAGTCATTCGTCTCAAGAGGTACGTTCCGAATAACCTATATTTTGTATTTTCTTTGCTGTTCAGCTATATCCCCTCTTTCCTCAGTCAAGCCATGTCGAACTCTCCCATTACGACTCATGAGGAGGATGCTCAAGAAGTTGGGGAATTCCTACCTAAGTTTGATATTCAAAAATATACCTCCCGGATGGACGAAGGGGCAGTGACCCTGGTAACAATGGAATTCGGTATACCGGAGGATCTACATCCGAGGCCAGCTCCGGAGGGTATGACTATGAATGAACTACCGGATGATGCTATTGGTTTGTATCTGGAATACTTTTATGAAGGAGGTCTTAGCGTACCCTTCTCCACATTTTTGTTGTATGTTATTAGATACTACAAGGTACATATTTCTCAGTTGGTTCCGTTAGGTCTGCACCGCGCGACTCTTTTTGAGGTGTACAGCCGAAGTTTGCATAATGTAACACCCCCAAAATCTACTTTGCGGAAGCATTGGAGTCATGGGATGCTACTGAAATGTAAATCATAACACAAGGTAATGAAGAACCAATTACACACTTTGATAAAAATATATTAACTTTGATTGATTTCAATTGTAACAAACTTTATGTTTCAAGTTGGTTTACAAATTTAATGGTCCCTCAAAAACAAGTCTTAAACATTTGTTAAAAACACTTGGTCAATAGTATCCGCCTGCCGCCTTGCCAAACCTTGCCACACTTGCATATACCCAGATACCTGAGGAAAACATGCTAAAAGTCAACAATAAACTGGTGAGTTCATAGGTTTAGGTTATAACAAATTTGGACCAATAGTTTAGTTTGTGAACATAGAAATGTCACATTTATATTTTATTTACGCTAGCACTAAGTTCATGCAACCGAAGCTCGATAGTCCAGTGTGCTAATCTCTAACACATAAATAATAATCAGGGGCCCTTAGCGAGTGTTTAACCCAATACACTCGAAATCCGACTTGCAATACGTTCGTTTGCCTATTCGGTCAACCCGAACGGGGGAGTCACCCCAATAGATCAATCTAAAGCAATCGCGCTTTCCAAAGGAAATTAATGGCTCATGAAAATGGGCATAACAGTTGGTTCTCGGGCTTAGGCTAACTGCGCAATATCATTTGGTAAATATAGTTTAAATGGTCCATAAAACAGTTTTGCATGTTTCTCACCCCATTCATATAAAACAAGTATAAGTAAAAAGGGGCTATAAACTCACTTTTATTGGCCTGAACAGTGAACGCAGTGAAACTAAAGTTTGCACGGCACCAACACGCAACCTAAATTACATAACCAGGTTTTAGTTTCAAGTATTATATTCAAGTCTCTTCAAGTTTAAAATTTCGGTGTCTAAGTATACCTATGCGTTATTACACATGTGACTATGAGTGAGGTTACTAAAGTCTCTCCTAAGGATGGTGACGTAAAATCTTACAATTGTCCTAAAGTCAAGGTAACTAATGGTCGGGGTCCTTCTATGACCTAAGGTATAATTTAAACTTAGTCTAGGTAAGTATATTGTACATTAGATTCACCTATGTTGACTTTTAATATGTGACTTAATATTTGAGAAGTTCGTCACCTAATGGTTTCTAACCGTTAACTTGAGTAATTTAATTAGTCTCATTATTATAATTTATTTATACCACATTAGCCTAAAGTTTCATGTCTCGTCTAATATATCCTAGTTAAACGTATATGTTAACGACGTTCACTTTTTAATTTATTCGTTATTAATATGACAATTATAAGTGTTTACGTATTATATATACATTTCGTCACGTGTCATGTTCTACACTATCGTGTACTTATTTTGATCTATTACGTTACTACGCACTTTTAATCTATATATATTTACCAATTTTCTTCCTAAGTGTTCGTATATATATATACTACATTTGTCTAGTTGTGTATTATATATATTCATGCTCATTTCTAATAATATAAGTGAGGATGATTATTTGTAAAAGTGTACATTTACATTGGTCTTGATATGTATATTTACGCCTATTGTAAGTGAAGATAATTATTTGTAACTAAGTATATATATACATGTATATGTTTCATATTTAGTCGTTTAGCGGTTTGCGTCAGCTTATCATTTTAGGTTTTTTAACCCTTTTTATACGTATGCTAGTGACATTATTATTTACATATTCGAATTCTTTCCATACCTACATGTTTGCGTTCTCGGCCATACAAGTTTTATGCAATTTAACCTTTTCATGTTTATTTTACGTTTTCGGCTATTACAAGTTGTAGATATATATATTATTAGTTAGTGACGGCTATTAGAGTTTTAATAACATTTAACATATAAGGTTTTGACGTCAATTTATTTTGAGAACGGTTTTCATTGTTTCATTTAATCGTTTTCGTCACTGTTTCAAAATCTTAACATTTGATGGCCTTAATACTATACGGGCTGCGGCCCAACAGATTCGAGAGAGAGGAGGGGGGGGGGAATAGTCCAAACTAAGGGCTGTTAATTAATCTATGGTGGGCTCTCGAATGGGCTCTAAATGGCTGCTGTGAATAAATGTTTGCGTGAGCTTGATGGGCTTCACCTAAGCCCACATCTCAATGTGTTCAAGGCTTGTTGACAACTTATGGTGGGCTTCAAGGTGGCCTATTATTGGCCCTTGGCGTTGCCTGGTATTTCACTTAGGTGATAATAAAATTTTCAGCGCCTACGTCTATAGTTGGTCTTGATGTTTGCCTGGAAATTCATACTAATGGTGAAGGCAGTTAGTTTGTGCCAAGTTACCAACTTGGCAGCCTCCTTTGGGACCTCACTCGCGACCTTGATGAACCAAAGACCACGTCCGTGGTCTCACTTGGTGGTTATCCTTCGAGTGCTTCTCGAGTCTAGTTGCTTGGGTGTTCTAAGGGCGATTTGTACTAAATTATCGACTCATTTTGGGGTCGACAGTGGGATACACTAGTGACTTCAAAAACAAGACCTAAGGGTGCTAAGTTTCTACTCACTTATTGACTACACAAGGAGCCATGGTACTACTCTTCATCCTACCCAAAGCTCGTAGGGCTGTTTGTGATGCTATTCGTGTATCACGTCCCCACTTCATACATGGACTTATGGTAGCCTTCGGTTCGCTAACCATCTCCTCGTAGCAACACTAATCAACTTGTAACTTTACTAACTTAGTTCTAACATCAAAATGCCATTTGAGCTCACTCCACAGGCTCGAATTTACTTTCCCTATATTCTTTCCTAGCCATAAAAACAATCAACCTTGATCAATTTAGCTCCTAAGGTAACACATTCATGCCTCAATACTACCATTCGAACACCTACTGCCATTGCTACCATAATTTGCTAGACAGTAACAACATTCATCACAAAAATTCAATACTTTCTAGTCATCCTACTGCCATCACAAAAATCAACCACAATCCATAAGAAAACTTAAATCCTATTCGACCCATTACAACTCTAACTAAGAATCTATCTTCAAGGTTACTTAAGGGTGCCTAAGTGTTTTCATTTGACAGAAAAAAAATAACACAACAACATGACTAATTCTTAATAACTACTCATTCGACTTAATTTCTTAGTTCCTAATAACGATTCTAAGAAGAACATAATACAACAAAATTAATAATCAACCTGATCACTGCTTGTCATGTGAACTCTAGTGAGAAAAACCCTTCCAATCCGAAACCAATAGCTCCAAAATTAACCTACCACAGCCTCCTATTCGAACCACACTTGACCTAGATCTTGAGAACTTCTCAGATTTTTGGGTGTGTTTGAAATGGGTGTGATTCGAATGATACTCAGGAGGTGCGGATTTATGGTGAATAATGGAGTTAGACTCCATCTTACTTTCGGATTGTGGGAAAGATAATCATTCCTATTTGGTGTGATATCTTTATACTAATGGTTTCTACCTCCTATGTGATCCCGTTAATGGTGAAGAGGACAAGTCCTATGGTCAAAAATTATTAATGTAGATGGTGATGGTTCTGTGATTTGGGGAAGAGGGAGTGAGCGGCGACAAAGAGAAAGGGAAAGTAGGGTTTGGCAGTGAAAGTCTGATTTTGGGGAGAAGAGAATAGTGGAGTGAGTGGTATTTTATTTGAGTGTATATGCGAGATTTTTATTTTAAGGGTACTTTATTTGAGCATGGTACCCGCGCGTTGCGGCGGATATTATGGCATAGGCTTCTAATGATAATATTGTCGACGAATAAATTGACGTTCCAACCCATAATTAGTAGTACTATCATTGAAAACAACACAATCCATAAACGGTTTGTTGTTGTACGTGTAAAACTAATCGATATTCAGAATTTCAGATATCTAACCTCAAAAATTTGCATTCCATTATTTATTACTTGAACTTGCCGCCCCTCCCCATGCTTGTGATAGCATGCTCCAACATCTTGGTCAAAAGCAAGCCAAGTGTCCAATTATTCTCTAACATTAAGGTAACAAAGGTAACATTAAGGTAACAAAGGTGAGACTAAACATGCATGTCTTTTTAAACACTCTAAAAGCGAGACTAACCAAATCAAAAGCCAATAAAATTTGTTCTTTTATCTAAAAATAGTATGGAGTTTAAACCTAAGCGTAAACATTTTTTTCTCTATTGACTACTACTCGGTTTCTCAAAAGTGAAAGAAAAAACAAATATGTCTCATGGGTTGTTGAGCCATGAAAAGAGATAGTAGAAAACTGTCTTTTATTCTTTTTATGTTTTTTGAAAGTCTATACTACTACTCTATGTTTGAAAAGGATGGCACTCTTCTTGAAAATGGTGATCTTTCACATTTTTCTATGTTTGAACTTTGTTGATACAACAAAAAAATTCAAAAGTAAAAACGTTTAAAAAAAAATACGGCGCATGCCAAAACCTTCTACATATTTCAAATTTCAAATTCCATTTACATTCTTTACAATACACCGATTATATCCATCTTTTCTTTTGAATATTATACTCGACCACATGGATTAAACAAGTCTATTTCTCATCTTTACATGGCACTACTTTTGATATTGGTAGAAGTTAGGCATGCACTATAATTATATAATCAAAAAAAAAAAAAAAAAAAAAAAAAAAAAAAAAAAAAAAAAAAGAACCAACTTTCGGTTCATTGTTTAAACCGAATGGAGTTATATTAAATTTCATCCTCACATGGCTCAATAGTCACAATGTCAGAATAAGATGCTAAGACTCCCAGTAATCAAGCCAACACCATTTGCAAGGCTCAATGTGCAAATAATTCACCCCTAGCCATCTTAAATAAATCGATCTATACTCTATAAAATATTCCCATTCCAATAAAATATTATTTCCCCGCATTTTATAAATTATTCCGCATGCAATAAAATATTTCCGAATTGCATTAATTCTTTCACTTTTGAGAAACCGGGCTTATGCTTATTAAAATATTGCCTAACTAATAGTAAAATAACATGGCTCCAAGTACCCATTGCTCTTAAGTTAATATTTGAGCATGCGAAACTTAAGAAATATCTTCTTTTTTTTTATCATAGTTCTGTAGCCCAAGTATGTATATTATTAAATAATTGTTTGTACAATGACATTATTTGTTTTGGTCTGTCCCAGGTCATTATCACTCTTTTTCTTTTTGTATATTGCCATCAACAACCCCACTAATTCCAATGCAAATTCAAACTTCATTCCATATCTCGAGATGCAAAAATAGTCACAAATTTTAAATTTTCAACTTTCAAAATTTAACTTTTTAAGATTTCGATTTAGTACCAAAAAGTTTCAGAACAATAAAAAATCAAGTTCATAATTAGTACCAAAAAAATATAAAAATTCAAAAAAAAAATGCAAAAATACAAACACTATCAGAACATCATTTAAACTGCAATTATAACACTAAAGAGTAATTCATCAAACTGATCACAACCCAGTTCACAATTAGTACAAAATACATATAAATTTAAATAAAATACACAGCTATTAAGTCAATCAAATGATCCCAAGAACACAACTTTAAAATACACAAATGCCAAAAAAAATCATAAAGATTAAAACCCAAGTTCACAATAAGTAAATCATATGATCAAGAACATTCAAATTACAATTAAAACACTAATAAACAAAACTATAAGATACCCATGTTGTAATTAACCATGAGTTCAATCAACTGATCACAAAAACATTCAAACTACAATTATAAACACTAATAAACAAAACTATTTAGATACCCAAATGAAAAAAGACTACTACTCAGTTGACAATTAGTACAAATATTAAAAAAATACAAATAAAAAGTTCAATCAACTGATCACAAAAAACATTTAAACTACAATTAAAACACAAATTAAAGATACCCAAATGCCAAAAGTGTTTCCGGCGAGCCATTACGCTTTCCGGCGAGGCAGTACGCTTTCCGGCGGCTAATCTAAAAAAAACATATAGATCTATAAATAAACGTTTTCCGGCTAATCAAAAAAAAAACATAATGAAAAAAAACATACTATTTCCGAATAATCTAAAACTTGTAATTCTTGTAGATCTAACAAAAAAACACTCAAAAAGAATGTCAAAACTTGAACAAACCTTCGGATGGTGGTGTTCACGGTTGTTGGTTTCCAGCACGATGGTGACGACAACAATATTCAAAGTGTATATCAATACACGATAAGCAGTATCCGGCGAGAAATACCAAAACGAAAAAATAAATATTTTCCGGCGAGAAAAATATTAAGGAAGAAACAAAAGTATTGACGAAAAAAATACTAAAACGAAATATACAAAATACGAAAAATATTAACGAAAAATACCTCAATTTTTTTCCGGTGGCGGTAACTTTTTCCGGCGACCAATAGATCTACAAAAAGAAGTACAAAAAATTTATAAAAACGTAGATCTACAATAAAATCTACAAATATATAAAGTACCTCAAAAGTTTGTGGTACGATTTGGTGGTTCGTTTTGGTGATGGTCGGGTTCGATGGTGGTCTGATTGTGGTTTACTTTCTGAGGTTGTGACGTACGGTGGGGTGACGTACGTCAGTGGAGGTGTTTGGTGGTGGCGGTGTTTATGTGGTGGTGGAAGTTGCGGTGGTAACTGGTAAGGATGGTGGTAGATGAGGTGTGTGAAGGGATGAGAGTATTTTGTGTGTTTTTTGTGAGGTGAGATTGAGTTCTGATGGGCAAAATGGGGTTTATATATGCCGGAATCAAGTTATAAAGGGTATTTTCGACATTTCGCAACTCTTTTTTTTCTAACATTTTCAACAGGTTACATAATCTTTATAAAGGAGTTAAGATAAACGACTAGTGAGTATGTATTTTATTTAAGTTTGTATAGTTTAGGTGGGATTAAAAAGTAAAGTGGGTAAATTAAATACCCGAGTCTCGTTAAACAGTGTCAAGTCTGGTTTCGTCCTAAACCGTTTCTAATTCCGAGAGTGTATATCATTAGAGTTGTTAAATAATACTTGAGATATCCTCCGAGTCCTTAATTATTTCCTAATATTTCGTGACTTTCTGCCTGTTCCTGGTTTGCATGTGGTGTCAATCCGTGTGAAACCGAGATAACCTCCCGTTTTCAATACAATAATCATGGGTAAATTATCAATAATGATAACTTCACTGTTTCTGGTGAGATATCTGAGTGTCAATATGTGCAGGCCTGTTATTCGTTTTAACACATAATGGTCAAGTCAAGTGTCCTAGTCACAAAATTTAATTTGTCAATAATATAAATATTAGGGAAATTTTACCAGTTGTCACATCCTCCCCGTCTTAGGAACGAAAACCGTCCTCGGTTTTCACTCAGAAATACCCGAAGGGGTTGGGGTTCTGAAGGTTTCAGTGTTCTTAGTTCTACTTGTCACATTTCTACGTGCATTCAGGGCTTGGTGAGTGCCGAGTGAAGCTCAATGGTCAGGATATGTATTGAAAGTTCCAATGTGTGGGTGTCTCTCACGATGACTATTCCCATTAAGGCATGATCCTACCTGAACTACACATAGGTGATCAGGCTATGCTTAGTTGAGGACTGATGATGCGATGCCGGGTTTAGTCACAATGACATAGGGTTTCTATGGGTTCAGAATCACAACAGGTTTTAAAGGTACACCACCTCATATGCCAAGAATGTACTAATTAACTATCAACTTCAAATGTGATGGGGATATGATTTAAGAGGATCTAGGTGTAGGTCTTTCTTTGTAAGTTTAAGTCCAGTACAACTTGTTTTCAGCTTAATCTCACAACTCATCAACCAAGAACTAAGAAACTCTCTTCTTAAGCATTGTCATCACCGGTGTCGTCGTTGAGGTCCGGGAGAGCTTCTCCTCCTTCTATTGCGTATGCGTTTTCACGAGTTCTTCCTTTATTCTGGTTCCTCGGTTCTGGGCATTCACTCCTAAAGTGTCCTATTACTCCACACTTAGAGCAGGTTATTAAGAGGTTCGGGTCCTTCACGAGGGTGGGAGCCTTACGATTCCTAGCTTTGTGTCCTATCTTTTGGCAGTTCGTATACTGAACAGGGCAAGGTCCATGGTGATGAAACGGGCACATGCTGCACTTGGGTAACGCTCCAGCGTACCCTATCTCTGTGTTGGTGCCTGTAGTATGAACCTTGGTCACTTCTTGCCGTTTGTTTGGACCAGCACTACTGTTATTTTTGAAGTAATCCTTCCACTTCCTCTTGTTTTCTGCCACCTTCTCGGTGCTAATCCTGACTACTGGATCCTTTGGCCTATTGGTCGTATCTATGGGTTGCTTGGGGATTAAAGGTCCTGGAGGTAATGTCACTACGGTTGACGTAAATGGGGGGGGGGGGGTAATTCTCCTAGGTGTCTCCCCCAAAATCGAGCGTCCGTTCGAAACATCTCAGGGCTTATTTATGTCATTCCTTGACGGTATGCAGTAGTGTTGGCACCTCGTACCTTCGGGATTCCAAGATTTTTCCTCCAACTTTTGATTCTGTTGTAGGAGCAATACTTTCTGCGCACTATTTTCTTAAAACTTTCCTAGGGCATTGCATATGCGGCATCCATGCATGTGGACTCCTAATAGCTGTCCTACCAGGTATGAGCGGCATCCTTGAAGGTGAGCGATGCATACCTATGTTATTAATGATAAAAATTTCGGTGTTTCGGTCAAGGACCGGTATACGAAATTTTTGAAATTTCGGTGGTATTTCGGTGGTATTTCGTTAATTTTATATATATATATATATATATATATATATATATATATATATATATATATATATATATATATATATATAATGTTTAAAAGATATAAAAATATGAGGGGCTTCTTTCGTCAAAAGTCTAAACCTTGTGAACTTCTTGTAAGCCTAATACAAAGAAATAAGATGCAAGTATTTAAATCAATTTTATGTCGATCAAAAGTGTTTGACAGCTGTAATAGTGTTTGACAGCTAAACTGATTTGATATTAAAAAGAGAACCCCCCACGTTCTCTGCATACATCCCAAGATTAATTTAATAAAAATTTTCTTTCACATCCCCACTTCATTACTTTACTAAGAAAAGAAAAAAAAACTGCATCTGTTTTCACCTTCATCGACTCCGGAACACGTTTTCTGAGTATGGAACGGCGACTTTCACCGGAACGACGTATTGAATGCTACCGGAACGTGTTTTTCACGTGATTAACTCGATTAAAACATCAAATCCGGTAAAAACCGGTAAAACCGCTCTATCCCACCAAAATTTCGGTCAAAATTTCGGTATTTTTCGATCAATTTCGCCGATTATTTCGCTGGCGAGATTATAAACGAAATTTTAACCGAAATTTTTTTGAACCTCCGAAATCCGAAATACCACTGGTATACCAGTGGTATTTCGCCGAAATTGACTACACAGGTGAGAGACATGCATACTTAACCTTATCCTTCCTAGCACAACTACGTGCTCGAAACACAGCCTCTAGCTGTTCAATCCATCTACTCACAACAATAGTTCCCTTAGTTCCCTTAAGATCTCCAGTTATGATCTTTCGGAATTCCTGATAAGTGCTATGGCGGATGTTACTGTCCTTAAGTTTTGAGCTTCTTATCTTAGTAATCGTGTTGTTGACCTCTGCTGTCACACGATGATTAACTAATATGTCTAGCATTGCTGGATTTATGACGAGTAGATTTGCTTCATTCTTAGTTGGAATAGGGCGGCAATAGGTTGACCATGAGTAGCCTTGGCTATCCTTCCTATAAGAGTCATCTATACCATAAAAGATGAGGGTGAATGAAATCTTAAATGGAGGAGGGGGTATAAATGGGGTCTGTATCCCTACTAACATCCTAGGGTATACTTTGGTTGCCTAGCTGGGTAAAGCTTGAAATATAGCAGCAAGCGAAACTTATAGTCTAAAATATATACCTCACTGCAAACCTTATCCAAGAGACGTCTTGTCCTAGACGGTTTAGTCAATAGTCCGGAGTAAATATATATCGGTCTGAGGTATATTTCCTAGTAAGAATTTTGTAGAAAAATTCCTTTAATACCTTAAAGTTCTTAAATGATTTTTGCTTAGGATTTAGGTCTCGTAGCAAACTTAGCGGTCTCACAGTCTGGATTCCTAAGGTGTTCCTGGCGTCTTAAGGGCTAGAGATAACAAGTTGTATTTCCTATGAACTCTACCAAAACATATTATGTTGATGCCTATAGTCTGGGTAATGGCGTTTAACTAGTATCCTCGAGGTTTGTTCCTGGTGTTCAACAATGCGTTGCTAGAATTTCCTTGTCATAGGTTTGTTTGTAATTTCTAAGGGTTCAGTGGAGAGATGGATAATTCAATCCTATGCTAAAAGTCCGGGTCATTTCGTGAGTCCTTAGGGTTTCTATTAAGTCACTAGTTAATCCTAGTAAATTTTCGGGTTCTCAAGAGTTTCAAGGTCTACTTATTTTCCATTCTTGTTAAGGGTCTTTTATTTGTAGCTAAAATCTTATGAGTCTCATGGAGGAATTATTTCCTTTTTTTTCCTCTTTGGGGAGGGTATGATAGAGCCTTGTGATGTCCAGTGTATAATGAGAATGTTGCTAAAAGTTCTGGTTCTATGGGTAAGGTTCGTAGTCCTAAATTTTAGTCTCAAAAGGACGGGGTTGACTGCCTCCAGCAGTTATTTTGTCGGCTTAACGGGTTATGACGCATAGAGTTTTATCTTGGTAGAACCATGTTGATTGTTGCTAGCGATCGACCAGTCAGTTCGTTCAAGTGCGCAGTGCATCGTACGGAAGGAAGGCTTAAGGGTCTGAATATAATCATCACGGTCAATTAACTCTTCTTCCTAAAGAGTCATAATGTGTTCCATTCGTCTACGGGGTTGCGATATATCTAATTGTTATCGAACTTAGAGATCGATTAGCTTTCCCATTCTTGAGTAAAACCGTCAAAAAAATCTTAGGTATCCTTTCGGTAGTTTAAGTTGAGCCTCAATTGAAATCTGGCTTAACCCCACAACTCATCAAACAAGAACTGTCATGGGATTAAACCTAACCTTAAACTACGTAACAACTTGAATCTAACTTAACTTCACAACTCACCAAACAAGAACTGTCATGAAATTAAGTTAAATGTCAAGTTGTAAGAAGGAAACTCAACATTTTTGGAGGATTGACTCAATTTTTGGATCGCTTTCAAATAGTCACTAGTGGGTAACCAAGGAGGAGGTTCAACTAAGGGGGATGGGGTGTTACTTGGTGGGGTTGTCTGACTATGGTTGGGAGTTGTGGGTCTCCTATTGAACTAGGTTGTAATAGGGGCAAGGTAACTTCTAGGTTAAATTGGTTCTCGTTGTTACTAGTATGATTGCCTAATTCTCATATTTCCATTATATGTAATCCTTTGGGTTTCTTGGGATGGAAGTTGACGATTTATTTTGCGGCAAAAATTTGGGGTCATTGTTCCTTGTGTATTACCTGGACTACAAATGAATGGTTTGTCTACGTAGGATTTAGGCTTGGTAACGGGGTGTTGAGTTTAGTCGACAGGGATTTATTTGCTGGTGAGGGTGGTAATGGGAAGAAATTTCCGAGGAATTTTATAGGACGTCTAAAATATGATTTGTTACTTGGGAGGGAATAGTAGGGAAATTTGGAGTGGGGTAAATTGGGTAGATTAAAATAAAATGATTGGTAGTCTTTAAGCAAGGTCAAAATCTCGGGGTTTTTGTGGTAGTTATGAAATTTTTGAGGTTCTGTAAATTTTGTGGCTAAAAGAAATGGACAAGACGATTTACAGGTTATTGGCAAGATATAGTTTTTCATTGTCTAAGGATAAGTGTGATGTTTTTGGGGAGGTGAGGTAAAGTCATCATATAAAGGAATACCATTATGGTAGGTTATGAAAGGAAATCAATAATGGATACATATAACAAAATGAGCTTGTTGTAACTTAAGAGTTGGTTACAGGGTTTGAAAACTATGTTCCATCTAATAAGATCTTACACTGACTGAGGACTACTCAGTTAAATGAATCACTACTGGTCATAACTAAGACTGGTTCCTAGTCCTATCCAGGTGTCGGAACCTAAAAGCGTACTTCCTCGAGCTGTGCCTCGACCTTAACAAGGCGGGTCCTTAATGCTAAGTTTTCCACTACGGTGTGCCTAATCAGCTCTTAACAATACTGCAACCTGAGTCTCGAGGGTCGGCATCCTCTCGTGCATCATCTGGGTTGCCTCTTTGAGCTATGTCCTGTGTCTGCTCAAGTCTACCTAATCTGTCACTTAAGTCAAAGATGTCCCTACTGTTGGAGTGTGTCTTAGTATAGGGTCTGCTGAAGTCATCATTATATTGCTCGAGACGAGCTGGGTGTAGTTCGTCAAATAAGTCAGAGTGGAGACCTATTATGTCAGTCTGTAAGTCTAGTTGGGTCTGGGTCTGGGAGATAGTATCGGTCTCTGTCGCTGCTGACGATGCTGCTGGAAATGAGGAATGTGATATCTCTGTGCTATCCTTTGTCTCATCCTGAGCTCTTCCTGAGCTCTCTCCAGTCTCAAAAGCAGTTTGCACATCCTCCAGCACTATGCTAATCCGAGGTGCAACTGCTCTCTGTTATATCCCCGTATTCAAATTAGCATTAACCCTTGTACCCTCGGCAGGGGTACACTCGGCTATTGTCTGTCCAACATCCTCTGTTGAACAAGAGTCGTTGCTCCTTCCGAGTCTCTGACGTGGAGGTGAGTGGGTAGGTGAGTGTGGTGACGAGGTGAATGGTGGTGGTGTAGGCTCAATAGTGTTAGGGTTTGATGCATGATGATCTCGGAGCATCTATATGCTGGAATCATTTGAGTCTGGGGAAGACATAGTCCGTGACAAAATGGTATAGTATTTAGGAGATACTCATAATAACTAGTGTGGGTCAAGTGTATATAGACATATACATATAATACTCATAGTACCCTTAATCATGTAAATAAGTCACAAATCGTAGCATGCAGTCAAATCAAATAAATATCAAGCAACATGGCAAAGACTTAGTATGTCACAGGGTATAACATGCAGTCAAGTCAAAATAAACCTCAAGCAACATGGCAAGCAAGGCAAATGGCGGTCATAGGGACTTGTTTTTGAAAAAAAAATGGTTATAGTTTAGGGTTTATATGTACCTAGTTCTCTATAACCTGGGCTCTGATGCCAATCTGTAACACCCCCAAAATCTACTTTGCGAAAGCATTGGAGTCATGGGGTGCTACTGAAATGGAAATCATAACACAAGGTAACGAAGAACCAATTACACACTTTGATAAGAATATATTAACTTTGATTGATTTCAATTGTAACAAACTTTATGTTTCAAGTTGGTTTACAAATTTAATGGTCCCTTAAAAACAAGTCTTAAACATTTGTTAAAAACACTTGGTCAATAGTATCCGTCTGCCGCCTTGCCAAACCTTGCCACACTTGCATATACCCAGATACCTGAGAAAAACATGCTAAAAGTCAGCAAAAAGCTGGTGAGTTCATAGGTTTAGGTTATAACAAATTTGGACCAATAGTTTAGTTTGTGAACATAGAAATGTCACATTTATATTTTATTTGCGCTAGCACTAAGTTCATGCAACCGAAGCTCGACAGTCCAGTGTGGTAATCTCTAACACATAAATAATAATCAGGGGCCCTTAGCGAGTGTTTAACCCAATACACTCAAAATCCGACTTGCAATACGTTCGTTTGCCTATCCGGTCAACCCGAACGGGGGAGTCACCCTAATAGATCTATCTAAAGCAATCGCGCTTTCCAAAGGAAATTAATGGCTCATGAAAATAGGCATAACAGTGGGTTCTCGGGCTTAGGCTAACTGCGCAATATCATTTGGTAAACATAGTTTAAATGGTCCATAAAACAGTTTTGCATGTTTCTCACCCCATTCATATAAAACAAGTATAAGTAAAAAGGGGCTATAAACTCACCTTTGTTGGCCTGAACAGTGAACGCAGTGAAACTAAAGTTTGCACGGCACCAACACGCAACCTAAATTACATAACCAGATTTTAGTTTCAAGTATTATATTCAAGTCTCTTCAAGTTTAAAATTTCGGTGTCTAAGTATACCTATGCGTTATTACACATGTGACTATGAGTGAGGTTACTAAAGTCTCTCCTAAGGATGGTGATGTAAAATCTTACAATTGTCCTAAAGTTAAGGTAACTAATGGTCAGGGTCCTTCTATGACCTAAGGTATAATTTAAACTTAGTCTAGGTAAGTATATTGTACATTAGATTCGCCTATGTTGACTTTTAATATGTGACTTAATATTTGAGAAGTTCGTCACCTAATGGTTTCTAACCGTTAACTTGAGTAATTTAATTAGTCTCATTATTATAATTTATTTATACCACATTAGCCTAAAGTTTCATGTCTCGTCTAATATATCCTAGTTAAACGTATATGTTAACGACGTTCACTTTTTAATTTATTCGTTATTAATATGACAATTATAAGTGTTTACGTATTATATATACATTTCGTCACGTGTCATGTTCTACACTATCGTGTACTTATTTTGATCTATTACGTTACTACACACTTTTAATCTATATATATTTTCCAATTTTCTTCCTAAGTGTTCATATATATATATATACTACATTTGTCTAGTTGTGTATTATATATATTCATGCTCATTTCTAATAATATAAGTGAGGATGATTATTTGTAAAAGTGTACATTTACATTGGTCTTGATATGTATATTTATGCCTATTGTAAGTGAAGATAATTATTTGTAACTATGTATATATATACATGTATATGTTTCATATTTAGTCGTTTAGCGGTTTGCGTCGGCTTATCATTTTAGGCTTTTTAACCCTTTTTATACGTATGCTAGTGACATTATTATTTACATATTCGAATTCTTTCCATACCTACATGTTTGCGTTCTCGGCCATACAAGTTTTATGCAATTTAACCTTTTCATGTTTATTTTACGTTTTCGGCTATTACAAGTCGTAGATATATATATTATTAGTTAGTGACGGCTATTAGAGTTTTAATAACATTTAACATATAAGGTTTTGACGTCAATTTATTTTGAGAACGGTTTTCATTGTTTCTTTTAATCGTTTTCGTCACAGTTTCAAAATCTTAACATTTGATGGCTTTAATACTATATGGGCTGCGGCCCAACAGATTCGAGAGAGAGGGGGGGGGAATAGTCCAAACTAAGGGCTGTTAATTAATCTATGGTGGGCTCTCGAATGGGCTCTAAATGGCTGCTGTGAATAAATGTTTGCGTGAGCTTGATGGGCTTCACCTAAGCCCACATCTCAATGTGTTCAAGGCTTGTTGACAACTTATGGTGGGCTTCAAGGCGGGCTCTAAGGTGGCCTATTATTGGCCCTTGGCGTTGCCTGGTATTTCACTTAGGTGATAATAAAATTTTCAGCGCCTATGTCTATAGTTGGTCTTGATGTTTGCCTGGAAATTCATACTAATGGTGAAGGCAGTTAGTTTGTGCCAAGTTACCAACTTGGCAACCTTCTTTGGGACCTCACTCGCGACCTTGATGAACCAAAGACCACGTCCATGGTCTCACTTGGTGGTTATCCTTCGAGTGCTTCTCGAGTCTAGTTGCTTGGGTGTTCTAAGGGCGATTTGTACTAAATTATCGACTCATTTTGGGGTCGACAGTGGGACACACTAGTGACTTCAAAAACAAGACCTAAGGGTGCTAAGTTTCTACTCACTTTTTGACTACACAAGGAGCCATGGTACTGTTAGACCCGTTCCCCGGGTACTGGGACCCGACCCTAGATAAAAGTGGACCAAATAACTTACGTGATTGGCTAGTCAACAAATGTAACGTTTTAGTCAAACCCGATAGTTAAATGATGGTCAAAGAATGTATGGTATGGTTATGGAAAGTATTATGTGGCAAGAATAGAAAGGAAATAGACCTAAGGGACTTATGTTGTGGCCAAAATAGAAGGAAAGGGACTTGAGAGGCCATTCTTGCCTTTGGCCCAAACTTGTGACTAGCTATTATTAGATTCAGGGAATTCTAGACTTTTCTCCATTATTCATGAGGGTGTGAAGACCGGTTCTTAGGAAGGAGAAAAAGAGAGGGAAAGTTAGATGATGTCCAAAGGTAACGAAGATGAAGATTAAATGCTCATAGCCTTTACTAGCAATGATTTCCCAAGAAAGTATTATCCTTATTATGATGATTATGAGGTTAAAGTTTATGGGTTAAGTGGGTTTTCATCATATGATCATGATATGATCATATGATGATATAGAGATGATGTTGGGTATGTTTAGATGGGTTTTATAACCCTTGATTATGATATGTTGTGTTAATGAGTCTTGATGATGATTATGGTTTAGGAAGTAGTGATGATGATGATGGTGATGATTAAGGATGAAGATGATGATGTTATTGTGAGACTTAGCTTGGAGCTAAGGTAAGTAAACCGGTATAATGTAAAGTTATAATAATTTCTATGCATTATGTGTTATGTGGCTAATGTGTTAAGGTTATGGTTGTTAGCATAATCGTAGTTAGGTGTAAGAGGTTATAAGGTTAGTGGATGTGTTAGATGAGAGTGGATTAAGGAAAAAGGAGGGTTAAGGTTTAAGTGGCTAAGGTATGTGCTTATGTTTAATGTTGTTGAATTAATGGTTGTATAATGTGTAATGTGTTGAATGAAGTATAATGTTAAGTTATACCCGTTTTACTTACTAAGCATTCGTGCTTACGGTTTAAGTGTTTAATGTTTTGTAGGTTTATGTGCGATGGAATTGGTAAGCTTAAGCTAAGGGTTAAGGTTTGCTAGTATGGGAGATAGAAGATTGGTATGTGTAGGAGCTAGGTAGAATACCGAGCTCATTCAAGATGGTACCCCCGTGAGTCAATAAATGATTTGTAAAGTGAAGTCAAGCGTCAAATTGTATGTCAAGTGTTGTGTAACGAATTGGAAGTCATTTGGTGTGTCAAAGCATGTTTTAAGTATTGTAATGAAAGTTAAAGGGGTGTTTGGTTTATGTGTAAAAGTACCCATTTTGGGTTGTAAACGGGTCAAGTGTCATTGGAACATGTTTAGTATGTTAGTATAATGATTTCTGGAAAGTTTGGTGTAAAACGGAAGTGGTATAAGTGGTTTGTTGTGAAAATGGGTCAAAAGGGGTTTTATGCATAACCCGTCAGATCTGGATCCCCTTTTTGGTTCGAATCTGGACCTAAGTGTGGATCAAGATTGTTCATCTTGGTTATGAAATAGTTCTGTCTGGGATCCCCCTTTTGGTTCGAAATCCAGACCTTAAGGTGGGACAGTTAATGCTCATCTTGGTTATAAAATGGTCATCTTGGTTATGAAATGGTCATCATGTGTATGAGTCAGAATGCTCATCTTGGTTATGAATGTGGATTTTTTATAAATGGTCAAAAGAGTAACGGAATGTCAAGTAAAGTCAAGCGTTTTCGCGTGTAAAGTTTTAAGTTTTGGTCAAAGCGGGCACGGGGTGTTACAGGTACTACTCTTCGTCCTACCCAAAGCTCGTTGGGCTGTTTGTGATGCTATTCGTGTATCACGTCCCCACTTCATACATGGACTTATGGTAGCCTTCGGTTCGCTAACCATCTCCTCATTGCAACACTAATCAACTTGTAACTTTACTAACTTAGTTCTAACATCAAAATGCCATTTGAGCTCACTTCACAGGCTCGAATTTACTTTCCCTATATTCTTTCCTAGCCATAACAACAATCAACCTTGATCAATTTAGCTCCTAAGGTAACACATTCAAGCCTCAATACTACTATTCGAACACCTACTGCCATTGCTACCATAATTTCTAGACAGTCACAACATTCATCACAAAAATTCAATACTTTCTAGTCATCCTACTGCCATCACAAAAATCAACCACAATCCATAAGAAAACTTAAATCCTATTCGACCCATTACAACTCTAACTAAGAATCTATCTTCAAGGTTACTTAAGGGTGCCTAAGTGTTTTCATTCGACAGAAAAAAAATAACACAACAACATAACTAATTCTTAATAACTACTCATTCGACTTAATTTCTTAGTTCCTAATAACGATTCTAAGAAGAACATAATACAACAAAATTAATAATCAACCTAATCACTTCTTGTCGTGTGAACTCTAGTGAGAAAAACCCTTCCAATCCGAAACCAATAGCTCCAAAATTAACCTACCACAGCCTCCTATTCGAACCACACTTGACCTAGATCTTGAGAACTTCTCAGATTTTTGGGTGTGTTTGAAATGGGTGTGATTCGAATGATACTCAGGAGGTGCGGATTTATGGTGAATAATGGAGTTAGACTCCATCTTACTTTCGGATTGTGGGAAAGATAATCACTCCTATTTGGTGTGATATCTTTATACTAATGGTTTCTACCTCCTATGTGATCCCGTGAATGGTGAAGAGGACAAGTCCTATGGTCAAAAATTATTAATGTAGATGTTGATGGTTCTGTGATTTGGGGAAGAGGGAGTGAGCGGCGACAAAGAGAAAGGGAAAGTAGGGTTTGGCAGTGAAAGTCTGATTTTGGGGAGAAGGGAATAGTGGAGTCAGTGGTATTTTATTTGAGTGTATATGTGAGATTTTTATTTTAAGGGTATAGTGAGTATGTATTTTATTTAAGTTTGTATAGTTTAGGTGGGATTAAAAAGTAAAGTGGGTAAATTAAATACCCGAGTCCCGTTAAACAGTGTCAAGTCTGGTTTCGTCCTAAACCGTTTCTAATTCCGAGAGTGTATATCATTAGAGTTGTTAAATAATACTTGAGATATCCTCTGAGTCCTTAATTATTTCCTAATATTTCGTGACTTTCTGCCTGTTACTGGTTTGCGTGTGGTGTCAATCCGTGTGAAACCGGGATAACCTCCCGTTTTCAATACAATAATCATGGGTAAATTATCAATAATGATAACTTCACTGTTTCTGGTGAGATATCCGGGTGTCAATATGTGCAGGCCTGTTATTCGTTTTAACACATAATGGTCAAGTCAAGTGTCCTAGTCACAGAATTTAATTTGTCAATAATATAAATATTAGGGAAATTTTACCAGTTGTCACACATATCAACCCCACCACTTCTTTATTCTGGGCCTTCTACAAGCTGAGCAAACAGGGTCATTGGTTCTCCTTCGAGAAGAGGAGCGGCAAGGAAAAAAGGGTTTGCTTCAGGGAGATCCTGACTTGTCTGAAGGGCTGAAACATAATTTTTTCTTGATAGACAAATGGGCCATTCCCTTCGCGATGCCTTGAATGCCACTATGAATTCCTTGTTATGCCATTTGGGTTGACTAATGCTCCCTCTACTTTTCAAGCATTGATGAATACAATATTCAAGCCATTCTTAAGAAAGTTTGTGTTAGTGTTTTTTGATGATATCCTAATCTACAGTGCCAACTTAGAAGAGCATTTGAGACATCTGAGGTATGTACTAGAATTTATGCAGACCAACCAACTCTATGCCAAATACTCCAAATGTTCTTTTGCCATGATATAAGGTTATGTACTTGGGTCATTTGATTTCTGAGGAAGGGGTTTCCACAGATCCTTCTAAGATCCAAGCTATAAAGGAGTGGCCAAAACCAACCAATGTGAAGCAGTTAAGAGGTTTTTTGGGACTAACTGGTTATTATAGGAGATTTATCAAACAATATGCAGTGATCAGTCATCCTTTGACCAAGTTGTTGAAGAAAAATGCATTTGTATGGGGTGATGAAGCTGATATAGCATTTGAAAAGTTGAAGACAACTATAATCAACACACCAGTTTTGGCTCTCCTAAATTTCAACAAAGAATTTGTTGTGGAAACTGATGCTTGTAGGGTGGGAATTGGTGTTGTGTTGATGCAAGATGGTCACCCAATAGCCTATATGAGTAAAGCCTTATCTCCCAAACACTAGGTATTATCTACTTATGGGAAAGAATTCTTGGCAGTTTTGTTGGCTTTAGAAAAATGGAGAGGCTATTTGCTAGACAAGCACTTTAAAATAAAAACAGATCATTTCAGCTTGAAATATCTGTTAAATCAAAGACTTACAACCCCATTCCAAGCTAAATGGTTGCCAAAGCTGTTAGGCTATGACTATGAGATCAGCTATAAAAAGGGAAGTGAAAATGTGGCTGCAGATGCATTATCAAGGGTACATTCAGGATCTGAATTGTGTGCTGTGGTCGTATCTACTATCTCAAATTCCCTTTTACAACAAATTCAAGACAGTTGGACCACTGATTTGGAGATACAAGCTATAGTGACAAAGTTGCAGGCTGAACCAAACACTAATTCTAAGTACACATGGGTTGATGGACAGTTAAGAAGGAAAAGCAGATTAGTGGTAGGCAACAATGTGAGTCTACAAAATCAGATAATTGCTTACTTTCATCAAGGTCCTATGGGTGGGCATTCAGGAGTGCATGTGACTGCAAAGAAGTTATTTGCAGTGTTCTATTGGAAAGGGCTTAAGCTAATGGTGAAAAAGTTTGTCAAAGATTGTGATACATGTCAAAGGTACAAACCAGACTTGGCTGCTTACCCTGGATTACTACAACCATTACCTATTCCAACCCAAGTATGGAGTGAAATCTCTATGGACTTCATTGAAAGCCTCCCAAAGTCACATGGTAAGTCTGTTATATTTTTGGTGGTTGACAGACTAAGTAAGTATGCGCATTTTATGGCTATGCAACACCCCTTTACGGCTAGTGATGTGGCAAAAGTATTCGTTGCTAATGTGTACAAGTTGCATGGGTTTCCCAAAGCCATAGTGAGTGATAGGGATAAGGTCTTCATCAGTCATTTCTGGCAGTCCTTATTCAAGATGTTAAAGGTCAAATTGTAGCTCTCCACAGCCTATCATCCCCAAACAGATGGCCAAACTGAAGTTGTAAACAGATGTTTGGGTTGTTACTTAAGGTGTATGACTGGGGACAAGCCTAAGGATTGGGTGGATTGGCTACCAATGGCTGAATACTGGTATAATACTAACTGGCACACTTATACTAAAATGACCCCTTTTGAAGTGGTGTATGGTCAACCTCCACTACTGCATTTTCCCTATGTACCTGGTTATATTACAGTTGAGGCTGTGGACAGAACTTTACAAGCCACGGAAGAGGCCTTACAGCTGTTGAAGTTTCATTTGAGGAGGTCACAAGATAGGATGGTGAATATGGCTAATAAAAGCAGAACTGAAAGGGTGTTTCTGGTGGGTGATTTAGTATATGTGAAGCTGCAACCTTATAGAAAAATTTCACTGAGGCAAGGAGCTCACCACAAACTATCTGCTAAGTATTATGGCCCTTTTGTGATCACTGACAAAATTGGGGAAGTGGCATACAAGTTGTAGCTGCCTAACACTAGTCAGATACATCCTGTGTTTCATGTATCTCAATTGAAGAAATGCCATGGCCAACATGAAGCATCAGCTGTTTTGCCCAACTGTGAAGAAGATGGTAGAATGGCTTTGCAACCAATTGGAATTTTGGAAAGAAGATTGGGAAAAGTGAACAATAGGCCAGTTATGTTTGTCTTGGTTCAATGGGCTGGACAAGAGAAGGAGGATGCGACATGGGAAATTTATCATGAGTTCACAACAAGGTTTCCTCAATTTGCTTAATAACCTTGTGGTTAAGGTTCTTTGAAGGGGGAACGATTGATACAAGCTACAGCTGACACGTGTCCATTTCATATAACCAAACATTGGCGGGAAAAGTTGTTAACTCCCAAAACAAAACCACATTGCCTTTAAATACTTGTTTACCAATTCATTTCCATTTTATGTCATTTGGTATCTAGAATTCATCTTGTAATCTTTCTCTTAACAATTCAACTATCAATAACAAATCATTCATTTCGGTTATCATTCTTATTTTAGATTTCCCTTGTGTTTGAGTCAAATTGTTCTTCATTTCTATTGAATTCTAGAACGGTTGTTATCAAAATGGCTGCGGCGGCGCATGTGGTGGCGAGTGGCGGTGTGTTGAAGCTATATCCGGAGGATATTCAGGTACTTATTTATTTATTTTGTGTTTTTTAAGGTTATATTCGACAATGACCCGGTTAGACCAGTCATATCCGGCAAGACCCGGCTATATCCGGCCAAGACCCATTTTCGGCTTCAAATGATTCCACATATCAATAAGGTAATATTTGTATCAGTTTATTATTATTATTATTATTATTATTATTATTATTATTATTATTATTATTATTATTATTATTATTATTATTATTATTATTATTTATTATTTATTTTTTTATTTTTTTATATTAAAACATCACTTCATTAGAAGAAAATAGGATTTACAAGAAATTAGAGGGGAGCCGAGATACTAACTGGGCTCCCACTCCTCTAGCTATTGCAAAGCTAATCCTATTAAAAATATGAGCAGCGGCTCGCGATCCGATGTCTTGAGTTACTGAGAACTTTTGGATCCGTTTCAGTAGGGTTGCTGCATCCTTCCCAAGTTCCCCAAAGGAAGAGAATGAGAAGGGAAGAAACCCATATCCAATGTCGGCACATTTGCTCTCATATTTGACACGCTTGCGCTGTGCTGCTTCAACTACCACTCGTCCTGGCACAAAATCGACCATACCCGATTGCGTCAAAGGAGACGACCCTGTCAAATCGACACAAACATCCTGCCCACCGTCCCAAGAATAGAGCAATACATCAGCTGGGCGTAAGTTTTTGTCTCCTTCTCCACAAAGGCCAATGTCAACCTCTTTGCGAGCCGAGATCCCAGACCGAGAGCAAATATCAGCAAGAGTGTCGCGCACCACGTTGTGCCGGTGCTTAATACCAATAATACCAGCACATGACACAGCATGGTCCCCGTAAATGTCTCCCGCAAATAACCTGGAACAAGCAGATCACGGCATCTGGACCGAGAACAGGGGGACACCCAGGCGGTAGCATAAAACACATCGGTAAGTTCTAGCGTTCATAGTCTGCCCCAACCCAGATATCGGGGCCACCCTAAGCCAATCGGAGGTGTAGTCTTCTCGTTGCGATCTCCAAAGCGCCATCTGTCGAGCGGATAGACCAAAAGTGGATTCAGCCATTTTAGTAACACGTGTGAAATATATATCTGCCAATTTCTTCATAAGTTTGGGGGCAGCGATCTCATTCGGGTTACTTAAGAGGTCGAACTCCATTTTCGCGTTAAAAGTACACAGAGCGTCATTAAAGGAAGATCCATGATTTACTATGCCAGACTGTTGGAGGAGCTTAGCCTGTAAGCTAGCAGATTGGAGTCTAGTCGCAAGGAAAGCATAATTCAAGACATCACCTGCAGAATATACGCCAAGCCCCCCAAACTCAAACGGAAGCGTGGCCAATCTCCATTGCCAATCCCCAAACCCAGGTCCAGAGGCAGTGACAATACGTTTCATAGAGGAACGAAGCGCCGCATCAAACGAAGTCTGGGCACCCTCAAAGACCCGAGGAGAACATGTGCGCATAGAGAAGTATAACTTTGAAATACCGGCACAAGCACGAAGAAGGAGCAACTCACATTGAGGATCATTAAGCCTAGCAACGGCATCCATAAGTTCGATGGTTTTAGCAACCCTTTTCATAGCAAGCCCACTACTAAACTCAAAGTCCACGCTGGCCGGCCCACCCAATAACTTAACACCGCGTAAAGGGCGAGCAATATTAGGCGGAAAAACACCTGCGAGTCTGCTTCTGGGATCCTCGGTTGGCCAAAAAATCTCAGTTTTATCCACGTTAAGGTGCAAGCCATAACTAGGTCCATCTGACATAATAAGATCTAAGACCTTCCCCACGACCAGAGTATCACCAATAACAGTTCCATCATCTAGGTACCACGCTTGGAGGAAAAGATCAAAAGAGTCTCTAATTTTGCGAACCAGGGGGTGTAACACTAAGGCAAAAAGTAGAGGTCCGAGTGGGTCGCCTTGTTGCACCCCTTAGTGCGACCATAAGATGTGTTCCCCATAATAAAGTCTAGCTGGGCTGGAGTAGCAGAATTCCACCCAACGTGAAATAGCGGGGCAACGAAGGCGAACCTCCTGTAGCATAACCTCCCGATCCACCAAATTAAAGGCGTTTTTGAAATCCACCAGCAACATTGAAAGACCCGCCTTATCTCCACAGTCTTCAAGGAATCGATTCACAGCGTGAAGAATAGCCTCTCCTCCTCCAGACACCCCAACGCCATATTGTAGATCGTTCAAATAACCATCTAAAGAATGACCAATCAAGGAAGCACCAATCTTGGATACTAAGCGCCTCCAAATGGTCCCCACAGCAATGGGACGGATACCACCTCCTGGCTTAATCAGCGGTGTGAGGGGAGCACTAGCAATGTATTCACCTAACGCCCTAGGGCATTGACCACCGAGAAACAGATTCACTACTTGGGTGATAGAGGCAATTAATTCATCCGAAACAGCCACAGCAGCACCACTCAAACAGTCCAAAAGGTGTTGGGCACGCAAACCATCTCGACCGCAAGAGGTACCACGGGGGAAACTCCTAATCATATCAAGAACCACAGCAGGAGATGCAATGAGGTTATGATGATCAAGCGGTATATCAGGCCGAGCAGGAGCCGACTTGAAAGGATGTTTAGCTTTTAAATCCTCGAGAGTAGTATCATTATAAGGAGCAACTCCTGAAGAAGAAAGAACTCTGACAGCTGCAGAATAATGACCATCACAAATCTTCCTCTTACATTGCCTCATATTACGCTCACCCAAATCCACAGTATCCTCATCGATATTAGCCCATGCAGGGGAGGGTTCGGCTAAAACCTCTCTAACAAGCTGCAAACTACCCCCAGTCATACTCCAAGAGCGAATGGCATTAGCGATATATTCTTCTTGGCGTTGGCGTTTAATAGCAGACCTGCACTCCATGTTACTCCTCGGACAAAAGGTTTTAAGGAGACAGAGAGGCAGGGCTATCAGGCTAACCCAACAGGAAATGTCTTCAGGTGTGCAGATCACCTTATCGAGGGCTCCTTTCAGTACGCGAGAGAATCCCAATCGACACTTGGGGGGGATGGATTTGACTGTGTGCAACCCTTTAGAGAGCAAGGTGTCAAGTAAGTGTAGATCGAAACCATCATGCTCCGCCAAAACCGAATCCTCACCCTGAGCAATTTGAACCGAAGAAGGGACTTGTGGTTTAGCAAGATCAAACAGCACAAACCTAACGACACCATTGCCACCATCAGGGGGTGAAACAAAATCAGGTCCATGCCGGCATTTCGAACGAAGAGTATGCGTCTTAAAACAATTTCCACATAACCAAAGACCCATACGTTTCAACGTGACCTCAGCCGCCTCAAAAACGGCAAGATTAGTGGCCAAGGAAAGTTTGGTGGTGGCTAGCGCGTCCCCACTGAAATGACGATCACGAAGGTGAGAGATTAACGAGGTTTTGGTGAGCCCATTTCCACCACCATCTTGACAACCACTTAAACCAACAAAAGGACAGTGAAACCGTATGATTGCCATAATAACCAGTTCGTCAAAACGCAAAGTTCGTAAACAAAGCCCACAACTAAGGCCCAAGTAAACCTACGAAAAGCAAGTAGGGACCACCCAGCTTAAACCAACAAGAACCACGGCCAAAACGCAACAAAAGAAAACCAACCAACTTTAATCAAACCGCAAGGTGGGGTCCACCCAACTTTAGCCAAAACACAACCAACAAAACCCACGGTCAAAATACAATAAAAGAAATCCAACAAACTTTAATCAAATCGCAAGGTGGGGTCCACCCAACTTCCTGACAAATCCACCAACCTATCACCAAAAACGCAACTGTTCAACCCCATCAACACGCAAGGTAGGCCCCACACAAGCTAATCGCAACCCAGATTTTTCAAAAGTACAAAACCCAACTGTTCAACGCGACGGTCAAATCGGAATCGGGAACCCAACTAAAACTAAAATCTGATATTCAAGGAGATATTTAAAACTAAAATCCAACTAAAAATTATTATTATTGCAATACGTGGAGTAGAACACGTGGAGTAGTTGAATTACTGATTCAACACGATTCAACATAAGTGGAGATATTTACAATACGTGGATTAGAACACGATTCAACAAAAGAAGTTGAATTACTGCTGCAACTACCATAAAGAAATGATATGATGAACCATGAGGGGAGACGAAGTCGTGATCGCCATGATCTATATTATTATTATTATGCCCACACAGAAGAGAGAAACCCACTTTGTTAATAATAATAATCACTTTTTTTTTTTTTTTTTTTTTTTTTTTTTTTGTTAATAATAATCACTTTATTAGAAACAAGTAGGATTTACAAGAAGTTAGCAGGGAGCCGAGACACTAATTGGGCTCCCACTCCTCTAGCTATAGAAAAGCTAATCCTACTAAATTATTATTATTATTATTATTATTATTATTATTATTATTATTATTTTTATGGGAACATCACTTTATTAGAAACAAAAAGGATTTACAAGAAGTTAGTAGGGAGCCGAGATACTATTATTATTATTATTATTATTATTATTATTATTATTATTATTATTATTATTATTATTATTATTATTATTATTATTATTATTATTATTATTATTATTTATTTATTTATTTATTTATTTATTTTATTTTTTTAGTGCATGGTTTGAACTTTGAATGTACGTATCAATTAAGGATCTGAACTTAGTAGTTTTATAATACGGATGCAAAACTTACTGTACTTGGTAAAACAGTTATCTCTTGAGTGTTTTTTGTAGTGAATCGAAAACACATATTATTTGCACGTTATCGGTTTCACAAACACACATATTATGTACGAAGGCATATGTTATCTAACAAAGCTTGATACGAAAGCAAAATGTAGTTTGTTTTAAAGTACATTCTCCGTATTTTGTTTTGTTTCTCTTGACGGTGATGTTTAATGGCTTCATGTCAATGTGTCTCGCATAAAAGCATTGTGTCACAAGTTAAAGTCGTTCCTATTTCTAGTCAAATGTTGGTTGTATCACTCTTCTTATAGACTTGACATATTTGGCTAAATGGGTTCACTAAAGTTATGTGCTAAAATTTTTACCTTGAAACTTTAGTTCAGTAACGACTACTACTCATCAATGCTAATTACTGGGACTTTAGATCTGCAGCACATTTAAATATCTCCATAATATGAAACTTGTTTACATTGTTAGCAAGACTTGGATTGCTTAAATTAAGACATCTCTTATGAGATTGTTAGTTTGGGTGTCACCTTCTTTGCATATTGGTAAATAGTAATGAATGAAGTGGACTATTGTGACATTTTTTTTGTGGTAAATAGTAATGAATAAACTCAACTTTCGTCACGGGTCAAATTTGGTCTGTCCTGACATAATTTATTTTACTTTGTTTGTGACGGGATGACAAATGTTGATCGATAGCATGTGGTTTCTTCAGAAGCTTGGTCATGAAGGTACATAGATTAATCTTTATGTCTTATTTACCTTGATGTTAAACTATAAAAAATTAATGCTAATTAACCACTTCAATTGCTTTTGTAGGTCTAAAGTCTAAACAATATGTTGATGGCTTATGAGGATAAAGCTGCCTATGCTATGTGTATATTTTCTTTTGCTATCAGGCCAGATCGTGAACCCATTACGTTTGTGGGAAAGACCCCAGTATGCGTTTACTTATCCACTTTGTTTTTTACACATGTGACATATTCTGTATGTGCTAATCACACATCAAATGGTATTACAAATAATTTAACGCAATACTTATGCTTTCAGGGGAAAATTGTTCCTGCAAGCGGACAAGACGACTTTGAATGTGACCCAGTCTTCCAACCTGATGGTTATGATCAAACATAATCCTGTTCTTTCATCTATTTCTATATGATCATCTTGTTATATGTGTCAATTTTGACCAATTTACTAGGAATGGGTCGATTTGGGATGACAATATCTCAAACGGGTACAGCGGGTCGAATCAGTATTCCCTAAATGAAAATGGGTTAAACGGGTCACTCAGTTTTGGTTGTTGTCAAGGAGAAAAATGGCGATAAAGCAACTCATTTTGTGTAATTTGGATAACATGCCGTGAAGTTAAGGAGGAATTGGTCGAACGAGTAGCTTGGTTTGTCCAAAGTTTGTTTTTAATGCATACAACCTTCTAATTACATTTAATTTAAGATTTAGACAATAACTGTTATTCATTGCAAGCGCATGAATTGTATGTAAGTTTATGTGCAGAGGGGCTTTAGTTCTGTGGTATTCAAGTTCTTCAACTTTCAAGACAATAAAACAGAGGTCACTAATGAGATGTTCAAGGCAAATCCGGGAACAAAAGGCGAGAATTTATATAATTTGGAGGTGTACTGTGTTTGTTGTCTTCTCACACAATTAACAAGTAAAATGGATTAGTGGGGGTTTTCAAATTGTATATCTTAGCTTCTGGAAATTGTAAGTTTAAATGTTAGTGATCTTTGTATGAATAGAGAGAAATATTGTGCAAGGGTGATCTATGTATACATTTGTAAAAGTATGTAGAGTTAAGTCATTTGACACACGAGTTGCGAAAGACCAAATACAAAGCTGACCTCAAGTTCCAAAAATAGTTTGAAATTTCGACACCTAAGTTTTTGGCTATCTAATAACTTTTCACCACTATAATTCATTAATTACAAAGGATGATAGACATAAGAAAAAGAACATAAGACATCATCACTCGATTTCATCAAAAGCGCCGGCTTTTTTTTCTGCCCTTCCCCTTCCCCTTCCCATTCTTGTTTTTTCTTCCTGAAGTTCCTTTAACACCTAAGTTTTTGGCAATCTAATAAGCTACCCCGTTAGCAAAAGTTTGACCCAAAACAACTGGATCCTCATTTGACTTTGCTTGTCCAACCCCAGCTCTTTTTGCAACCGTAGGTTCATTTTTCAAGTCGGCCTCAAATGCCACATTCTTATTTTCCTCCTGTTTCTGTTTATCCCGAATAAAGATTTGACATCATATAAAACAATATGTTTTCTGGAGGACCAAGTGAAGCAGTCAATTTTATACTTTTCATCGGTTCCCGAGTGGCAGATTTGACATGGTTATGGCGTGGCTCATTTTTCTCTTTTTGGATCTTGTTTGTTAACTGTTTCTCTGCTCTGGAGGAACAACTGAAGTCACCAATTTCCCACTTTCTATCGGTTTCTGAGTGGTGTTCGTGTATGTATCCGGACGATCCATACCGGACGATACTTACCGGACGGATCCTATTCGGGTCGTCCGGTCCAGATAGCAAGATTATAAAATAATAAACAAGGACAAACAGTAGGAACCTTGGGAAGGACCAAGACACACATAGTGCCGCCTCCCCCGGGTTTCACGGGATATGTCTCCAGAAGTACGCCGTCCCGGGTTGTAACACCCCAACCCGATAAGGGTAGAAGCATTACGTATGGTGACATATCAAAGCAAACACAAGCATAAGACTTAAATAATACAAATGAATTTCAAATGTTACAAAGGGAAAATCTGAAATACAAGGTTACAAAAGAGAACTACAATAAATGCTAAGTCTAAAAATGTAACACTTCTAGTCATCTCTAATCCAGAGTAGCTATCAAGGTATAGTCTTCTAAGTCCAAAGTACTCTCCACCCATAACCTAACTTCCAACTAAAACCTGCCGCAGGAAAAGAATGCGGCTGAGCTTAAAAAGCCCAGTGAACAGATATATGAACAAAGCAGAGACGATAATAAGCACAGTCAAACGAATATGAATCAAATGGAACACAAGCATACACATCAAATAAGAATAGCTCTAGAGTCAAGGAAGTAAACGTCTACGAACACATCCAACCGAGCCACTCGATCGGACCAAAGATACCTAACAGATAGCCACGAGCGTATCTATACGAGCCACTCGTATAGACCAAATAATCACATCACATATACCTATCATGTCTAAGTGTACGGAGAGGGGAGACCTCTAAGTACTAAAACAGTGAGTGGGGTATAGGGCACATACAGCCAGTCACCAAACAAATCACATATCAAATCATATTAGCCTAGGATGCATCCATACGCCCCCTGCAAAACAAATCATATACGTACCATGTACTAGACAAGTATACGCATATATCAAAATGGCCAAGAGATCTCACATCATATCATGTCATATCATATCATAACAAATGGGGACGCCGGGGATCAATCACACCTCCCCAGGAAGTGTCATGCCATCGGTGCCTCAATGACATGGCCATGGTACCTCCATGGCTAGTTAGCTCGGGCGACAAACAAACAAAGCACACATCATATCATCATATCAGAAGTAATCATACCAAAGGCATATACCGACAGAATCATATCAGAGGATCACATAGATGAGACCATAGCAAAGCTCATATCAAACGAACCATATCAAAAGATCATAGCAAGGGAATCATATCAAAGGAATCAAAGCATATCAAATCATACGAATCAGAATCAAAGATCGAATCAAAGTATAAGGGAACATAGCAATGGCTTAGGGAATCTTATAATGAATCAGAAATCAAGATCAACAAGTCATGAGGATGAAAACACCCTTACTGAAAAAGGGTAGAATATATGTACCTTATTCGATAGAAAAATAACCAAAGATAGACCACAAGACAACGGATCACTCCCGCTTAACAGAACCTATATGAATTCATAACCACATATTACTTTTAAGTTCATAAGAATTAGGTTACTCTTTTTAGTGCTCTTTCCCTTTTTAGTAACTTTCTATTTTTGGTAACTTTCCATTTATAGCAAGTTTCTATTTTTAGCTGATTTCCCGAATTAGTAAGTTTCTATATTTAGAAGGTTTTCATCTTAAGAAATATTCAAAGTTATCATTTGATAAGTTTAAAGTGACAATATTAATAGTTTAGGGTTCATAATAGTATTTATATAAGTTTAAGGTTATTATGGTAGGTTCACAAATTTTAGGGTTTATTATGTAGATATGACAAGTTTAGGGACTATTATGCGATTATCATAAGATTAGGGTATAAAATGTAATTATCTTAAATTTATATGGTTTCACAAGTTTAGCCCACTAGTTTAGAAAATGACAATTTTAACCCTTAAGTTAAGTATTACACAATTTACCCTTTTCTTTATCTTTTAAACTTTTAACAGCTTTTATACATGAACAGATTACACTTTTTCGAATTTATGAATTACATTAGAACTCAGAAATAAAATCCCCAAAAATTCCCAGAGATACTTCAATATCTTAAGTATTTTATGTAATTTTTCCAGATTTTATTAACTAGTATAGGTACGAATGAAAATCCATTTCCCTAACATGTTCCAGAATCGGATCTGATGAAACACCCGAAAAGTATTTATTTTTCTACCCCATCTAGAAAATTTATAAAAATCTAAAAAACTTCCAGTAACTACTAGACATATCAAATATTACTTAGTTCAAAAAAAACATTCTAATTCGACATGGTTTGAAAATGAAAAATCAAAAACACGAACTGTTTTTTCCAGATATACAGATTCGATTTGACACTTAATTTTCTAAAAATCAAAAGGTTGCCTTCCCGACCTCTAAAAATTACAAGGTTAATTTTCCCAGAAAGCTCTTTCATTAAACTTCATTTTAGACTCAAGAAACACCCAAATACCCTTCGTTATCATCAAGATCCAATCGATTAAATTCGGACTAAATTTTCTGATCAGAAACTGGTTCATTATTTCATGTGATCTTTTAGGGTTTTGCTATTCCAAAGATTAATTCTTGATTACAAACAATTATAATTGGCATCAAAACATCCATAGGTCGATTATATGTGGTCTTAACATGTTCATATCAATCATTAACACACAACAGTTATAGGTCGATCCATATTAGGGTTTTTTATAGAATCATTATTTCATGTTAACATGTTATCATCTTATGGGATTCTTTTCTCTTATTAATTTAAGCATGAATTCGATAAGAACATCAAAATGGATCGAAGATGTCAAAGATTGAACAATAAGGGATGATACAAATTACCCTCGTAGCGTGATCAAAACACAAGAAAAAGAACGATACACGATCAAATCACCAACTCTTCTCCTCCTCCTTATTTGGATCGAACACAAGAAAAGAGAAGAACAATAGACGGGTCGATTAGAGTTTGTTCAAGAATTTCAATGGATTAAATTATGTACATATGATTACCTTGATACGAATTGGACACGAACACAAGATCAAGATCACCAAAACTTCCTTTGTTTGCCTTCTTTGGATCGAACAAGATGAGGAGAGAGACAAGGAGCCGAAATTTTTTTTAGAGAGAGAGGGAAATTAGGGCTTGATGATTTTCGGTTATCAATTTTTTGAGGGGAAACCGTGTATTGATTTGGGTAATTAAGGAATGAATCAATTGTTATTATGGGCTTGATCAATCCCATTGAATGCATGGTCTTTTCCTCTTATTTTTGGGCCGAAAATTATGTATTGAACACATAAAATATCGCCTAGCATGATGGACTAGGATTAGGAACATTTATTTTGTACATTTTATTCATAACGTAAGGTTTATTAATTTAATTTGTTAGGTCACTTGAGGTTTTAATTACCTTAGGTCAAATTCATATAATGTTTACTTATTTAATTTTCATAAGTTCTTAAAATTTAAATTTGAGGGTATTTTAGTCATTTCAGATTGAGTTAAATTTTGGGGTTTTACAATTCTTCCCCTCTAAAAGGAAATTTTCGTCCTTGAAAATTGAAGTAAACGAAACGGAAAACACAACGGACCGTGAACGGAAATGTGAATGACTTGTTTCTCATGATTCGATCTTGTCGATCAAAATAACTTCGGTTTCATCAGAAAAGACATACCATACTGAATCCGAATCAAACGGATAATATTCAAACGTGACAGATGATAATCATATCTCCTCAGAAGGGATACAAGGAAACGTAGAATTTGACGGATATATCGTCCGTGGAATTGAAATAGACACAACAGATGAGATCGTATCTAATTACATAAGTTATGAGAGTGACGTAAACGCTTAACTCTTCAGACCATCAAGTAGTCTCGTCTTCAATATAACCTTTCAAAGGTATTCTCATAAACAGACAGATATTGTTCCTCAAAAATCCATAATCTCATATCTTAACTCATAGCAGATCATAAAGAAACAGATTCAACTAATGTGAAGCGTACATGTAGCAAAACGTAGGTGTACTCCTTCATAGTAACAGATCGAATCCATACTGACAGAAAACAGACGGCAGAAAGCTCTACAACAGAACCTAAGATTCTTATCAGAAGCACGGAGATCAGCAAACACGTGTCGAGTATCCATACGTATCAAATCGTATAACGGTGAAAGCAGATTAAACGCATAGGTAGAATGAACCTAAAGTCTCACTAATACAGATAATCTTCAAACAGCTATCAGAAATTCTAAGGCTTCTAAGGCACTCCTCGAAATATCCTATGATCACAATAAGTGCACGTTATATGATGTAAGTATTATCACGTTGGCCAGACGTCATAATACTGGCATCATATAAGTATGCCCTCATGATGGTCATACTTTATCTCAAGTCGTGAACAAAATAACCTATCTTAATCCACCTAATCCTTCTACAGTCTCAGAGGTCATCAAGATCAAATACCATACTAAGAGGAGAACGAAACTACTCGTAAGAGTAACATAAACCTAGAATGTATATCAGAATTAAGGTACGTTGTTAATAGCGTTAATCCTTCATCACTCACCGAAATCAACTCAGCCAATATAAGTGGCTGCTTCAAAATCTGCCCATTCCGGGACATAAATCTCAAGGTTCCTTCCACAATTCGTCAAAATTCGCATAACAAGACTATCATCCAACAACCGCAGAATAAACACAGAACGAAATTAGTCAATTACTAATAGGGAACCTAAATCATTCAAAGGATCTTATCATCAGGTAACGGAAATTTAAGTAGGTTGAGAGGAAGTGAATTACGTCATCCATAGCTTCATCCTTCACAGAATCAACTCTTCCAACCACAAACGTTCGCTTCAAAATTTTCATCCATTCAAGTACATGATCTTAAACCTCTTCCAAATCCAAGCAGTCTGTCTACGTCTGTCCATATGATCATAGGGTAGAAAGGGATTATAAACTTGAGTCTGGTCCCTCAAGCCTTCGGCACCTCTTCTGGACACTGTGGTGTGGTAACGTGAATTCCTTCTTGTATGCTTCTTCCATGGTAACGCCGGTTCCTAACTCTAACAACGGTCTTCAATCTTGGTCCTTCCTGTGGAAAACTCTGTCATCGCAAGATACCTGGTAGTGTTGTCTGCAACAATCTCCGAACGCCAATCAAACCTATTCCTCCAGAACACAGGGGTCATTCTACTCAATACGAAAATGATCTATATATTCCTCCTTCGTCTCTGAGCACAAACACACTGTCATACTATGACAATTGTCCACAGACTCGCGAAAGACATGATTCTATTAGCCAATACAATTGGCATCCTTTAGAGCTCATAATGATCACAAAGAGTACAAAGGCCGTTTCAGGGATCGTCTTCATATCTACTTCACATCACCTATCTTCCTCTTCATGAATAAAATTGAAATGCTTCGCAGGGTTACTTTCATTTAGTCGACTCTCTCCTTAGAAGTTCTTGCGGTTTCTTCTTCAGTCCTTTAAACTTGAATGAGGCCGTCTGATACGGAGTTTCAAAGGTAGCTCAGATCAAACAATGATACGCGAAAAGGGATGATGATTACGGATTGTGATACGGTTAAGTTCACGATAGTCGATATGTCGCTGCATAGGATCATCCAAAGAGAAACACTGAAGTGCACAAAGTCATATTCCATCAGCTTCTTTTAATCTCTCAACTTCTATGGCATCATGGTTTCGTCAACTGGGATCAATTTAATGCTAACTCTACTTCCCAAGCAGGAGGGAATCCCAAGAGGTTCATCAGAAAACACAGGAAAAAATTTTGTACAACAAATACTTCCAATGTCGGAGCTTCTAAGGGTGGATACTAATAGGTGTCAGGAGAAATTTGACAATCAAATGAGATTGGAGTAAGTATTTCCATAGCAACATTAATCTTAACAGATTTGAGCGGTTGAGGGTCATCATAACAAAAGTAGGGTGAAGCAGATTGTTAAAGGTCACATTTCAGATACGGTAGTCTATGGTAACTTTACGGAAAGTCATCCAATCCATAACCAAAAGACCTCAAAATCAATTACATCAAAAGTAAACGGACTCGCAGAACGAATGCGGTTGTCAAAACATACGGATAGTTCATATATCAGATTCAAGTACATGGTTCATCAAAGTGTTGAGATAGGTGAGCGAACAATTCAAGGTGTTGAAATTTTGTTTAGCTTTTTAGCATAAGGGGCAGGTAGGGTGTGTATCAATAGTAATACGAACATCGTATAACCGTCAAAAGTGAGATTTATGGAATATTAGTTATCAGCATCATCATGCTCGGTTAACAATTCCGTACTGAGATAGTATTTACATCATACCCTTCCAAAGGAACTGGTTGGTAGACAAGGTTCATCATTTAAAGGGAGGGAACAAAACTTCCTATATCCATGGTTAAAAATTTCCAGAGTTCTCATAGGAATAGTAATGGAAAATGCAGAATTAAGTAGTATCAGATGATACATTTATATCCAGTCCGGGTAATGAATTTATAGAATGTGTCAAACACATTAGGGTTGAATGACCTTCGGGATGGTCGGAGAGGTATCAAATTGTTTATCAAACAGATCAGAATTGGAGATCAAAATCAGAAAGTGAAACTTAAATGGTGCAAGGTATCCATGTAGTTCTCGAGGAATTCCAAACTTACTTGGTTACTAAACTTAGGTTGCAAAACTTCTAGTTTCTGAAACAAATGTATTATAAGGCATAACTAAAGGCATAGGCACGAATCAGAGTGATGCGGAAGCAATGCTACTTACATAGATATCCTAGTCTACCCATTCCTCACCGGTCATAACTTATGTTCCTAAGGGGAGATCCTAAAGCAAATTCTCAAAGGTTGTCTTATGAGCGCCTACAGTGGAAACTTAATGGTCCAAACTTCACAGGTCAAGGGTAAATGTATTACAAGTCGCAACCTGTCTCTCTGATACCATAATTGTAACACCCCAACCCGATAAGGGTAGAAGCATTACGTATGGTGACATATCAAAGCAAACACAAGCATAAGACTTAAATAATACAAATGAATTTCAAAGGTTACAAAGGGAAAATCTGAAATACAAGGTTACAAAAGAGAACTACAATAAATGCTAAGTCTAAAAATGTAACACTTCTAGTCATCTCTAATCCAGAGTAGCTATCAAGGTATAGTCTTCTAAGTCCAAAGTACTCTCCACCCATAACCCAACTTCCAACTAAAACCTGCCGCAGGAAAAGAAATGCGGCTGAGCTTAAAAAGCCCAGTGAACAGATATATAAACAAAGCAGAGACGATAATAAGCACAGTCAAACGAATATGAATCAAATGGAACACAAGCATACACATCAAATAAGAATAGCTCTAGAGTCAAGGAAGTAAACGTCTACGAACACATCCAACCGAGCCACTCGATCGGACCAAAGATACCTAACAGATAGCCACGAGCGTATCTATACGAGCCACTCGTATAGACCAAATAATCACATCACATATACCTATCATGTCTAAGTGTACGGAGAGGGGAGACCTCTAAGTACCAAAACAGTGAGTGGGGTATAGGGCACATACAGCCAGTCACCAAACAAATCACATATCAAATCATATTAGCCATGTACTAGACAAGTATACGCATATATCAAAATGGCCAAGAGATCTCACATCATATCATATCATATCATATCATAACAAATGGGGACGCCGGGGATCAATCACACCTCCCCAGGAAGTGTCATGCCATCGGTGCCTCAATGACATGGCCATGGTACCTCCATGGCTAGTTAGCTCGGGCGACAAACAAACAAAGCACACATCATATCATCATATCAGAAGTAATCATACCAAAGGCATATACCGACAGAATCATATCAGAGGATCACATAGGTGAGACCATAGCAAAGCTCATATCAAACGAACCATATCAAAAGATCATAGCAAGGGAATCATATCAAAGGAATCAAAGCATATCAAATCATACGAATCAGAATCAAAGATCGAATCAAAGTATAAGGGAACATAGCAATGGCTTAGGGAATCTTATAATGAATCAGAAATCAAGATCAACAAGTCATGAGGATGAAAACACCCTTACTGAAAAAGGGTAGAATATATGTACCTTATTCGATAGAAAAATAACCAAAGATAGACCACAAGACAACGGATCACTCCCGCTTCACAGAACCTATACGAATTCATAACCACATATTACTTTTAAGTTCATAAGAATTAGGTTACTCTTTTTAGTGCTCTTTCCCTTTTTAGTAACTTTCTATTTTTGGTAACTTTCCATTTATAGCAAGTTTCTATTTTTAGCAGATTTCCCGAATTAGTAAGTTTCTATATTTAGAAGGTTTTCATCTTAAGAAATATTCAAAGTTATCATTTGATAAGTTTAAAGTGACAATATTAATAGTTTAGGGTTCATAATAGTATTTATATAAGTTTAAGGTTATTATGGTAGGTTCACAAATTTTAGGGTTTATTATGTAGATATGACAAGTTTAGGGACTATTATGCGATTATCATAAGATTAGGGTATAAAATGTAATTATCTTAAATTTATATGGTTTCACAAGTTTAGCCCACTAGTTTAGAAAATGACAATTTTAACCCTTAAGTTAAGTATTACACAATTTACCCTTTTCTTTATCTTTTAAACTTTTAACAGCTTTTATACATGAACAGATTACACTTTTTCGAATTTATGAATTACATTAGAACTCAGAAATAAAATCCCCAAAAATTCCCAGAGATACTTCAATGTCTTAAGTATTTTATGTAATTTTTTCAGATTTTATTAACTAGTATAGGTACGAATGAAAATCCATTTCCCTAACATGTTCCAGAATCGGATCTGATGAAACACCCGAAAAGTATTTATTTTTCTACCCCATACATTATAATTCGACATGGTTTGAAAATGAAAAATCAAAAACACGGACTGTTTTTCCAGACATACGGATTCGATTTGACACTTAATTTTCTAAAAATCAAAAAGTTGCCTTCCCGACCTCTAAAAATTACAAGGTTAATTTTCCCAGAAAGCTCTTTCATTAAACTTCATTTTAGACTCAAGAAACACCCAAATACCCTTCGTTATCATCAAGATCCAATCGATTAAAGTCGGACTAAATTTTCTGATCAGAAACTGGTTCATTATTTCATGTGATCTTTTAGGGTTTTGCTATTCCAAAGATTAATTCTTGATTACAAACAATTATAATTGGCATCAAAACATCCATAGGTCGATTATATGTGATCTTAACATGTTCATATCAATCATTAACACACAACAATTATAGGTCGATCCATATTAGGGTTTTTTATAGAATCATTATTTCATGTTAATATGTTATCATCTTATGGGATTCTTTTCTCTTATTAATTTAAGCATGAATTCGATAAGAACATCAAAACGGATCGAAGATGTCAAAGATTGAACAATAAGGGATGATACAAATTACCCTCGTAGCGTGATCAAAACACAAGAAAAAGAACGATACACGATCAAATCACCAACTCTTCTCCTCCTCCTTATTTGGATCGAACACAAGAAAAGAGAAGAACAATAGATGGGTCGATTAGAGTTTGTTCAAGAATTTCAATGGATTAAATTATGTACATATGATTACCTTGATACGAATTGGACATGAACACAAGATCAAGATCACCAAAACTTCCTTTGTTTGCCTTCTTTGGATCGAACAAGATGAGGAGAGGGACAAGGAGCCGAAATTTTTTTTAGAGAGAGAGGGAAATTAGGGCTTGATGATTTTCGGTTATCAATTTTTTGAGGGGAAACCATGTATTGATTTGGGTAATTAAGGAATGAATCAATTGTTATTATGGGCTTGATCAATCCCATTGAATGCATGGTCTTTTCCTCTTATTTTTGGGCCGAAAATTGTGTATAGAACACATAAAATATCGCCTAGCATGATGGACTAGGATTAGGAACATTTATTTTGTACATTTTATTCATAACGTAAGGTTTATTAATTTAATTTGTTAGGTCACTTGAGGTTTTAATTACCTTAGGTCAAATTCATATAATGTTTACTTATTTAATTTTCATAAGTTCTTAAAATTTAAATTTGAGGGCATTTTAGTCATTTCAGATTGAGTTAAATTTTGGGTTTTACACGGGTAATGCGGAATAGGACTTCGAGTACATGTACAGTGGTCTCTAGGCAACTGTGCGTAGGTTGGCTCCCTGTCTCCAGGTACAGTGAATACGCAGTGATTGGGGTGCTATAAATACCCCAATACATTCAATGCAGTAACCAACTACTTTCACTCTCATTTATTACTCACCAAAACTATTTTTATTACTCCCAACCGAACGAACACTTATCCTTGCGCCGGAGCTTGGTCTTGGGATAAAACCCAAGACGAGGCTAACGTGCATTATCTTTGTTTCAGGTTCACTCAAGGTCAAGGAGAAGACCCGAACGAGCCTAGGTAACTTTTTACCTCAACAAGTGGCAAATTGAAAATGGTCATGAGCTGGCTCATTTTTCTTGTTTGGGATCCCAAATAAAAATAGTAGATTCTCTAAAGTCACATCTATCGGTTTCTGAAATGAAAACAGTCCGTGCTCTGGAGAAACATCGAAAGTCACTGATTTTCCACTGTTTATCGGTTTCTGAGTGGCAGCTATTACATGATCATCAGTAGAACAATCAGCTGACTCATGATATGATGGGTGAAGTTTGGATAGATGACAACAGGCCACTTAGAAGAACTGCTTGGTGAAGCGACTCTTTCAGCAAGTTTATATCCTGACATTTCTTAGATATATCTCCACTGCATATATCAAGTACGTTTTGTAAACAAGATGTTAGAAGTATTAACAATGAAACTAGTGTGGACGGTGGATACTAATAAAAGTTACTCCAACGTATCAATAACATGGTCACGATCTGCAAGAAACTGTTGCAACTGTAACAAGAAAAGGGAAAAGTTAACAATGTGGATTACATGCAATGGCATTAATTACAAAATCACATTGTTACATTATTATTAGTTTATCACCACCTTTGAATTATTTTCTTCTTCTTTTTTCAGCTAGTTCGACTCTTGTACCAACTTTTCCATTTGGCTTTCTTTCATGTGCAAGTGCTTTCCGGGTCAAAGATTCCTTTTCTATCATGGGATGATTATTGCCTACAAGAGTTAAAATTGAATCGTCCCGTTCCATGTTGTCCAGATGCTCGAAGGGCCCGCATGTGAAATTATTTTCACGGGTTTATTGTCGTTGTATAATAATTAAAGTAAGAGTCGCTGTCAAGTCATTGTCAGCTTTATTAAAGACGTCGGCCAATAATGTTAAGTAAATAATGGCCTGGAATATTCCTTGGCATATGCCATGGTTTATTCTCTGGAATATGCTAGATGCTAAGACATATTCTCATTTTATTCTCTTTCGTTTAGCCTATATAAAGGCCTTGTAATCTCTCTTTGTAATCACGAATCACACAACCTACAAAACAACCACCACCACCATTGTAACAAAGCTTCCGCAGTATTCTTAATAAAAGGTGTGTTTTAAGTAATACTTGTACTTTAAAGTTTTAGTTTTTGAACTTTAGTACAAGATAAAAATTCCTGGCAGCGTAATTTTTATCTTGGTATCAGAGCTTTGAATCAAAACGTTCTTAGCTCTATGGAAGGCTAAACCACTTAGATATATTCAGGAAAAGCAGTAAAGGTATTATTTTATCAATAGTTTGTATTTCTACAGTAACATTTCTGTTAAAAACTTCATAAAACCACTTGTTTTCTGGTAAAAGACTGCGCAATTGCTTCTTTGTTAAAAGTACCGAAGGAGTCGGGAAAAGTTTGAAGTTAACCGTTAGGTGAATCATAAAACAAGTTTGTAAATATATCCTTTGAAGTTTTTAATGTTATGTCTGAGCGCTTTGAGCAAGAAATACAATATTGGTACGATAATTCACGAACTGTAGATCCTGAATAGATCGCCTTCAACAAAAATAGTCCTAAACCTACAACTACAGATTTAGCCAATAATTTAGCTTGTGTTTATAATCGTTTAAATCTATTTTCTAAAGTAGCACTTAAGAATTTCAAAAATATTTCTGAAAAACAAAAAGATTTAGAGTTAAAAGTCCAAGTTTGTCAAGAAAAGCTTGAAACTGTTGAGGAGCTGTTCAGAAAAACCCAGAGTGAAACCAGAAAAAGCCTTCAACAAATCTCAACTGAAATCCATCAGTCAAAACCACTCACTAAAAGAGAAATCTTAAACCTAGTCCAAGAAATAGCTGAGCAACCAAAGTTAGTTGAAAAGGAAGCCTTCAGACTAACAGAAGATCTCAATCACAAGGTCCAGAAGGTAGAACACCTTCTTCACGAGGTCAAGAAGCTCATCACCGGATGAGTTTTGCCAATCAAAAGGCAACCAGTGAATATCAAGAAGCTATACAAGCTACTGAAGACCTTGAATCACCAGCTGTCGGTTTTGCAAAAACAACCGATTACAAAGGAATAGAAACTCTAGCAAGGGCTATCATAAAGCAAAATAACACCTTGCTTTACCTATCAACTAAGCAAAGCCAAAAGTTGATAGAAATTGAAGAAAAGTTTGATAAGCTTAAACAGGAGGTTCAAGCTATCATCAAACAAAAGACTCAGCCAGCAGACCTTGGAGACTCGATATCAAACCTAACCAAAAGACTTGATAATTTCTCTATCAGCGGTAAACTCCCAATAAAGAAAACAGAAGGGCAGATATACGTCTTTGAAGACCCTAACAAAATCTTCAAAGAACAATTTGGAAGAGAATCAAAGAAATGACTTCCAGAAGGCCTAGTGTACTTGGCAGAAGTTCTAATCAGACACAAGCAGAACTTCCAACTCAAGAGGATCAAGTTCGTGGCTATCAACAAATGGCACGAAGCAGATATCAGGCGACCAGAGCGGCTAGAAGAGTATTTGGGAGAAATAATTACAATACAACTCTTGAAACAGCTGTAGACCCAGAAAGACAGCTTGAGATATCAAGAGAAAGGCGAGCGAACCTTGTCCCAGCAGAAGTACTCTATTCAAATAATAGGAGTACTACAAGGCACAGAGTATATGAGCACTACTCTGAAAGAAGAATCTTATGTGTCGGAGAAGATCAAACAAATCTTCCACTGTGTAACCAAGAAAGTTATCAAAGCTTGAGGACCTCAGGTCTTCAGCACATCCACTTGGGAATATTCATGATAAGGCTTCATGCACTCCACCGACGAAGTGCTGGAACAAATGCTCTAGTTGTCCTTAGAGACACTAGATGGGAAGATAGCCGACAAATCATTGGAACTATGGAAGTAGATCTCTCTGCTGGAACACAGTTAATCTACATGTTTCCAGACATGGTTCTAAGTATTGATGACTTCCATAATCATATAGAAGTAGCAATACAGACCCATGGATATGAAACTTGGCAAGGAGGCGAAAGTAATCTGCTAATCACAATGGCCATGATAGGCAGATTATCTAACACCAGTTATATGGGATTCCAATACAGTGTAGAAAATGTTGTGGACCACCTCACAACAACTGGCATCACAGCAATACCAGGCGAAAGAAGAAGTATAGAAGAACTTGAAGGTATGAGCTGGAATCTAAAGCCATCAGAACAGACCACTGTACGTGTCCCATCAAGAGTAGCCGTCAGTGAAAGGCTTAACAGATCAGTAAGCCTTAGATTCGAAAGATATCGCCAGACACCCCAGCCACCAAGATACTCAGTAGACCTACATGATCGAGAAACACTAAGGAATGATCGTCTAGATGAGGATGAAGAGCACTTCATAGGAATTTGCATACAAGAACCTCATACCAAGCATATCTCTTACGATGTATGCTTCTGTGAAGGATGCCTAGAAGATGCAAGAATCCTAGAAGAAGAACCACTCAACAAAACCAGACGATCCAATAGACCAAAACGATCAAAAGGAAACTGGTCAACACTTGGTGAACCATCAGGAAAGTGGGACTATTATGTCAACTACGATGCACCACTTAACAACATTCCAATTAAGGAAGTTGCAGCAACTGGTTGGGAAGATGATTTCTCAGATGATGATACTACCCCAGGGAGAGTAGTAATCAAATCAAGTGATGATGAAGAGTGGGATGATGATGAAAGAAGTTGTGGAAAGATTCTTGCTATACAAGAAAAGTTTTCACAAAATCAGCAAGACTTCCTTGAAAAATATTTGCCACAATGGGACGAGCAGTTAGCAGCTCAGAAACAAAGATCAGAGTTAGAATGGGAAAACCCATTCGCAGCAAAGCGTGGTGAAGACCATACAATTTTCCATATTTCCAAGGAAGACAATAATGATGATGATGATTTGCCATACCCAAAATTCAAAAAATTGGCAGCAAAAATCATCAGTAAGCATGAAGAGCACGCGTTTCCTGGCACAGATGCGGAGTCAACCAGTACTTATCAACCTCCAAATGATGCAGTCTTAGGACCAGCGACTTATCCACCGGCACGAGAAAATCCACAACCGTTTTACAGACCAGACTATTAGTTTGGCTATCCCCAAGGAAGAAGAAGCTCATTTAATGGAGGATATGGCGAGTATCATAATTCACAGTGGACTCTGCCACCAGCATGGACGGAATCAGGAGTAATGCTTGTCCTACCAGCAGATCCAGGCTTATGGTCAGAAGTAATATCCAGATGGGAGTCTATTACGATTAATAGGCTCAACAACCAAACGTGGCCCAACAACAAGGCAAAGTTAGCCTTTGTGGAAAATCTCCTTGGAGAAAATGAGAAGTTGATGTGGCAACAATGGCGGACTATGTATCCAGAAGCCTACTCTGCTCTTGAAGCAATCGCAGATGAGCCACAAAACATAACGTCACAAGTAAGGCAGCTAATTCTGTTGGAAGATCCATATCGAGGCTCAACTGATGAACAAGACAGGGCTTACAGAGACCTGGACAGGATAACTTGTGAAGAAACCAAGAATTTGTGGTCATTCTTGGAAGATTTCAGGCAGCTATCAATTAAATCAGGAAAATTATATTTCCCCTCTACAACAGAAAAGCTTTTTGCTAAGCTACACCTTCCTTATCCAAGAAGATAGAGGAAACATTTAAGGCTAGATACCCTGGTCTTAATGCAGGAGTCTTACCCGCAATCAAGTTCACTCATACCTTTGTCTCAGAAATGTGCAAAGATGCGGCACTTGCAAAAGAATTAAGAGACTTGTCTCTTTGTTCCGCCATACCTATTCCTGGCTACTATAAAAATAACAGGAAAAGATATGGGATAAGAAGATCAAGAACATATAAAGGAAAGCCGCATAATTCTCATGTGAAGCCATTCAAAAGAAAGTATAAGGATGACAGAGGACGAGTTAAAAAGTGTAAATGTTTCATTTGCGGAAAAGAAGGGCATTTTGCAAAAGATTGCAGAAGCAAGCAGGGTAATATTGCAAGGTCAGCTGTTTATCAAGAATTGGATCTTGATGACAATTGGGATATTGTCTCAGCAGACTTTGATGACAGCAGTGTCTACAACATATCAGAAGGAGAAGGCGATACTCATCAAAACATTAGTATGATGATACAAGACACTCCAATTGAAGAAGCAGCTTTCATGGCATTAGGAGAAATTGATGAGTACGATAGTGAAGAAGAAGAAGAAGATGATGACCAATACAGTTATCATACTTCTAGTCATGCCTTCATGTTTCACCCAGGGCCACCAACAAAAATAGCAGACATGGTCCAATCTGCAGGATCATGGAGACCTACCAAAGAATTACCAGCAAAAAGTAAAGAGTGTGATCATGATTGGAAGGAGAATGCGGTCACCAACTACACAATCTGCTATTACTGTGGAATACTAACCACAGACATGTCAAGACTTAACTGTCCAAAATGCCAACTCACAACTTGCGCTCTATGTGCAAAAAATTACCTTGGCAAAACAGTTAATGTTAAAGGGAAGCAAATACACCAGCCTGAAGCAGAAAAAGATTTTGGAAGTAGGGAGGTAAAGCTTCTCAAAGAACTTCTAAAAGAAAAGACGGAGCAGGTGCAGCAGATGATCAGAGATCAAGCCAAAGAATATTATGAGAGCCGGATTGAAATACAAAAGAAGGAAGAATCATGGCAGCTTGAAAGAAGTGTGCTGATGAAGGACCTCACAGACGCTCTTAAAATTATTGATCAGCTAAAAGCTGAACAAATAAGGCTTGAAGAACAGAAGGATGAAGAAATAAGAAAGCTAAAGGAACAATTGCAAGAAAAAAGGGATACAGAAGTTCAATTATCAAGGGAAGAATTCCCACCATTAGGAGAAATTCATATAGCAAGGCCCTGTATCGAGGCGAAAATTCATCACATTGGAAATTCTGCAGAAGTCCCAAAAGTCAGGAGAATAACAAACCAACTTTACAACGTAAAAGTTGAGTCTAATATTCCTAACTGCCCAGCGTTCGGAATAACTACAATAATAGACACCAGAGCATCAGCATGTTGCATAAACAAGAAGGTTATTCCAGAAGAGGCGCTCGAAGACTTAACTCAAATTATTTTCTTCAATGGCTTGAACTCCAGACAGCAAGCTGCTCACAAAATAAAACAAGGCCATTTCTTTATTGAAGGAAATAAATTCAAAATACCCCTTATATATGCATTTGATATGCATTATAGTGGTGGTATCGAAATGTTAATAGGTGCCAACTTCATAAGATCTATGAAAGGAGGAATCCGTATAGAAGGAGATGAGGTAACCTTTTACAAAAAGATTACCAAAATTAAGACCTCGGATCAAACGGAGATTACAAAAAGATTTGTTTGATCTTCTCCGACACATAAAATTCTTCTTTCAGAGTAGTGCTCATATACTCTGTGCCTTGTAGTACTCCTATTATTTGAATAGAGTACTTCTGCTGGGACAAGGTTCGCTCGCCTTTCTCTTGATATCTCAAGCTGTCTTTCTGGGTCTACAGCTGTTTCAAGAGTTGTATTGTAATTATTTCTCCCAAATACTCTTCTAGCCGCTCTGGTCGCCTGATATCTGCTTCGTGCCATTTGTTGATAGCCACGAACTTGATCCTCTTGAGTTGGAAGTTCTGCTTGTGTCTGATTAGAACTTCTGCCAAGTACGCTAGGCCTTCTGGAAGTCATTTCTTTGATTCTCTTCCAAATTGTTCTTTGAAGATTTTGTTAGGGTCTTCAAAGACGTATATCTGCCCTTCTGTTTTCTTTATTGGTAGTTTACCGCGGATTGAGAAATTATCAAGTCTTTTGGTTAGGCTTGATATCGAATCTCCAAGGTCTGCTGGCTGAGTCTTTTGTTTGATGATAGCTTGAACTTCCTGTTTAAGCTTATCAAACTTTTCTTCAATTTCTATCAACTTTTGGCTTTGCTTAGTTGATAGGTAAAGCAAGGTGTTATTTTGCTTTATGATAGCCCTTGCTAGAGTTTCTATTCCTTTGTTAGCAGCTCCAATTTGAATGAATCTTCCATCGCTGGTGTCACATGTTTTAATGGCTTATCCTCAATTGTAATATCTGGATTGATGATATCCAGTTTACAAAGTTCACCATTCTTCTTCCAGTGCTTCAAGGGTTCTTCGCCAATGTATCCTTGTTCTTTTTACCTATTTATGGTAGGCTTGAATTGCTCTAGGAACCCTTTGTTTCCTTCTTGGTTGAAATAGATGGATTCATTCATTTCCATGAATTCTTCTTCATCAGCTTCTAGCTCAGTGATAGCTAGTTCAGCAATCTCCGTTTGATCCGAGGTCTTAATTTTGGTAATCTTTTTGTAAAAGGTTACCTCATCTCCTTCTATACGGATTCCTCCTTTCATAGATCTTATGAAGTTGGCACCTATTAACATTTCGATACCACCACTATCATGCATATCAAATGCATATATAAGGGGTATTTTGAATTTATTTCCTTCAATAAAGAAATGGCCTTGTTTTATTTTGTGAGTAGCTTGCTGTCTGGAGTTCAAGCCATTGAAGAAAATAATTTGAGTTAAGTCTTCGAGCGCCTCTTCTGGAATAACCTTCTTGTTTATGCAACATGCTGATGCTCCGGTGTCTATTATTGCAGTTATTCCGAACGCTGGGCAGTTAGGAATATTAAAGTCAACTTTTACGTTGTAAAGTTGGTTTGTTATTCTCCTGACTTTTGGGATTTCTGCAGAATTTCCAATGTGATGAATTTCCGCCTCGATACAGGGCCTTGCTATATGAATTTCTCCTAATGGTGGGAATTCTTCCCTTGAGAATTGAACTTCTGTATCCCTTTTTTCTTGCAATTGTTCCTTTAGCTTTCTTATTTCTTCATCCTTCTGTTCTTCAAGCCTTATTTGTTCAGCTTTTAGCTGATCAATAATCTTAAGAGCGTCTGTGAGGTCCTTCATCAGCACACTTCTTTCAAGCTGCCATGATTCTTTCTTCTTTTGTATTTCAATCCTGCTCTCATAATATTCTTTGGCTTGATCTCTGATCATCTACTGCACCTGTTCCGTCTTTTCTTTTAGAAGTTCTTTGAGAAGCTTTACTTCCCTACTTCCAAAATCTTTTTCTGCTTCAGGCTGGTGTATTTGCTTCCCTTTAACATTAACTGTTTTGCCAAGGTAATTTTTTGCACATAGAGCGCAAGTTGTGAGTTGGCATTTGGGACAGTTAAGTCTTGACATGTCTGTGGTTAGTATTCCACAGTAATAGCAGATTGTGTAGTTGGTGACCGCATTCTCCTTCCTATCATGATCACACTCTTTACTTTTTGCTGGTAATTCTTTGGTAGGTCTCCATGATCCTGCAGATTGGACCATGTCTGCTATTTTTGTTGGTGGCCCTGGGTGAAACATGAAGGCATGACTAGAAGTATGATAACTGTATTGGTCATCATCTTCTTCTTCTTCTTCACTATCGTACTCATCAATTTCTCCTAATGCCATGAAAGCTGCTTCTTCAATTGGAGTGTCTTGTATCATCATACTAATGTTTTGATGAGTATCACCTTCTCCTTCTGATATGCTGTAGACACTGCTGTCATCAAAGTCTGCTGAGACAATATCCCAATTGTCATCAAGATCCAATTCTTGATAAACAGCTGACCTTGCAATATTACCCTGTTTGCTTCTGCAATCTTTTGCAAAATGCCCTTCTTTTCCGCAAATGAAACATTTACAATTTTTAACTCGTCCTCTGTCATCCTTATACTTTCTTTTGAATGGCTTCACATGAGAATTATGCGGCTTTCCTTTATATGTTCTTGATCTTCTTATCCCATATCTTTTCCTGTTATTTTTATAGTAGCCAGGAATAGGTATGGCGGAACAAAGAGACAAGTCTCTTAATTCTTTTGCAAGTGCCGCATCTTTGCACATTTCTGAGACAAAGGTATGAGTGAACTTGATTGCGGGTAAGACTCCTGCATTAAGACCAGGGTATCTAGCCTTAAATGATTCCTCTATCTTCTTGGATAAGGAAGGTGGTAGCTTAGCAAAAAGCTTTTCTGTTGTAGAGGGGAAATATAATTTTCCCGATTTAATTGCTAGCTGCCTGAAATCTTCCAAGAATGACCACAAATTCTTGGTTTCTTCACAAGTTATCCTGTCCAGGTCTCTGTAAGCCCTGTCTTGTTCATCAGTTGAGCCTCGATATGGATCTTCCAACAGAATTAATTGCCTTACTTGTGACGTTATGTTTTGTGGCTCATCTGCGATTGCTTCAAGAGCAGAGTAGGCTTCTGGATACATAGTCCGCCATTGTTGCCACATCAACTTCTCATTTTCTCCAAGGAGATTTTCCACAAAGGCTAACTTTGCTTTGTTATCAGGCCATGTTTGGTTGTTGAGCCTATTAATCGTAATAGACTCCCATCTGGATATTACTTCTGACCATAAGCCTGGATCTGCTGGTAGGACAAGCATTACTCCTGATTCCGTCCATGCTGGTGGCAGAGTCCACTGTGAATTATGATATTCACCATATCCTCCTTTAAATGTGCTGCTTCTTCCTTGAGGATAACCAAACTGATAGTCTGGTCTATAGAATGGCTGTGGATTTTTTCGTGCCGGTGGATAAGTTGTTGGACCCAAAACTGCATCATTTGGAGGTTGATAAGTACTGGTTGATTCTGCATCAGTACCGGGAAACGCGTGCTCTTCGTGCTTACCGATGATTTTTGCTGCCAATTTTTTGAATTTTGGGTATGGCAAATCATCATCATCATTATTGTCTTCCTTGGAAATATGGAAAATTGTATGGTCTTCACCACGCTTTGCTGCGAATGGGTTTTCCTATTCTAACTCTGATCTTTGTTTCTGAGCTGCTAACTGCTCGTCCCATTGTGGCAAATATTTTTCAAGGAAGTCTTGCTGATTTTGTGAAAACTTTTCTTGTATAGCAAGAATTTTTCCACCACTTCTTTCATCATCATCCCATTCTTCATCATCACTTGATTTGATTACTACTCTCCCTGGGGTAGTATCATCATCTGAGAAATCATCTTCCCAGCCAGTTGCTGCTATTTCTTCAATTGGGATGGTGCTTAGTGGGGCGTCGTATCTGACATAATAGTCCCACTTTCCTGATGGTTCACCAAGTGTTGACCAGTTTCCTTTTGATCTTTTTGGTTTATTGGATCGTCTGGTTTTGTTGAGTGGTTCTTCTTCTAGGATTCTTGCATCTTCTAGGCATCCTTCACAAAAGCATACATCATAAGAAATATGCTTGGTATGAGGTTCTTGTATGCAAATTCCTATGAAGTGTTCTTCATCTTCATCTAGACGATCATTCCTTAGTGCTTCTCGATCATGTAGGTCTACTGAGTATCTTGGTGGCTGGGGTGTCTGGCGATATCTTTCGAATCTAAGGCTTACTGATCTGTTAAGCCTTTCACTGACGGCTACTCTTGATGGGACACGTACAGTGGTCTGTTCAGATGGCTTTAGATTCCAGCTCATACCTTCCAGTTCTTCTATACTTCTTCTTTCACCTGGTATTGATGTGATGCCAGTTGTTGTGAGGTGGTCCACAACATTTTCTACACTATATTGGAATCCCATATAACTGGTGTTAGATAATCTGCTAATCACAAGATAAAAATTACGCTGCCAGGAATTTTTATCTTGTAATAAGTTCAAAAACTAAAACTTTAAAGTACAAGTATTACTTAAAACACACCTTTTATTAAGAATACTGCGGAAGCTTTGTTACAATGGTGGTGGTGGTTGTTTTGTAGGTTGTGTGATTCGTGATTACAAAGAGAGATTACAAGGCCTTTATATAGGCTAAACGAAAGAGAATAAACTGAGAATATGCCTTAGCATCTAGCATATTCCAGAGAATAAACCATGGCATATGCCAAGGAATATTCCAGGCCATTATTTACTTAACATTATTGGCCGACATCTTTAATAAAGCTGACAATGACTTGACAGCGACTCTTACTTTAATTATTATACAACGACAATAAACCCGTGAAAATAATTTCACATGCGGGCCCTTCGAGCATCTGGACAACATGGAACGGGACGATTCAATTTTAACTCTTGTAGGCAATAATCATCCCATCCGGGGTCCACAATTAAAATTGAATCGTCACTGCTGGCATCATCTTCTAGAAGCTCTTCTTCTGGGCTATGCAATTGTATGGGCTTAGATGTTGTTACGGCCCAATCTTTGTGCAAGCGCTTCGAGTTCAATGAGTATTCTTCGGGCTTCTTTGTTCTGAATGCGGACGTCTTCTTTTTGATCGGACCAGTGGTTATCTTTGGTGGATAATCCAAGGCAAACTTGGGTTTTGTATTGTATGATTGCTTGTAAGTTTCGCATGGCTTTGACTGCTTCTTTTGCTGCTGAGAGCTCAATGTCTTGGGCGATTGATCTCCATGCATCAGATTTATCCATTCTGATTGGGGTTTGGTTGGCTTTGAGCTGGTACTTTCTGTATAACGCTCCTGGTTCTTCATTAGAGAAGATAGTCTTTGTGAAGATTCTTGGAAGTGGTTGGAAATCTTCATGACTTCTTCGCAGGTGGTCTTCATATTCTTCTGATAGGCAGAAGGGACTGTAGAACTTCCTCCACTGAGTAAAGAGCTGCTGCTGCTAATTGCTTCATTTCTCCTGTGCATTCTGCAAAACAAAGGTTAACAAGTCTTGAGAGAGAATCAGCGAGGGTGTTATGTCTCCCATCTATGTGTTCTATGTTAATTTTGACGCCTGTTCCTGTGATTGCATCTGCAAATTTGATCCATCTGACTCTAGAGGATTTATTGCTATTAGCTTTATTGTAAAAGCTAATGATGGCTTGACAATCTGTTCTTAGAGTTATTTCTGGTTTGTCAAGATAGTATATCTTTAACTTTTCAAGAGTGTTGATGCAGGCATTTATTTCTGCGTCAATTGTGGATTGAGTTGTTGAGAATTTGCCACTTGCATAAGCACAAACCCTTTCTGAACTTCTTGGTCCGTCCTTGCTGTTTTTCCACTTAACTATTCCTCCCCATCCTTCCATGCATCCATCTGTTTCCAGAATGATATGAGCACCTTCAGGTGGAATTTCTAGGTCTGGAAGGTTATGAACCTGTGTTTTGATTTTTTTGATTAATTCATAATCAGAAGGCTTCAGTCTTTTATCTCCATGAGCGTTAGTCTTTTCATACAATGGTCTGAGAAGTATCCCTTATTTTGGGATATAACTGCGTGCATAATTAAGGATTCCTAAGAATGACCTTAATCCTTTCTTCGTCTTCAACTCTTCTTCATTAAAGCTCGCAATCTTCTTTATGATGTGCGGTTGAAGCTTTATGGTTCCTTCTCCTATGACTGCTCCCAGAAAATCTATTGTTGGAACTGCTATCTTCAACTTTGTTGGAGATAAGACTAGACCATTATCTTCACAAATTTTCAGCATGATTTCCAGATGTCTTGCATGCTCTTTTTCATTCTTTGAGAAAACCAGTATATCGTCAATATATACTGCGATGAATGATTCTGTTCCTTTGAAGCATTTATCCATCTTCTTTTGGAATACTTTTGGGGCGTTCTTCAGGCCAAATGGCATAACAAGCCATTCATAGAGTCCTCCTGGTACTAGGAAAGCTGTCCACGGTATTGATTCTTCATCCATGGCGACTTGATGGAATCCTGACTTGAGATCGAACTTTGAGAATATTTTTGCACCTCCGATTCTCTTGATGATTGTATTTATGCCTGGTAGGGAGTATTGATCCTTATATGTGTTGTCATTTAAGGATTTGTAATTGAAAACCATTCTTTCTTTCCCTTTGACCTCTTTTCCTGTTACTGGATCAATTGTTGTTCCTGAATTCACGATCATCGCAATAGTCCTGTGCCTGCTTTTGCTTGGGCGAATAGCACCAATTTTGAGAAGACTATCGACATGCTTCTTGAATGAATCTTCCATTGCTGGTGTCACATGTTTTAATGGCTTATCTTCAATTGTAATATCTGGATTGATGATATCAAGTTTACAAAGTTCACCATTCTTTCTCTAGTGCTTCAAGGGTTCTTCGCCAATGTATCCTTGTTCTTTTAGCCTATTTATGGTAGGCTTGAATTGCTCTAGGAACCCTTTGTTTCCTTCTTGGTTGAAATAGATGGATTCATTCATTTCCATGAATTCTTCTTCATCAGCTTCTAGCTCAGTGATAGCTAGTTCAGCAATCTCCGTTTGATCCGAGGTCTTAATTTTGGTAATCTTTTTGTAAAAGGTTACCTCATCTCCTTCTATACGGATTCCTCCTTTCATAGATCTTATGAAGTTGGCACCTATTAACATTTCGATACCACCACTATCATGCATATCAAATGCATATATAAGGGGTATTTTGAATTTATTTCCTTCAATAAAGAAATGGCCTTGCTTTATTTTGTGAGTAGCTTGCTGTCTGGAGTTCAAGCCATTGAAGAAAATAATTTGAGTTAAGTCTTCGAGCGCCTCTTCTGGAATAACCTTCTTGTTTATGCAACATGCTGATGCTCCGGTGTCTATTATTGCAGTTATTCCGAACGCTGGGCAGTTAGGAATATTAAACTCAACTTTTACATTGTAAAGTTGGTTTGTTATTCTCCTGACTTTTGGGACTTCTGCAGAATTTCCAATGTGATGAATTTCTGCCTCGATACAGGGCCTTGCTATATGAATTTCTCCTAATGGTGGGAATTCTTCTCTTGAGAATTGAACTTCTGTATCCCTTTTTTCTTGCAGTTGTTCCTTTAGCTTTTTAATTTCTTCATCCTTCTGTTCTTCAAGCCTTATTTGTTCAGCTTTTAGCTGATCAATAATTTTAAGAGCGTCTGTGAGGTCCTTCATCAGCACACTTCTTTCAAGCTGCCATGATTCTTCCTTCTTTTGTATTTCAATCCTGCTCTCATAATATTCTTTGGCTTGATCTCTGATCATCTGTTGCACCTGCTCCGTCTTTTCTTTTAGAAGTTCTTTGAGAAGCTTTACTTCCCTACTTCCAAAATCTTTTTCTGCTTCAGGCTGGTGTATTTGCTTCCCTTTAACATTAACTGTTTTGCCAAGGTAATTTTTTGCACATAGAGCGCAAGTTGTGAGTTGGCATTTGGGACAGTTAAGTCTTGACATGTCTGTGGTTAGTATTCCACAGTAATAGCAGATTGTGTAGTTGGTGACCGCATTCTCCTTCCAATCGTGATCACACTCTTTACTTTTTGCTGGTAATTCTTTGATAGGTCTCCATGATCCTGCAGATTGGACCATGTCTGCTATTTTTGTTGGTGGCCCTGGGTGAAACATGAAGGCATGAATAGAAGTATGATAATTGTATTGGTCATCATCTTCTTCTACTTCTTCACTATCGTACTCATCAATTTCTCCTAATGCCATGAAAGCTGCTTCTTCAATTGGAGTGTCGCCTTCTCCTTCTGATATGTTGTATCATCATACTAATGTTTTGATGAGTATCGCCTTCTCCTTCTGATATGCTGTAGACACTGCTGTCATCAAAGTGTGCTGAGACAATATCCCAATTGTCATCAAGATCCAATTCTTGATAAACAGCTGACCTTGCAATATTACCCTGCTTGCTTCTGCAATCTTTTGCAAAATGCCCTTCTTTTCCGCAAATGAAACATTTACACTTTTTAACTCGTCCTCTGTCATCCTTATACTTTCTTTTGAATGGCTTCACATGAGAATTATGCGGCTTTCCTTTATATGTTCTTGATCTTCTTATCCCATATCTTTTCCTGTTATTTTTATAGTAGCCAGGAATAGGTATGGCGGAACAAAGAGACAAGTCTCTTAATTCTTTTGCAAGTGCCGCATCTTTGCACATTTCTGAGACAAAGGTATGAGTGAACTTGATAGCGGGTAAGACTCCTGCATTAAGACCAGGGTATCTAGCCTTAAATGATTCCTCTATCTTCTTGGATAAGGAAGGTGGTAACTTAGCAAAAAGCTTTTCTGTTGTAGAGGGGAAATATTATTTTCCTGATTTAATTGCTAGCTGCCTGAAATCTTCCAAGAATGACCACAAATTCTTGGTTTCTTCACAAGTTATCCTATCCAGGTCTCTGTAAGCCCTGTCTTGTTCATCAGTTGAGCCTCGATATGGATCTTCCAACAGAATTAGCTGCCTTACTTGTGACGTTATGTTTTGTGGCTCATCTGCGATTGCTTCAAGAGCAGAGTAGGCTTCTGGATACATAGTCCGCCATTGTTGCCACATCAACTTCTCATTTTCTCCAAGGAGATTTTCCACAAAGGCTAACTTTGCCTTGTTGTTGGGCCACGTTTGGTTGTTGAGCCTATTAATCGTAATAGACTCCCATCTGGATATTACTTCTGACCATAAGCCTGGATCTGCTGGTAGGACAAGCATTACTCCTGATTCCGTCCATGCTGGTGGCAGAGTCCACTGTGAATTATGATACTCGCCATATCCTCCATTAACTGAGCTTCTTCTTCCTTGGGGATAGCCAAACTGATAGTCTGGTCTGTAAAACGGCTGTGGATTTTCTCGTGCCGGTGGATAAGTCGCTGGTCCTAAGACTGCATCATTTGGAGGTTGATAAGTACTGGTTGACTCCGCATCTGTGCCAGGAAACGCGTGCTCTTCATGCTTACTGATGATTTTTGCTGCCAATTTTTTGAATTTTGGGTATGGCAAATCATCATCATCATTATTGTCTTCCTTGGAAATATGGAAAATTGTATGGTCTTCACCACGCTTTGCTGCGAATGGGTTTTCCCATTCTAACTCTGATCTTTGTTTCTGAGCTGCTAACTGCTCGTCCCATTGTGGCAAATATTTTTCAAGGAAGTCTTGCTGATTTTGAGAAAACTTTTCTTGTATAGCAAGAATCTTTCCACCACTTCTTTCATCATCATCCCACTCTTCATCATCACTTGATTTGATTACTACTCTCCCTGGGGTAGTATCATCATCTGAGAAATCATCTTCCCAACCAGTTGCTGCAACTTCCTCAATTGGAATGGTGTTAAGTGGTGCATCGTAGTTGACATAATAGTCCCACTTTCCTGATGGTTCACCAAGTGTTGACCAGTTTCCTTTTGATCGTTTTGGTCTATTGGATCGTCTGGTTTTGTTGAGTGGTTCTTCTTCTAGATTCTTGCATCTTCTAGGCATCCTTCACAGAAGCATACATCGTAAGAGATATGCTTGGTATGAGGTTCTTGTATGCAAATTCCTATGAAGTGCTCTTCATCCTCATCTAGACGATCATTCCTTAGTGTTTCTCGATCATGTAGGTCTACTGAGTATCTTGGTGGCTGGGGTGTCTGGCGATATCTTTCGAATCTAAGGCTTACTGATCTGTTAAGCCTTTCACTGACGGCTACTCTTGATGGGACACGTACAGTGGTCTGTTCAGATGGCTTTAGATTCCAGCTCATACCTTCAAGTTCTTCTATACTTCTTCTTTCACCTGGTATTGCTGTGATGCCAGTTGTTGTGAGGTGGTCCACAACATTTTCTACACTGTATTGGAATCCCATATAACTGGTGTTAGATAATCTGCCTATCATGGCCATTGTGATTAGCAGATTACTTTCGCCTCCTTGCCAGGTTTCATATCCATGGGTCTGTATTGCTACTTCTATATGATTATGGAAGTCATCAATACTTAGAACCATGTCTGGAAACATGTAGATTAACTGTGTTCCAGCAGAGAGATCTACCTCCATAGTTCCAATGATTTGTCGGCTATCTTCCCATCTAGTGTCTCTAAGGACAACTAGAGCATTTGTTCCAGCACTTCGTCGGTGGAGTGCATGAAGCCTTATCATGAATATTCCCAAGTGAATGTGCTGAAGACCTGAGGTCCTCAAGCTTTGATAACTCTCTTGGTTACACAGTGGAAGATTTGTTTGATCTTCTCCGACACATAAGATTCTTCTTTCAGAGTAGTGCTCATATACTCTGTGCCTTGTAGTACTCCTATTATTTGAATAGAGTACTTCTGCTGGGACAAGGTTCGCTCGCCTTTCTTTTGATATCTCAAGCTGTCTTTCTGGGTCTACAGCTGTTTCAAGAGTTGTATTGTAATTATTTCTCCCAAATACTCTTCTAGCCGCTCTGGTCGCCTGATATCTGCTTCGTGCCATTTGTTGATAGCCACGAACTTGATCCTCTTGAGTTGGAAGTTCTGCTTGTGTCTGATTAGAACTTCTGCCAAGTACACTAGGCCTTCTGGAAGTCATTTCTTTGATTCTCTTCCAAATTGTTCTTTGAAGATTTTGTTAGGGTCTTCAAAGACGTATATCTGCCCTTCTGTTTTCTTTATTGGTAGTTTACCGCTGATAGAGAAATTATCAAGTCTTTTGGTTAGGCTTGATATCGAATCTCCAAGGTCTGCTGGCTGAGTCTTTTGTTTGATGATAGCTTGAACCTCCTGTTTAAGCTTATCAAACTTTTCTTCAATTTCTATCAACTTTTGGCTTTGCTTAGTTGATAGGTAAAGCAAGGTGTTATTTTGCTTTATGATAGCCCTTGCTAGAGTTTCTATTCCTTTGTAATCGGGTGTTCTTGCAAAACCGACTGTTGGTGATTCAAGATCTTCAGTAGCTTGTATAGCTTCTTGATATTCACTGGTTGCCTTTTGATTGGCAAAACTCATCCGGTGATGAGCTTCTTGACTTCGTGAAGAAGGTGTTCTACCTTCTGGACTTTGTGATTAAGATCTTCTGTTAGTCTGAAGGCTTCCTTTTCAACTAACTTTGGTTGCTCAGCTATTTCTTGGACTAGGTTTAAGATTTCTCTTTTAGTGAGTGGTTTTGACTGATGGATTTCGGTTGAGATTTGTTGAAGGCTTTTTCTGGTTTCACTTTGGGTTTTTCTGAACAGCTCCTCAACAGTTTCAAGTTTTTCTTGACAAACTTGGACCTTTAACTCTAAATCTTTTTGTTTTTCAAAAATACTTTTGAAATTTTTAAGTGCTACTTTAGAAAATAGATTTAAACGATTATAAACACAAGCTAAATTATTGGCTAAATCTGTAGTTGTAGGTTTAGGACTATTTTCGTTAAAGGCGATATATTCAGGATCTACAGTTCGTGAATTATCGTACCAATATTGTATTTCTTGCTCAAAGCGCTCAGACATAACATTAAAAACTTCAAAGGATATATTTACAAACTTGTTTTATGATTCACCTAACGGTTAACTTCAAACTTTTCCCGACTCCTTCGGTACTTTTAACAAAGAAGCAATTGCGCAGTCTTTTACCAGAAAACAATTGGTTTTATGAAGTTTTTAACATAAATGTTACTGTAGAAATACAAACTATTGATAAAATAATACCTTTACTGCTTTTCCTGAATATATCTAAGTGGTTTAGCCTTCCATAGAGCTAAGAACGTTTTGATTCAAAGCTCTGATACCAAGATAAAAATTACGCTGCCAGGAATTTTTATCTTGTACTAAAGTTCAAAAACTAAAACTTTAAAGTACAAGTATTACTTAAAACACACCTTTTATTAAGAATACTGCGGAAGCTTTGTTACAATGGTGGTGGTGGTTGTTTTGTAGGTTGTGTGATTCGTGATTACAAAGAGAGATTACAAGGCCTTTATATAGGCTAAACGAAAGAGAATAAACTGAGAATATGCCTTAGTATCTAGCATATTCCAGAGAATAAACCATGGCATATGCCAAGGAATATTCCAGGCCATTATTTACTTAACATTATTGGCCGACATCTTTAATAAAGCTGACAATGACTTGACAGCGACTCTTACTTTAATTATTATACAACGACAATAAACCCGTGAAAATAATTTCACATGCTGGCCCTTCGAGCATCTGGACAACATGGAACGGGATGATAAAACACACCTTTTATTAAGAATACTGGAAGCTTTGTTACAATGGTGGTGGTGGTTGTTTTGTAGGTTGTGTGATTCGTGATTACCAAGAGAGATTACAAGGCCTTTATATAGGCTAAACGAAAGAGAATAAACTGAGAATATGCCTTAGCATCTAGCATATTCTAGAGAATAAACCATGGCATATGGCAAGGAATATTCCAGGCCATTATTTACTTAACATTATTGGCCGACTTCTTTAATAAAGCTGACAATGACTTGACAGCGACTCTTACTTTAATTATTATACAACGACAATAAACCCGTGAAAATGAAAATAATTTCACATGCGGGCCCTTCGAGCATCTGGACAACATGGAACGGGACGATTCAATTTTAACTCTTGTAGGCAATAATCATCCCATCCGGGGTCCACAATTAAAATTGAATCGCCACTGCTGGCATCATCTTCTAGAAGTTTTCCTTCTGGGCTATGTAATTGTATGGGCTTAGATGTTGTTGCGGCCCAATCGTTGTGCCAGGGCTTCGAGTTCAACGAGTATTCTTCTGGCTTCTTTGTTCTGAATACGGACGTCTTCTTTTTTATCAGACCAGTGGTTATCTTTGGTGGATAATCCAAGGCAAACTTGGGTTTTGTATTGTATGATTGCTTGTAAGTTTCACATGGCTTTGATTGCTTCTTTTGCTGCTGAGAGCTCAATGTCTTGGGCGATTGATCTCCATGCATCAGATTTATCCATTCTGATTGGGGTTTGGTTGGCTTTGAGCTGGTACTTTCTGTATAACGCTCCTGGTTCTTCATTAGAGAAGATAGTCTTTGTGAAGATTCTTGGAAGTGGTTGGAAATCTTCATGACTTCTTCGCAGGTGGTCTTCATATTCTTCTGATAGGTAGAAGGGGACTGTAGAACTTCCTCCACTGAGTAAAGAGCTGCTGCAGCTAATTGCTTCATTTCTCCTGTGCATTCTGCAAAACAAAGGTTAACAAGTCTTGAGAGAGAATTAGCGAGGGTGTTGTGTTTCCTATCTATGTGTTCTATGTTAATTTTGACGCCTGTTCCTGTGATTGCATCTGCAAATTTGATCCATCTGACTCTAGAGGATTTATTGCTATTAGCTTTATTGTAAAAGCTAATGATGGCTTGACAATCTGTTCTTAGAGTTATTTCTGATTTGTCAAGATAGTATATCTTTAACTTTTCCAGAGTGTTGATGCAGGCATTGATTTCTGCGTCAATTGTGGATTGAGTTGTTGAGAATTTGCCACTTGCATAAGCACAAACCCTTTCTGAACTTCTTGGTCTGTCCTTGCTGTTCTTCCACTTAACTATTCCTCCCCATCCTTCCATGCATCCATCTGTTTCCAGAATGATATGAGCACCTTCAGGTGGAATTTCTAGGTCTGGAAGGTTCTGAACCTGTGTTTTGATTTTTCTGATTAATTCATAATCAGAAGGCTTCAGTCTTTTATCTCCATGAGCATTGGTCTTTTCATACAATGGTCTGAGAAGTATCCCTAATTTTGGGATATAACTGCGTGCATAATTAAGGATTCCTAAGAATGACCTTAATCCTTTCTTCGTCTTCAACTCTTCTTCATTAAAGCTCACAATCTTCTTTATGATGTGCGGTTCAAGCTTTATGGTTCCTTCTCCTATGACTGCTCCCAGAAAATCTATTGTTGGAACTGCTATATTCATCTTTGTTGGAGATAAGACTAGACCATTATCTTCGCAGATTTTCAGCATGATTTCCAGATGTCTTGCATGCTCTTTTTCATTCTTTGAGAAAACCAGTATATCATCAATATATACTGCGATGAATGATTCTGTTCCTTTGAAGCATTTATCCATCTTCCTTTGGAATACTGCTGGGGCGTTCTTCAGGCCAAATGGCATAACAAGCCATTCATAGAGTCCTCCTGGTACTAGGAAAGCTGTCCATGGTATTGATTCTTCATCCATGGCGACTTGATGGAATCCTGACTTGAGATCGAACTTTGAGAATATTTTTGCACCTCCGATTCTCTTGATGATTGTATTTATGCCTGGTAGGGAGTATTGATCCTTATATGTGTTGTCATTTAAGGATTTGTAATTGAAAACCATTCTTTCTTTCCCTTTGACCTCTTTTCCTGTTATTGGATCAATTGTTTTTCCTGAATTCACGATCATCGCCATAGTCCTGTGCCTGCTTTTGCTTGGACGAATAGCACCAATTTTGAGAAGACTATCGACATGCTTCTTGAATGAATCTTCCATTGCTGGTGTCACATGTTTTAATGGCTTATCTTCAATTGTAATATCTGGATTGATGATATCAAGTTTACAAATTTCACCATTCTTTCTCCAATGCTTCAAGGGTTCTTCGCCAATGTATCCTTGTTCTTTTAGCCTATTTATGGTAGGCTTGAATTGCTCTAGGAACCCTTTGTTTCCTTCTTGGTTGAAATAGATGGATTCATTCATTTCCATGAATTCTTATTCATCAGCTTCTAGCTCAGTGATAGCTAGTTCAGCAATCTCCGTTTGATCCGAGGTCTTAATTTTGGTAATCTTTTTGTAAAAGGTTACCTCATCTCCTTCTATAACGGATTCCTCCTTTCATAGATCTTATGAAGTTGGCACCTATTAACATTTCGATACCACCACTATCATGCATATCAAATGCATATATAAGGGGTATTTTGAATTTATTTCCTTCAATAAAGAAATGGCCTTGTTTTATTTTGTGAGTAGCTTGCTGTCTGGAGTTCAAGCCATTGAAGAAAATAATTTGAGTTAAGTCTTCGAGCGCCTCTTCTGGAATAACCTTCTTGTTTATGCAACATGCTGATGCTCCGGTGTCTATTATTGCAGTTATTCCGAACGCTGGGCAGTTAGGAATATTAAACTCAACTTTTACGTTGTAAAGTTGGTTTGTTATTCTCCTGACTTTTGGGACTTCTGCAGAATTTCCAATGTGATGAATTTCCGCCTCGATACAGGGCCTTGCTATATGAATTTCTCCTAATGGTGGGAATTCTTCCCTTGAGAATTGAACTTCTGTATCCCTTTTTTCTTGCAATTGTTCCTTTAGCTTTCTTATTTCTTCATCCTTCTGTTCTTCAAGCCTTATTTGTTCAGCTTTTAGCTGATCAATAATTTTAAGAGCGTCTGTGAGGTCCTTCATCAGCACACTTCTTTCAAGCTGCCATGATTCTTCCTTCTTTTGTATTTCAATCCTGCTCTCATAATATTCTTTGGCTTGATCTCTGATCATCTGTTGCACCTGCTCCGTCTTTTCTTTTAGAAGTTCTTTGAGAAGCTTTACTTCCCTACTTCCAAAATCTTTTTCTGCTTCAGGCTCGTGTATTTGCTTCCCTTTAACATTAACTGTTTTGCCAAGGTAATTTTTTGCACATAGAGCGCAAGTTGTGAGTTGGCATTTGGGACAGTTAAGTCTTGACATGTCTGTGGTTAGTATTCCACAGTAATAGCAGATTGTGTAGTTGGTGATCGCATTCTCCTTCCAATCATGATCACACTCTTTACTTTTTGCTGGTAATTCTTTGGTAGGTCTCCATGATCCTGCAGATTGGACCATGTCTGCTATTTTTGTTGGTGGCCCTGGGTGAAACATGAAGGCATGACTAGAAGTATGATAACTGTATTGGTCATCATCATCTTCTTCTTCTTCACTATCGTACTCATCAATTTCTCCTAATGCCATGAAAGCTGCTTCTTCAATTGGAGTGTCTTGTATCATCATACTAATGTTTTGATGAGTATCGCCTTCTCCTTCTGATATGCTATAGACACTGCTGTCATCAAAGTCTGCTGAGACAATATCCCAATTGTCATCAAGATCCAATTCTTGATAAACAGGTGACCTTGCAATATTACCCTGTTTGCTTCCGCAATCTTTTGCAAAATGCCCTTCTTTTCCTCAAATGAAACATTTACACTTTTTAACTCGTCCTCTGTCATCCTTATACTTTCTTTTGAATGGCTTCACATGAGAATTATGCGGCTTTCCTTTATATGTTCTTGATCTTCTTATCCCATATCTTTTCCTGTTATTTTTATAGTAGCCAGGAATAGGTATGGCGGAACAAAGAGACAAGTCTCTTAATTCTTTTGCAAGTGCCGCATCTTTGCACATTTTTGAGACAAAGGTATGAGTGAACTTGATTGCGGGTAAGACTCCTGCATTAAGACCAGGGTATCTAGCCTTAAATGATTCCTCTATCTTCTAGGATAAGGAAGGTGGTAGCTTAGCAAAAAGCTTTTCTGTTGTAGAGGGGAAATATAATTTTCCTGATTTAATTGCTAGCTGCCTGAAATCTTCCAAGAATGACCACAAATTCTTGGTTTCTTCACAAGTTTATCCTGTCCAGGTCTCTATAAGCCCTGTCTTGTTCATCAGTTGAGCCTCGATATGGATCTTCCAACAGAATTAGCTGCCTTACTTGTGACGTTATGTTTTGTGGCTTATCTGCGATTGCTTCAAGAGCAGAGTAGGCTTCTGGATACATAGTCCGCCATTGTTGCCACATCAACTTCTCACTTTCTCCAAGGAGATTTTCCACAAAGGCTAACTTTGGTTTGTTATCAGGCCATGTTTGGTTGTTGAGCCTATTAATCGTAATAGACTCCCATCTGGATATTACTTCTGACCATAAGCCTGGATCTGCTGGTAGGACAAGCATTACTCCTGATTCCGTCCATGCTGGTGGCAGAGTCCACTGTGAATTATGATATTCACCATATCCTCCATTAAATGTGCTGCTTCTTCCTTGAGGATAACCAAACTGATAGTCTGGTCTATAGAATGGCTGTGGATTTTCTCGTGCCGGTGGATAAGTTGCTGGACCCAAAACTGCATCATTTGGAGGTTGATAAGTACTGGTTGATTCTGCATCAGTACCGGGAAACGCGTGCTCTTCGTGCTTACTGATGATTTTTGCTGCCAATTTTTTGAATTTTGGGTATGGCAAATCATCATCATCATTATTGTCTTCCTTGGAAATATGGAAAATTGTATGGTCTTCACACGCTTTGCTGCGAATGGGTTTTCCATTCTAACTCTGATCTTTGTTTCTGAGCTGCTAACTGCTCGTCCCATTGTGGCAAATATTTTTCAAGGAAGTCTTGCTGATTTTGTGAAAACTTTTCTTGTATAGCGAGAATCTTTCCACCACTTCTTTCATCATCATCCCACTCTTCATCATCACTTGATTTGATTACTACTCTCCCTGGGGTAGTATCATCATCTGAGAAATCATCTTCCCAACCAGTTGCTGCAACTTCCTCAATTGGAATGGTGTTAAGTGGTGCATCGTAGTTGACATAATAGTCCCACTTTCCTGATGGTTCACCAAGTGTTGACCAGTTTCCTTTTGATCGTTTTGGTCTATTGGATCGTCTGGTTTTGTTGAGTGGTTCTTCTTCTAGGATTCTTGCATCTTCTAGGCATTCTTCACAAAAGCATACATCGTAAGAGATATGCTTGGTATGAGGTTCTTGTATGCAAATTCCTATGAAGTGCTCTTCATCCTCATCTAGACGATCATTCCTTAGTGTTTCTCGATCATGTAGGTCTACTGAGTATCTTGGTGGCTGGGGTGTCTGGCGATATCTTTCGAATCTAAGGCTTACTGATCTGTTAAGCCTTTCACTGACGGCTACTCTTGATGAGACACGTACAGTGGTCTGTTCAGATGGCTTTAGATTCCAGCTCATACCTTCAAGTTCTTCTATACTTCTTCTTTCACCTGGTATTGCTGTGATGCCAGTTGTTGTGAGGTGGTCCACAACATTTTCTACACTGTATTGGAATCCCATATAACTGGTGTTAGATAATCTGCCTATCATGGCCATTGTGATTAGCAGATTACTTTCGCCTCCTTGCCAGGTTTCATATCCATGGGTCTGTATTGCTACTTCTATATGATTATGGAAGTCATCAATACTTAGAACCATGTCAGGAAACATGTAGATTAGCTGTGTTCCAGCAGAGAGATCTACTTCCATAGTTCCAATGATTTGTCGGCTATCTTCCCATCTAGTGTCTCTAAGGACAACTAGAGCATTTGTTCCAGCACTTCGTCGGTGGAGTGCATGAAGCCTTATCATGAATATTCCTAAGTGGATATGCTGGAGACCTGAGGTCCTCAAGCTTTGGTAACTTTCTTGGTTACACAGTGGAAGATTTGTTTGATCTTCTCCGACACATAAGATTCTTCTTTCAGAGTAATGCTCATATACTCTGTGCCTTGTAGTACTCCTATTATTTGAATAGAGTACTTCTGCTGGGACAAGGTTCGCTCGCCTTTCTCTTGATATCTCAAGCTGTCTTTCTGGGTCTACAGTTGTTTCAAGAGTTGTATTGTAATTATTTCTCCCAAATACTCTTCTAGCCGCTCTGGTCGCCTGATATCTGCTTCGTGCCATTTGTTGATAGCCACGAACTTGATCCTCTTGAGTTGGAAGTTCTGCTTGTGTCTGATTAGAACTTCTGCCAAGTACACTAGGCCTTCTGGAAGTCATTTCTTTGATTCTCTTCCAAATTGTTCTTTGAAGATTTTGTTAGGGTCTTCAAAGACGTATATTTGCCCTTCTGTTTTCTTTATTGGGAGTTTACCGCTGATAGAGAAATTATCAAGTCTTTTGGTTAGGCTTGATATCGAGTCTCCAAGGTCTGCTGGCTGAGTCTTTTGATTGATGATAGCTTGAACCTCCTGTTTAAGCTTATCAAAATTTTCTTCAATTTCTATCAACTTTTGGCTTTGCTTAGTTGATAGGTAAAGCAAGGTGTTGTTTTGCTTTATGATAGCCCTTGCTAGAGTTTCTATTCCTTTGTAATCGGTTGTTCTTGCAAAACCGACTGCTGGTGATTCAAGATCTTCAGTAGCTTGTATAGCTTCTTGATATTCACTGGTTGCCTTTTGATTGGCAAAACTCATCCGGTGATGAGCTTCTTGACTTCGTGAAGAAGGTGTTCTACCTTCTGGACCTTGTGATTAAGATCTTCTGTTAGTCTGAAGGCTTCCTTTTCAACTAACTTTGGTTGCTCAGCTATTTCTTGGACTAGGTTTAAGATTTCTCTTTTAGTGAGTGGTTTTGACTGATGGATTTCAGTTGAGATTTGTTGAAGGCTTTTTCTGGTTTCACTTTGGGTTTTTCTGAACAGCTCCTCAACAGTTTCAAGCTTTTCTTGACAAACTTGGACCTTTAACTCTAAATCTTTTTGTTTTTCAGAAATACTTTTGAAATTCTTAAGTGCAACTTTAGAAAATAGATTTAAACGATTATAAACACAAGCTAAATTATTGGCTAAATCTGTAGTTGTAGGTTTAGGACTATTTTTGTTGAAGGTGATATATTCAGGATCTACAGTTCGTGAATTATCGTACCAATATTGTATTTCTTGCTCAAAGCGCTCAGACATAACATTAAAAACTTCAAAGGATATATTTACAAACTTGTTTTATGATTCACCTAACGGTTAACTTCAAACTTTTCCCGACTCCTTCGGTACTTTAACAAAGAAGCAATTGCGCAGTCTTTTACCAGAAAACAAGTGGTTTTATGAAGTTTTTAACAGAAATGTTACTGTAGAAATACAAACTATTGATAAAATAATACCTTTACTGCTTTTCCTGAATATATCTAAGTGGTTTAGCCTTCCATAGAGCTAAGAACGTTTTGATTCAAAGCTCTGATACCAAGATAAAAATTCCTGGCAGCGTAATTTTTATCTAGCTGCTAACTCTTTTTCTTTAGAAGCAGTAGTCAATCTAGTCTCTAAGACCAAGAGTAGTGGGGCGTTGAAGTGGGCTTAGTTGCCCTTTCAACGCCCGTTGGACCACCCCCATCAACCGTTGAATCCCGTTGAAAACCAAAAAAATCAACGCCCGTTGATTGAACAACGGGCGTTTCTTTATTTGCTACTGACAAAGTTAACTCTCTCTCATGCTTTAAAGTCAATAAAGCAACAAGTTAAAGCACTGATAAAGTTAACTCTCTCTCATGCTAAAAAAATATATATATTTGTTCTCATTCAACGCCCCAACCCATTACCCCCAATTTTGCTTCAACGCCCTTCTTCTCTCACTGCCAAGTGTCAACATTTGCCCCAACCCACACCCAAAAATTCCAACACCACTACTCTTGGTCTAAGGCTCTGTGCACCTAAATAAGAAAAATGTATGTGTAATTAGCACCCGACATTTCAATGCAAGTACTAATCGAAAGTTGTAAATACATATAGTAGTACCTCCGTCAAGTACTGCAACAGAAATACCTTCTTTATTCAACACTCCTGACACACGTGATTGAAGCTCCTTAACTTCAGTAACTAAGACCTCCTTTTGGGCATATATTTAGCATGCTGCAGTGTAGAAGCTAGATTAAAACACCTTTAACGAAAACTAGCAAAAATACATATATTTAAAGAATTAATATTCGTCGACTATCTTGTCAAATTTTAGTTAAAAATGAACAACCGTGTCATTTGTTTCCTTTGCACGCTGCTGCGCCTGTTTAAGTTCGTCCACCTTTGCAAGAATATCTATACCACTAAGCAGCTTCTTCTTTCGCTTGTCCTGCAACTTTCTCTTCACATTCTACTTCTCGCATTAGCTTCATAAGTTTATCCAGTGTAGAATCCATGGTTTTCTGCATAAAACCAGATATTATTAGACAATCACCTAAAGCAACCCCAATTATCACTCACACACACACACACACACACACATACACAAAAAGAACTAAATAAGTGATTTTTTTTTGGGAAAGGTAAATTTTATTAGCACCAAAAAGAATAAACATAAACCGATCCATGTCAAACCATGAACAAACTCATGGAGCATAGATGGGCGGAATACAGACACAAAACCAACCCTAGGGGTGTTCAGAATTCGGGTAATACACTAATACCCACGGGAACCGAAAACCTAAATCGAATCGAATTCGTCAAAACCGAATCGCACCTAATTACATATTAGGTTTTCGGTTTGGATGTGGTTTTGGCAATCTAAACCAAAAACCGAATCGAAAAGCGAATTCTTATAAATATATATATATATATATTTTTTATATATTTATATACATAAAATGACAATTAAAACTCTTTTATTGTATAAATAAAACATTTTTTAAGTTTGATTTTTTTTATTGCTAAAAATCTATATAAATAAATAATTAATTAATTAAAATTAAGTAATTCGGTTTGGTTTTCAGTTATTCGGTTCGGTTTGATCAAATTTGAATTCGGTTCGGTTTGATCAAATTTGAATTCGGTTCGATTCGATTTTAGGTTTTACCAAGAAAAAAAATTTAGCCGAACTAACAAAACCGAATAAACCGAACAAACCGATGAACACCCCACCAATTAACCTATATATAACAACTCTACCAAAACTATTAAAAACACAACACTGTTTGGACAATCCCAAAACAGTTGCCAAATATGAGATACCAAAAACTACTAAAACAAAACAAAACGTCCCAAGTCCAAAACATACCGGGCCTTTAGTTTAGCAAACTAGCAAAAGGCTAAACACTCTTAGGAAGCCCACTTATAGAAGCAAATCTTCAGGATAGGATGTTCCAGCAATGAGATAGCATATAAACCGAGCACCAAGCCATCTTCAATATACTAAATAAGTGATAATAGCACCAAAATGTTATGTCCCCCCCCCCCCCCCCCCCCCCCCCCCCCCCCCCCTATTTTTAACTTCATACTCAACAATTTTTTTCACTTTTGAATATATGTCCCTTAAGGCCTTAAACCACCAAACACCTTGTTTGTAAAGATGTAGTTGAAGTGAGGGTATGACGGTCAAACAAAAAGTTGACACTTTTTTTACCTTTGGATATTTTATGACCGTTTTGTTTCATTTCTAATAGAGTAAATTTGTCATTCACTTTGTACTCATATATAAAATCATTCACTTTGTAAGAATTATCATTTGTAGAGTTATTTATACAATATCATTGGTACCCCGGTCTTGTTGCGTGAGAAGCTCACCGGGTTCAAGTCATGTTTAAGACATGTGAGATAGTTTATGGTTATATAATGTGAGATAATTAGCTGCCTTTTTAAAAAAAGAAAAAAAAAATAAAAAATTATACAATATCATTCAAATAACTGTGAGTGTTGCTTTGTAATTGCATGTCTCCTTTGGTCACATTTACTCGGAGAATCTTTTTCTAAAGTGATGATGAGGTAAGTAGATAATGAATTTTATGAAAAGACAAAAAAAACGTAAAAAAAAACAACCAAAGACTTTCTTAACACGGTTTGCCACACGGGATGTACGTACATCGAGTATATTGTTAGATCATTTTCCATCAGAAAATTAACGATAAAGATATGAGCGTCATATTTCTTAGTTGTATGAATTATCATTTGTGGATTTGTTTGTGACTCAACAATTATATTGTATCGTTAATGCGAAAAAACAAATATGATCCCCATACACATACCTTACACCTGTAGTTTAACTTACCATATTCAAACTTACAAACTCAATATCCTTGATTACAAATTCCATTCTCTCTGTTTGTATTATGTTTTTTTAATAGATAGATAGATAGATAGGAGACGATAAGGAGTTTGTTGATAACTCTAGAAATCGACCTATTTCATTCATGTCATAGTACACTTCATATTTCATTTTATGTGATCATAAGCTTTTTATTTCATTAATTTCATGTAATGAATGCTTGTGCTTCGATCATCTACCATAGAAAAAGAAAGTTAATCGAGGGGCAGTAGCTTGATAAGATGCAATGTGAATATGTAAGAAAGTGTAAATTATCATAAAAAATCAAAATAACCTAGTGCTTTCATCGTTTTACATATAATATGTATATTTTGTATATCGACTCATTCCATTGAATTTGTCAGGTGTCTCCTTCTTAGACTTATTTAAGTTCACGTTTAGGCATATTAAACATTTTTTCTCGTAAAATCTCAATAGCGAGTGATCTAAAATGATTGAGTGTAGCTTGGGCGTTAATGTTGGTAGGTGTGCAATCACACCAATTCCTATCTAAAAATATTATTTAAGTTATTTAAGTTCACGTTTAGGCATATTAAACATTATTCACTTTATGATTCAAAGTCAAATAAAATATTAGCACGAAATTTCCAGGAAATGATGATGAAAGTAATTTAGTTGCTTTACGAAATTACCAGGAAATGATCAGATGAAAGTAATTTAGTTGCTTTACGAAATTTCCAGGAAATGATGATGAAAGTAATTTAGTTGCCTTTACGAAATTACCAGGAAAGAGACACGAACTTTGGATGCCAATATCAAAGTCATGCATGAATTATTGGCCTCATTATATTGTATCTATATAGAGTGATAAGTAGCTAGAGTCTGAGCAACAAATGTAACCTCCCTTGATCACTTTCTTCCATAGCAACTAAAACTGATTCATTCTAGTTTGCAAGAGTACGTAGATCAGTAACCTCACAAATTTCACTTTCCAAACGAAAAATGGATCCATCCTCTTCATCTTCATCCAATAAGAGAAAAAGGGATCTGGTTTGTTACGATGAACCACAATATAAAAGGCCCATGTATGACGTGTTTCTAAATTACGCGTCTGAAGATATTGGCAAACGCTTCGCAAGCCACCTTACGCGAGCCCTAATAGGCAACGGGTTTTCCATATCTGACCACACCATGCTCCCTTTAGGTCAAGACGAGAGTTCTGAGCTGTTGAAAGCTATCGAGGATTCAGAGATCTATCTTCTTGTATTTTCTGATAAATACGCGTCTTCGGTAAGGTGCCTTGAAGAGTTTACCCTCATAATGGAATCCTACCATAAGTACAAACACAGAAAAGTTCTTCCTGTATTTTTCAATGTCGAACCAACTGATGTAAAAAATCAACAAGGTCCTTTCCTTGATGCTTTCAAAGATCACAAGACCAAGGTCGATCCCAACAAAGTTCAGAACTGGAGACAAGCCTTAAGAGAAGCTGGTCATTTGTCTGGTCTAAACTTGAAAGATTGGTAAACTTCAAACATTATACTAGATTTTTGTTAACAATTTTTATCACCTATTAGTTGGCTTAACTCTTAATTTTCCTGAAATTAGTTATTTTATATATGTTTTTTATATTAAATATATAAATTATGTGTTAATTAGATCCGAAGCTATAAATAGGATAACAGATATTACGTACTATGGAAATTTAACCCCAAAATAATCATATATCATTTTATTAATAGTATAAATTTACTTTGATAAGTTCAAGCATTAAGATGATACAAAAAACATACAAGTACTAATATATAGTACTCTGTACTCGTAACATGCAAGTAATAATATATTTGTACAATATATTTGTTAAGTAATCCTGGTTAAACAAATCAATTTCATGCAAAGGATGTGTTAATTAAGCATCTTAATTAGACACATGAGGTCGGTAATGAATCTTTCTTTTGAATTTGGCAGGCCGGACGAAGAGTGGTTCATACAGGAAATTGTAAAGCATGCTAGAAAAATGCAGAATCCGCAACAACTATGTGATGTAGAGCACTCTGTTGGGATAGATTCACGGGCACGGGATATAATTTCAGCATTAAGGTTAAGTGACCCAGCTTTTACCATGGTTGCAGTTCTTGGAATTAGTGGGTCAGGTAAAACGACTATTGCCAAAGCTGTGTATGACAGAATTGCTGCAGATTTCAGTGTCAGCTGTTTTATCCAGGATATCAATAGTTACGTATACAGGGGTCCAAATTGGAAAGTTGATTTGCAGAAGGATGTCATTTCTTGTCTAACCAGAAATGATAAGTTTGTAGCTAGTCATAACGATGGAGCTGCAAAGATAAAGAAGTTGATAAGTGGTCAAAAGCTTTTCTTGGTACTTGATGATGTTTATACATTTGAGCAGTTGCAAGCATTAAGTATTCCTTCTGCCTCCTTCCATTGTGAAAGTAGAATAATTGTGACCACAAGAAATAAGCAGTCGCTTAGTAACCTACAACACACTTCGTACAACATAGAATTGTTGGACACAAGTGAGTCTTTTGAACTTTTCACTAGACTCATTGGAAAAGGTGACCCTATTGACAAGAAATTTGTAGATGAAATAGTGAGGTGTGCTGGAGGCATTCCGTTGGTTATGGAGGTCTGGAGTCGCCTTTTCACAAGTTTTGATAGGAATCTCTGGCCAAGCATGTTGGAGAGGTTAAAAATAATTCCTCATGAAGATACTCAAAAGAAGCTGCAAATAAGCTATGATTCACTTCCTAAAAGAGCCCAGGATTTGTTTCTGGATATTGCATGTTTCTTTCATGGAATGGATAAGGATTTAGTCGTGAAGGTTTTACAAGATGAATATTTCTTCCCAGATTTTGAAATTCAAAATCTTGTTCATAAATTTTTGGTTAAAATCAGTGACAACAAATATTATCCGAAGTTGTTGTTGCATGATGTGATAAGGGAGATGGGACAAGAGGTGGTCCGCCAAGAAGATGAGCGTGAGCCTGGAAAACGTACTAGATTGATGGATTATAGGGACGTGGTTCGTGTACTGGAAGATTGTTTGGTAAAGTATCTCCAAGTTTATGACTAGTTACTTAATACATAGTGGTTCACTGAAACTAACTATAACTCTCTCCTCCGTTGTTTACCAGGGAACAGATTCAGTTAGAAGCATTAAGTTGGACTACTTTGATCGGATGAAAGAAGGGGCAACTGTTCAATTAGAGGCGTTTAAAAAGATGAGTAATCTGAGATTCATTAAGTTGGATCATCCTGGCCTGCAATGGTCGTCTTCTTCAAATGATGACATGTCAGCTTGCTTCTCTTTCAAACATTTGAAATACTTGGAATGGGAACAGTTCCCTTGCAAAAGTCTTGACAACATTGATATGGGCAACGTGGTGGTTATTAAATTGCAAAATAGCAATCTGGAAAAACTTTGGGAAGGAACCAACAAGGTATGATCATGCATGTCTTTTTCGTTTCTCATGTGGTTTATTTTATACGCTTGTTGTGCAGTTACATACTTATTTGAGTGTCTTTTTTACTTTTCTTTAATTGTTTATTAATGAGAATTACTTAGGTAGGTGGTCTTTATATACTTATGTTTTATAATGACGCATAGAAATAGAAACCTGATCACTAGCTATATATATCTAATTAAAAAAAAAAAAAAAAAAAAAAAAAAAAAAAAACTAGCTTACACGAGACATGAAATGCGTTTGAACCCTTGGAGTTATCTATTGTTGTTGACGCATACAAAATCTTTACCATCCGTTAAGTTTTCAAAGTTTAATGAATTGTAATAGCGTGTAATGTTTCTGATTGATAATCTTTTATTCATTTGTTACGTGTTTTATAAATATTAAATTACAGTCCCAAATCAAAAAATTACGCAAATTGAAAATAACTTTATAACATAGATACATATTTAAGAAACGTAATTATAAAGTTTAACTAGTATATACCCGTGTAACAGTTTGAGTATAATAAATCATGGAATTGAGGAATTCTAATAATCATAAACATTTAAAGTTATTAAAAAAAACATTAAAAGAGATTAGTTATTAAGACACCCTAAAACACCATTTGTACCCCTTAGTTTTTTCATTTTTTATTTTTTATAATTTTCTTTTTATTATAAAACTATAAAACTGAAAGTTCGTAATATAAAATATAAATTTTAACAAGTCAAAATATTAAACTGACAAAAAATACAGAACAGAAACTGATAAAAAACTGTATTCTACTGTTAACAGGGAAGTTAAAAGAGAATCTTGTGTACTTTTTTTATCACTTTTTTGTGGGTTAAGAGGGGTATCGATAATGGTACCCAACCTTAAAATATTACGGAGTACTTTTCAATTTTCTAGATGGGTAAAGTTATAAGTACCCCTGTTTTTTTCCGGTTTTATTATTATTATTATTATTTTTTATAATTTTGTTTATATTATAAAACTGTGAAACAGAAAGTGTGAAATAAAAATATAAAGTTTAACCAGTCAAAAGTATTAAACTGGAAAAAGATACGGAACAGAACTGATAAAAAACTATATTGTACTGTAAACAAATGAACAAAAAAAGTATTTTGAATTTTTTTATATTTTTCTGATGGGCCAAAAAGGATACAGAGTAGAACATATCCCTTTGTATATATCACAACTTAGAGGGATCCATTTGTCCCTTAATTGTAATCATTACTCTTTACAACTGGGATTTTTTTTTTCTTTTTTGAACTTATACAAACTAGGATGTTACTTTTTTATTTTCAGTCCTTCGGTAACTAGAATAAGGGTGCTCAACCTGAAAATTAAGATATTTCAAAAGGGAATGAATTATACATTTTTAGTCATTGACTAAGGGCATCTAAGTAAGATTAAGACATTTAATCGGCCAACATAATTCACAAAACTATTAGTGACTTAGATAAAATATGTCAATAAATTACTCTAATATTCAATTCTTAGGTAAAAAATGGTTAGTTTTATTATAAAGGAGATTTATGCAAAACCAATTATAAAAAAAATAGTTAACTACATTTTTGATTTTTTTTACCGGGTATTTCAATTTTAGTTCAATTTTTTAAGGGTTTCGGGTTTTGTTCAGAAGCGAAACACCCATTTCGAGTTTGGTTCAAATTTACTAATGTCGTCAGTTTTACTTTCATTGAATGGTAAATGTGAGGGTGTATTTTGTCTTTTCATATTTATATTAGAAAAAAAGTAAACATCTACCAAAAACATAGAACAATCTATATATATATATTTTTCTCACTTTCTCTCTTCATCTACCCACCCACCAACACATTTAGAAAACCAAATAAATTATATACTTGCATCCTTAGTATGCGTGAGATCTGGCCCATCACCTCCATTGTTGGCCATCTCTACAGTCCGCCATCTCAACCCATTATATCCGGCGCCACCTCCGCCATCTTCTCAGCCGTAACCTTTTATGGGCTAATTTGGGCAATTTTGTAGAAGATTTGGGCACATTAAGCCTCCTCATTTTTTTAAATGGGCATGTATTGCCCATTTAAAAGTTAATTGGCATTAACGGGCACATATTCTTTTACAATAGGAGAACATTATAAAAAATTTATAGATATAATATATTTAATTTTATAAATATAAATGAAATGTTATGTTTGAGGAAATTATTTCGTCGTTTTAGGTCTTTTATAAAGCGATTCATATAACATGTGCCCGTTTGGCCCGTGCCCGTTTAGCCCGTGCCCGTTTAAGCCCGTGTCTATTTGGGCTTGTGCCCATGTGGCCCGTGCCCGGCCGGCCCGCGCATTTTGCCACCTCTAAATTGGACTGACATTTTGGAGTACCCGTTAAGCCACAAGGACAATAAATGTAGTGGGGTTAACTCTAAAAGAACATTAAACCGTATCATTTCAAAATAATTAATATAAAAAATGCGGATAAAAATAACAAAATTGATGAATATGGTGGAGGGTCCCACCGACCATCTCATTACTTTATATTTGTGATTTTAGAGTTGTAAAAAGCTGAAGCATCTGGACGTATCTCGGTCAAACTCATTAACCAAGACCGGAAATTTCATTGGTCTCGAGAATCTTGAGGAACTTGACTTAAGTTATTGTGAAATTTTGGAAGAGTTGGATAGCTCTATTGGTTGCCTCCAAAAACTTGTTTCATTAGATCTAAGTTGCCTCCAAAAACTTGCCTCCAAAATAAAGTCGATCCCAGATCTTCCTCCAAGCATTAAAGAGTTAAAAGCGGTTGGTTGTAATAACCTAGTGAATCTTCCTTCAAACTTTTCTGAGTTACAATTTCTGACAGCGCTTTGGTTGTCTGGTTGCTGTAAACTTGGATCTGAAGGTTTCACACAAGTTACAAGACTGAGGAACCTACAAAAATTAGAAATGTATAATTGCAATATTTCGCAAGTGTCCAGTGGAATTGGGAATTTGGTGTCATTATCGTATCTCAACCTTGAATATAACACATTTTCTAGTCTACCGGAGAGCTTCAGCAACCTTTCGAAACTGAAGGAACTTGATATAGATGGGTGTTCTCAATTACAGTCGCTTCCACCTCTTCCATCGCAATTGAAATGTATAAGAGCCAACGACTGTGGGTCATTAGATGTGATGCCATTTGATTCAATGCAAAAGGCATATACTTTTCATTCCAAAATGTTCAAGGTAAGCAACCTCTCTCCAATTGATGCGCATATATATTTTGGAATGAAGAGGCCTTTTTCATGTATTATTAAATAATATGCTTGAATTCTATACAGGAATCACTCATGAACACTAAAGGATTATTCATCGGTCTCTCATGGAAGGAGTTACCTGAGTGGTGTACTTATCGAAACAGTGGAAATACTAATGATTTATCTTTTGAGGCACCTATCCGATTTGATAGCAAAATATGTGGTCTCATCTTATGTGCAACCGCAATCTATAGGCATTCTCCAACAATACATAACAAAACGAGAGGAAAAAGTCATCGGATGGAGATGTGGTATCTTCGGGAATGTACCCTGATGTTTTATCCACTTAATGATAAAACAGTTGTGGTGGAAGCAGGTGACACTGTGGAACTTCAATTTGATAATGATAATGATGTTGTTTTGAGTTGTGGGTTACGTTTGATATACGAGGAGGATGTGGTAGATTCTGGATTAGTTTTAAACTTTGGTGCTGAAACGACACTCCCACTCCCTTCGGTGATGAGTGTCACTCAGTCAAGTTATAACGATGATTGCTTCTTCCCCATCCCAGATAATTTTTCCCCGTGATATCTTGATTTGGAAAAATTTGTGATGCAGGGCATGCCTTTGGCCTCCAGAGGAGAGGAGCTGGCTTAGCAGCTGATTCTTCGGTTACCATGTGAAGTATCATTTACTCATTCTAAGGTGAAATCGAAATGACTAGAAATAGTATTACCTATTATGACTTTTTCCCCATGGTATCTTGATTCCAGATGTTCTTTATTATTATAAAGGTTTACAACTGTAGTAAGTTATATAAGTTATTTCAACAAAAATCTCGTGTGAATTTGCTTGGTATTAATAAGCGTTTATGATCAGTTGTTATTGTGGGATGTTCAAACGAAACACCGACCATGTGTTCGTTAAACATCCAATGACAATACTAATAGATAATATTTGAATGTTCATAGTTCTTTTGCTTATTGTGTCTTTGTATAAAGAAATCTGAGGAAAAAAATAATTTGGATTTCGATATATATATATTTGCTGTTAGTCTGTCGTATTAAAATGTCAAAGCCATTAATAAGATGGTAGGAATCTTCACTTCAGTACCCTCATATTAGAAAGTGTTTATCAGTCGTATTGGAATGCCTTCCAGTTCCAGGTGTTTGATGAAACACAAATGCTAGTTGCTCTAACAGGTGGTGTGTTCTACATTCTTGTATATGTTCGATCTAGTTTAAGATTATGCAGAAAATCTCGTGTTCAAATGATGCTTTGAGTTTGAGATGATGTATTTTATACTCTGGTTTGACCAATTTAGGACGAGTTTAAGATGGGAATGTTTTCATTTGGAACTAACAGCTCGATCTAGTTTATTAAACTTAATGTCACAAACCACTTTTAGTTAACACCCTTGACCGTTTTAGATATTGCAATGCAACAATGTGTATTGTTTCTGCAATGTTTTATAAATATAGCATTTAACATAGTATATTTCAACACTGTAAACTATATTATCTGCTCTGATTGTTTTGTTTTTGCCCATGTCTATGTTGCTGCAGTTTGATTTCTAGCATATAGGTGCATCAAATTCTCGTTTCTGTATTCAAATTCAGCTGAGTTGTAGAGTGAGAAACATATATATGAACCTCTGATGCCTAAACAGGAATTGAAGCTACTAAAACAGTTCACATCGTTTCATCTGTATAACACTTGGTATGCAAAAAAGCTATTTACTTTTGTTACACTTTCTGTAGTGCTGAACTGCTGATGCAATTATGTGTTCTAAAAATGTAGCAACAGCATAACTGGGTTGATTTGATTAAAAGTAAGAGTATTAAGCTATAGTATCAAACTAATCCTGGACTGGTTAGATTTAACTGTCAGTGATACTTTTATTATGAATTGTTTGGAGTGGGTAACGGAAAATATGTAAATGAAAAAAAGTTGTTCATGGTCCTTTGCTTGCTCTCTTGTTAGAATGTGTCTTTCTATAAGTTTGAGGCATCTTGCTTAACTGGGTCACTGATACATTATCCGAGTTGAAAACTTTTTTTTCTGGTTTGATTTCAACAACACCGTGATATATTAATGAACAACTCTTCAAGAAGCCAAGTACGTACAAAACAGAATTTGAAGGCTAAATTACAAATAGTACATATCCTTATCACATGCTAAACAGTCTTGTTTAAGTAGCACCAAAAGAAAATCACCATGATGTACACTTTCAAAGAATCTCAAACGGGCAGCCATGTCTTTTAATACCGCAGGCTGCCTGCACCCCAAAACACTGCTTACCTCGACACCTCTTCACCTTCCTTTGGGTTGTTTTCCCTGAATGCATTTAAACAGAACACTTTCAAAGACCAAAAGATGATACATCCCTTGCACTCTTTTTAATCATAAAAGGAAAAAAAAAAAAAAAAAGCTTTACCCATTGGCATCATCTTCCACTCTTGTTAATCATGATTTGTGAATGGTTCTTTCTATCAACCTTGTTGGATACTAATATCGATCAGATTGTTTGACATCTAGAAATATGGGTAAGCTCATCCAGGCACAATTTAGAATCAGCCAGGTTTGACGAGAGTACATCTACGAAGATTTTAGATTCATTGATGGTTGCCAGCAAATGGGGACCGATATTTAAACCTCTTCCGAGGGTGGTATCATGGAAATTTTCAATGCTGAGTTCTCCAAGAGTTCCATAGAGATCGCTAGTGATTTTGAGAAGTTAATGCGAGCATCTTCACCCATAAAACTCATGTGGAACAAGTCGTAGCGAAATGTTGGTTATATGGGTTCCATACTTTTAATGACATTGCAAGAACAGTTGATATATATTTTCGTTTTATAAAGATGATGCCAAATCTGAAGAATTCAATATTCTTATTTGTCAGGATGCTGGTTGGAATTTTCTAGCCTATTTGAAGACCTTTTTATTCTAATAACAAAACCGTGTGTTGGTGTAGTTGGTGATGATATGGGCCTAATAATGCGTTGGTGATTTGTACTACTAGTATTATGGTAACTAACGTAACTTTCCTTTGTTATAAGTTACAAATTAGAGGATCATTATCTTTCTGCTAATACAGTAAACTGGGAAAGATATATTTTCTATAATATTTTTTATATACACCAAGTGCTTCTCGAGCCAATGTTTCTTTTTCTAGCTTTTCTTTCTCTGCTGATTCCTTTTCTTTCAAAGCTGATGCAAGTCTCTTCTCCAAGGCAATACGCATCTATGACAAAAACATATTTGCAATTAGCACTCGACACTTCAGTATAAGAAGTTAAGAACTACCAAAAGCTGTTAACAAAAGTAGCAGTACCTCATCAAGAACTGTAACTGATTTGCTTCCTTCATGCAACACATCCGACACACTAGACTGTAGCTTCTTCATTTCAGTAGCAAAGACATCCTTTTGTGAATATACTTCTTTGGCATGCTGCAGAGTCCAAATAGAAACACTCAAAATGAGAAACACCGATAATACATATATCTACAAAAGTTATAGGCATTTATACTTTTGTCAAATTTAAATAAGAAAAATATATACAACCGTCTCATTTGTTGTTTCTTTTGCACGCTGTTGCGCCTGTTTAAGTTCTTTGACCTTCAAACGAATATCCAAGCCACTAATAGCTGCTTCCACTTTTGCTTGCCCTGCAGCTTTTTCTTACTTGTCGCAGTAAACTGATGACCAAATCCATTGTTGAAGCCAGGGTTTTCTGCATAAAATAGAACAATATATCTATTACCATAAAGGGTAAATTGCAAATTACGTCCCTAATGTTTCCGGAAATTGCAAAAAAACCACCGAAAACAACTTTGTTTCGATTTGGTCACTGAAGCTGACTTGTCTCATTAGGGACGTAATTTGCAATTTACCCTAGCATCAAATAGAATTACATAAGCGGAAAAGTATGTTTCTGGTAGGTGATTTGTACATTAGTTTTTTTATGACACACTTACACCACTGAGTTATTAAAGATGCAGTCAAGTGATTATTTTATGGCCGAAAATTAAGGTTGGTGTTACACATTACAAAGAGATGCTTACTGGTCTTTTTATTTCAATACAGTAATATGCTGGGTAAAATGGCGTTGTTACTGTCAACAAAAACATTCGTACCATGGGTCAATTTACCAAAGGGTCACTTACATAGTTACATACATGGGTGAATGAATACAGCTTCGTTCCATAAATGGTAAAAAGGGTAAAATTCAACAGTAGTATCAATAAGTTCAGTTAATACCTTATTATTGGTAGCATCTTCAATAGTAGTATCAATAAGTTCAGTTAAAATTCAACAGAACACAAACAGGACAGTAATAAAGTTTCGCTACCATGCAGTAATTATAAGATATGTTATACCTTATTATTGGTAGCATCTTCAATAGTAGTATCAATAAGTTCAGTTGAACTTGTGATCGTATCGTTCAATGTAGTAGAATCTTGGTTGCCAGGATGATTAACCATTTCAAACTCCAATTCATTTTTATCAGACATGGGCTTGCATGAATCCATCTCAAGTGATCAAGAAACACATTCTTTAGATAACCACATTACTAATAAATAAAAAATTTAACATTGGTATAAAAGATTGTTGAATTAGTGAAAGATGGGTACCTTTAAAACTGTTTTTTTTTATCAGCAAATGAACAAGATGATGATGAGATCTTGTAACAGGATCAAGAAGTTGATGAGGATTTAAGAAAAGGGTTTGGGATTTTGTGTTTTATATTTTGAAATGTATATAAAAGTTGAGGGGCGATTAATGTGCCTAATAATGCGTTGGTGATTTGTATTTTGTAGTATTATTGTTACTCTAGTGAGTTTTTGTTACCGTAATATAAGTTACAAATTAGAGGATGATTATCTTTCCTTTCATATTGCGGTATCAGTTTATATACACCATATAATCAAGTTATTTCGTTATTTTTTATGCTTGCTTGGACCATTTTTTGTCTAGAAACTAGGCCATGTCTTGAGCCCAATTCAAATTGTGGGCTCAGGTGACCAAAATTAGTTGGTTTTGGTTCAGTCAGGGTGTATGGGTTGCCTATCAAAGTGTTCATTAATTTTCAAAACAGGTATGCAATTGCTAACACCCTCTTAAATTAGAGTTGGCAGCAAATCACAGAAGAAACATATCACATGACAATTGACAAATTGCATTGTTCAAATAATACCTCATCATGGCAGCTGCTGCAAGTTCGTCAACTTTAACGCACTAAAACAAAGGTCACTCATGTTCAAAGCAAATTCGGGAACAAATATAAGGACTTTATATCATATGGAGGTGCACCATGTTTCTTACCTCCTAACACGATTAGCAACTATGTAGGACAGAAATGCACTGCTTAGTTGCAGGAAGGCGTAAGCTTCAAATGTTAATGTTATGATAGTAATATATATACAAATGTTTTGTGCTCTAAGTACAGAATCGACAATCAATCTGATTTTAAGATATATATGTTTGTAAGCAACTCTACGAGGACATGTAAATCTGACACACACGTTGCAAAAGACCATATACAAGGCTTCGTTCATTTTCCATGTGAATGTATGAAATTCTAACACCGTCAACCACAAAATAAAGCAATCATAATGCTTTGATCTAGTGTCACCACATAAGGTTTTGGCAATCTAATCACAATCCACCACTACAAATCTTTAACTACTTACAAAACAAGGATGATAAGCATAACAAAAAGAGCATTAGACGTTACCGATACCTTCCCCTTCGGCCTGCACTTGTCACTACCTTCCCCTTCTTGCTTCTTCCTCCTAAATTTCCTTTATTACGAGAGCTTAAACAAATTGGTGGGCAAGCTACCCCTGTGGCAAAAGTTTGACCAAAATTAACCAAATTCTCAGTTGACTTTGCATTTCCCACTTTAGTTATGTCTGCCTTTTTTAAGTCAAATCCCACATTCTTTATTCCCTCCTGCCATTGTTTGTCGAAACTTAATATAATCGGAACTAGTCTGTTAGCAGTTTGACAATGGTCATCAGCTGGTTCATTTTTCTCATTCGGGGTCTCATTTATTGACAGTTTGTGCTCTGGAGAAGTAACCAAAGTCACGGACTTACCACTTATTGTTGGCTTCTGAGTGGCAGATTGAGCATGGTCACCAGTACAGAAATTTTGCCCAAAAACGAAATTCTTATCAAGAGTCACACTGGAATCAGCTGGTTCATTTTTCTCATTTGGGATCTCATTTGCTAACAATTTGTGCACTGTAGAAACATCCAAAGTTACCGGTTTTTCACTTTCTATTGGTCGCTGAGTGGCAGATTGAACATGGTCAGCAGCTGAAATTTTTAGCCCAAAAACGAAGTTCTTATCAGAGGTCAAACGGGAATCAGCTGGCTCATTTGGGATCTCATCTGATAACAGTTTGTGCTCTGGAGCAGCAACCAAAGTCACCGATTTTCCAATTTCTAATGGTTTCTGAGTTGCAGATTGAACAAAACTTAAGTTCTTATCAATAACAACACAGGAATCAGCTGCTTCATTTTGGACCTCATTTGTTAACGGTGACCTTGAAGAGGCTATGATGGGTGATGTTTGGCTAGAAAACATTTCAACTAGCACGGCTTCTTGGTCAAGTGACTCTTTCAGCAACTTCACATCCTGACATTTCTTACTTATATCTCCACTGCATAAACAAGTAACATAGTGTAAACCAGATGTTCGATTCTAATATGTAACTAACGTGGATACTAATACTTACTCTAGCATATCAACAACATTGCCACGATCTACAAGAAACTGCTGCAACTGTAACAAGAAAGAAAAATAAGAATACAAAGTGTGGATAAATTCAATTGCATTACACAATCACTTTTGTTAGAATACTACCTTGGAATTATTCATTGCTTCTTGTTTCAGTCTTTCTGACTCTTCTACTAACTTTTTCATTTGGCTTTCTTCGTATGCAAGTGCTTCTCGAGCCAATGTTTCCTTTTCTAGCTTTTCTTTCTCTGCTGATTCCTTTTCTTTCAAAGCTGATGCCAGTCTCTTCTCCAAGGCAATACGCATCTATGAAGAAAACATATTTGCAATTAGCACTCTACACTTCAGTATAAGAAGTTAAGAACTACCAAAAGCTGTTATCAAAAGTAGCAGTACCTCATCAAGAACTGTAACTGATTTGCTTCCTTCATGCAACACATCCGACATACGAGACTGAAGCTCCTTCATTTGAGTAGCTATAACATCCTTCTGTGAATACACTTCTTTAGCATGCTGCAGAGGTCCAAATAAAAACACTCGAAATGAGAAACACCGATAATACATACATCTACAAAAGTCAAAGGCATTTATACAAATTTAAATAAGAAAAAAATATACAACCGTCTCATTTGTTTCTTTTGCACGCTGTTGCGCCTGTTTAAGTTCTTCAACCTTCAAACGAATATCCAAGCCACTAATAGCTGCTTCCGCTTTTGCTTGCCCTGCAGCTTTTTCTTCAGACTCTACTTGTCTCATTAAACTGATGACCAAATCCATCGTCGAAGCCAGGGTTTTCTGCATAAACTCAAAAATTATAGAACAATCGATCTATTACCATAAAATAGAATCACATAAGCGGAAAAGTATGTTTCTGGTAGGTGATTTGTACATCAGTTTTTATATGTTACACTTACACCACCAAGTTATTAAAGATACAATCAAGTGATGGTTATATGGCCGAAAACTAAGGTTGGTGACTTGGTGTTACACATTACAAAGATATGCTACTGGTCTTTTTATCTTCATTACAGTAATATGCAGGGTAGAATGGCGATGTTACTGTCAACAAAAAAATTCGTACCACGGCTCAATTTACCTAAGGGTCACTTGCATAGTTACATACATGGGTAAATGAATACAACTTCGTTATATAAATGGTAAAAGGGGTCAAATTTAACAGTTCATTTGAACATACAATTACATTCTGGCACAATAAACGGTAAAATAAAAATACTACAAAATCGGCACAAACAGGATACTAATAAAGTTTCGCTACTATTCAGTAATTACAAGATTATACCTTATTATTGGTAGCATCATCAATAGTGGTATCGATAAGTTCAGTTGAACTTGTGATCATATCATTCAATCTAGTAGAATCTTGGTTGTCAGGACGATTAACCATTTCAAACTCCAAATCCATCTAATCGAAATATCAAGAAACACAATCACTCAATAATCACATAACTAATCTTTCAATGTATAAGTAACCATTTTCTCAACAGCAAATGATATACTCGTAACTTTCAACATTATCAAGATGTCAATTACATAAATATTTACATTTCGGTGCAGTTTACAGACTTAATAAATATATTAAACAATGATCATGCATAAACAGTAGTAAGTTATTAAAAGATTATACCTTTATATTTATAGCATGTCCAATAGTATTAGTACCAACAAGATCACATGAACTCGTGATCGTATCGTTCAACGTCAAATCTTTGTCAAAAGGTTGATTAACCATTTCAAACTCCAAATCATATATATCATTCATGAGCTTACATGAATCCATCTGAAATGATCAAGAAACACAATCTTTAAATAAGAGCATTATTAATTTATGAAAAGATAACATTTTTATGAAAGATTCTTGGATTAGTGGAAGATGGGTACCTTTAAAACTGTTTTTTAAAGGCGAATGAACAAGATGATGATGGAATTTTGTAACTGAATCAAGAAAGTTGATGGTGTCTCAAGAAAAAGGGGTGTTTGGGAATGTGTTTTAAGTTTTGAAATTGTAAGTGAAGGAGGGGTCAGTATTTATAATGGGGCCAACTATCCGTTGGTAAATTGAATGATAATCTGTTTTTTCACAACTTAATTACCGCTAATAATATACACCACAACGGTTATTTTTTTGTTTATGGGTAAAAACTTATGGTTATTTATTTAGGGTGGGTTTGTTTTATGGTTATGGAATGAGTAATCGTTTTAAAGAGTGTTTGGTAGGAAGGCTTGAATGAAATTGGTATCAAACCCATGAATATAGGCATTGGGCGTGTTTGGTGCAGCTTCGAGTATTTTAGAGTGTTTAAGATTTAGGGTCCGTTTGGTTTATAGGTGTGGTTGGATTAGAATTTAGATTTGGTATAAGATTTAGATTTGAGGTAGTTTTAGAAAAGAAAATTTATATTTATTTAAATATATTTTAAATGAAAAATATTATTTATATATTAAAATAAGAGTGAATCTGAAATGATATATAGAGGTCTTACATTTTTAGTGTAAATGAAAAGTTGAGAAAGAGAGTGGTCCCACTTGTAAGAGGAATGAGACTCAAACCATCATTTTTCATATGAAATCAATTTTTAGAAATGATTGATTGTTTTGATTCAAAAGCCTCCGACCAAACAATTGTATTAGGCATCAAGTTCATTCATTTGATTCTATACCCACATAACAAACACGCCCTTAGTGTTTAGGGGGGAAAAAACTTGTTTGGCAACAAGCGCTTTAATAGTACTTTTTAAACATTACTTTTTGAATGCTATTAAAAAATTAGCGTTAGATTTTTTATTTTATTTTTATTTATTTATTATTATTATTATTATTATTATTTTTGTCATTTACATTTTATTACAACAATAAAGTTATGCCACTAAAATTCTTTTTAATTTAAGAGAAACGCGCTTTTTCTTTCTTTTGAATGGTGTGCGTACCTATACTCCTACCTATCGCCAAACCAAACGTCCGTTAACTCTGTTGTCCGTAAAATAAGAATTACTACCACTCGGTCGTTAATAATTCTTGCTGAAGCTAGTCTGTTTTTTGGTTTTTTTGGCAAGTTATTTAACGGCGTTTTTTTTCTTTGTGATTTTAAATTGAAGGAATCACAATTTAAAGCTTAGACAAACACCACACCTAAATATTATTCCTAACCCAAATGACATGATATTGTAACACCCCCAAAATCGGGTCCAACGGAAACATACATGTCACTGGGGTGCTACTAAATTGGTATCATAACACAAGGTACAAAGAACGTTTTTACCTCAATCGTTTAAAATAAATTTCATTATCAAAAGCATTAAGTTTACATTATTCAAAAGTAGTGCGGAAATAAGGCCATAAAATATATAATGCGGTCCCAAATGTATATCAGAGTCGTCTATGACCATGCCTTTTTTGCCAAACGCCTCCAAAAATAAGCTATCGCCTTAACCTGAAAATGCATGCTAAAAGGTCAGCTTACGCTGGTGAGTTCATAGGTTTAAGAAAAAGTATAACAGTGGACCAAGATAAGTGATTTGCTACACTCGACTAAGATAGATATAAATCACAAATACCACATATATCAACAAACACAACCAATCCATTATCAATATGATAGGTCACGATAGCCCTCTTTCATATTGACAAACACAGTAGGACCCTAAGTATATCAGTCCTTAGCCAGGCACCATGTTATAGCAAATCAAAACTAGATTATTTTCTACCCTGGTCTAAGACAAACATCTGTTGCAAATCTAACCTTAGCCAGTCAACAAGTTATAGCAAATCAAAAACAACGGTTAGGTCCATTCAAAACAGTTTTGAATGTTTTCTCACACGCATATCAGTCAATCACATAATGCCTTCAAATAACCAAATCAAATACTTCAGCCAAACAGTCAAATATTGAGTAAACAGTTCGCATATTCCAAATAAATAGTCATTGAGTTTAGTTAAAAACGAGCATGTATTCTCCCCCAAAATAGTTAGAAAAACGGTAAAAGTATGGGCCATGAACTCACCTTAGCCACAACAATGCAAACATCACAATTGACACGACTGGCATCGAGAAGCAAAACATAACAATCTCAAGACATACGGCACGACAGTTCCAAGATATACAGGCACAACGGTACACAATGGTCTAGGATCGGCACAACCTAATACGTATACAGTTATCTCAAAATAAGTCTCGCACAAAAATAAAGTCTATAAAAGACAACGTGTTGTAGTTTTCGTGCATTACTCGATTTCAATACTTATCAAAAGCTTAGTATCAACGTTTCGTGCGGTGGTAAGAAAACATAGACTCGACATGCAACTCACGCCAAAGAGAAATAGACATCGACATAATCAAGAACAATACTGACTAGAACTCAAACTAATCAAAGAAAAACTAGGAAACGACGACAACTATCTATGTAATATAAGAGAGATCAATTGGTAGCTTCAGTATTTACCCCAAATCCCCATTTAATTTGTATAAAACACAAACAATTTATAGATAAAAGGTAAGTTTAACTAATATAAATCAATTTTCCAAGACTATTTAATAGCAAATTATTAAAAGTATGTGTTGGTTATTAGACATTCTTTCCTTATTGTGTGTCCGTTACGAATAAAATATATTAAAGTCGTCGTGAGTCTAATATATTGTATTCGTCTCCAGTCCAATAAGTCCATAATGTTCAATGTCCAATAATATTAAATGTCCAAATTGTCCAAATAAATTATGTACAAGTCAAAATTAATATCTAATCCATGTCAAATGTGTAATCCAACTCCAAGTCACAATCCCGATTATCCATATCCAAAGTAATAATTCCAAATGTCCGAAACGTACCAATCGTCACAAGTGTCACAACAAATAAACACGTTAGTATAACCAAATTTCGACACAACAAATTATTACACAAATTTATTCGAAGTCAAACACACCCATTGTATTCTATGGGCTTCGGCCCATATTACCATTAACTAAACACTCCCCTTTGGAGCTGTTAACGCAACGCAACAAGCAAACACCTCTTTGGTGTCTCGACGATAAACTCTAACAAAAACATCCTACGTGGGTGGCTCCTAGGCTAAACCGAACCAACAACCACCCTTGTGGTATCTTGTCGAACCAGCAAACAACACCACCCTTGTGGTGGTTTATATTGACCCACGGCTAACACAAGTGAACAAACCCAGGGCAAACACCTTTTGGTGCCTCGTTGGCCCAACCGAAACAAGCAACACCACATATATGTCGACTCAATCTCATCAACGCAAGCACAACCATCACGCATACATGACATTAACGCAAGCACAACACAAATATATTGCTCCCATACACACCCTTATGGTTCTAGTGGGCTAGTGGCCACGGCCACAAACACCCATACGCACCCTAAGTGGGTGATTTTTGGTTTCCGAGTACAACACAAACACAACCAACAATTTAGAGAACAAATAAAAGGACTAATCTGAGACCAAGAGGACTCACGACTCATGTTTTCATATCTTTTACCACACGAATGATACTAAGTATGCTTTTAAATCCAATATCATATCCCGTTTACTATACTTACCGAATTGACTGGGTGAGTTGACTCGCCCAACCGAGTTGACTCGACTCAGTTGCTACACAAACTAACGCCTTATTATTTCATTTCTTACCACACGGATCTATTTCCAAAACCTTTTAAGTACTTAGTTTAATCCATCTTTTAGTCCACAAAAACATTAACACAGCACAAAATCTGTTTATATCAAAACAACAAACATGGGTGACAACTTACCCACGAACGAGAGAGAGAAAAGAGAGAGACGCGAGATGGAGGAGACATTGGTGGTGGTGACGTGAGCTACGGCGGTGGGGATGGAGGCTTCACGACTGTCATCCCAACAATATCCTAGAAAAATCCTAAACGAGTCTCCAATACAAACCACAATCTACCAACTCGAACCTTCTTCTTGATCTACACACGCACGGCTGTAACTTGCATCGCCGAAAAAATAGTGGCGCCGAAAAAACTTTAAGTTATCGAGAGAGAGAGAAAAGAGATGAGGGTGTGATGGTTGTGTTGGTGGTAGATTTGGCCGGAAAAATGGGGTGGCGACTGGAGAGAAAAAAGGGGCTAGGGTTTATAACAAAACGAGCGGGGAAACCCGCGCATTGCGGCGGGCGAGTTTGTGTCAACATTTTTTGTTTGTTGGTTTAGATTAAGAAAGCCCTCGTCATGAACCTTAGTAGAAAGAAACTTCAGCCATAAATCTAGAGCCATGGAAAATTGACCCTCCTAGGTTGGTCTCCAGATGTCCATAAAAAATTGACAACTAACTGATTAAATTATTAAATGAAAGTTCAAATTACATGCAACCGATATAAAAGCACACTGAATGCAATTGCTAAAAGGTAAACTACAAACACCTGAACCTTGAAAGTTCCTTTCAATAAGTACATGTTCACCTCTTCATTAACATCATGCATCTTAATCGTTGATTGTTGTCTCAAGAGTTTTACTTACTTCATCAGCATAATGGCACAACCATAACTTCCTTGTAGGCGACAGTGTAAGAGCAAGAGGACACACTGTGAGTGGCATTCGTGAGGCCCCGTGTCCAAACTTCCAGAACCGGTTCGCGTACATGCCATTAAACATAGACAACCAAACAGTCAGATAAAGATCAAAATTTTACTATGAAAGAGGAGCATCAATAAACTAATGTTCTTTCAAAATTCAATAAACAATGTCACATCAAAGGTAAAAGCAATTTTTTTCTTTAAAAAGTAAAGGCAAGGGAGCAAACAATATGGCCCCTCATATTATTGATAAAGGCATCGGATTTGGGAAAATGGTAAAGGGCAACCTATGTGATCATCTCATACAGAACAATGATCATAAAACAACGAAAGGATAACAGAACTTACACTTTAAGTCTCATTCCCAAGTCCTGCAGGAATGTGCAATATGATTTGCGCAGGTAAGTTTCCTTCTTCAAATCAATGCCGTCTGATCTAGACGGTGACCTTTCTTCTATTTCTTTCCTAGAAAAATACCAGCGACCACCACTTTCCTCTACCGTACTATCAGACTCTTTATGCGTACCGCCTTCATGCATTCCAGAATGCATCAGATCATTGGATAAGAAAGCAGCCATAAGTGTTCACTGCACTTCCAGTTTATATAGAAAGAAAGCTGGAAATCATCCTGGTTAACAGGATAAAATAAAAACCGTAAGCAGAACAAACGGCATGAAGAATACATTAATAAGAACTAACTTGCAGCAGACCTTAGGTTAGACCTAAATGCATTCAAACTTTAAGCCTATATGCCATCAAACCAATTATTGCCTCTATTTGATAAAACTGATCGCCTGCTATTGCAGATTGATACCTTTAGATAATCAAAGTAAGCATAATATATTTATGACCTCAGTCTTTTGGAGATATAAAAAGAAAAAAAGCCAACATGAAAATGTTTTAACCAACAGTTTGATTGACTACAGAAAACAGAACCAAATAGGGTCTATAATTGATCGTGTATAGTATCCCCGGACCCTAGCACATTGGGCCGGGCATGACTAACGTCCTATACCACGGCATATTCTAATCCCGCAATCCGGACAAGATCATCCCCGGCCTCTCAAGTCCGGGGATCTAATCCGATGTCGACAGCTATCCTGCCGCGACCGGCTAAAGCCAGATCTTGTGGGATTGTGTCTTCCACTTGGTCTGACATTTACCTACCAAGGTATGGCGCAGCCATGCGCTGCTCTGACAATTACCTACTCAGTAATTAATGTGCAGAGTTTCGAGGTAGCTACAGTAAGTATATGGGTAGTATAAATACTCCCATCTCATTTATTACCACACCTAACTGCATTTACTACACCTAATCCGCACTTAAATTATCTCTCTCAATAAATATACTTACTCTCACACCGGAGGCCAACCGCGGAACCCCCCTTCCGCGGTAAGACTAACGGTGTTACTCTTATCTTAGCAGTAAACAAGAAGTAATAGGTGCAAGATCTTTCCTCCAAGAGCTAGTCTATCCTAGGTTGGGGAGGGTGTCGAAGATTTGTACTAACATTTGGCGCCATCCGTGGGACCAGTTACACAAACTGCGTTTCAAAAGGAAGAAAAAATCTACCATGAGCAATCAAGGAAACAATCCTTCTCCTTCTCAGGAACCTTCCACCGTGCGTAACACTCATGATACGGGAAAAAATAAGGAGAAGGAACTCCATGCGGAATCCCTTCCAGATGAAGCAATCAGGAAGTTTTGCGATCAGCACTACGACCGATTGTTGCCACTAATGTCCGAAAAGGTTCACGCGGAAAAGCTAAATCAAGTAAGGACCCGCCTTGAGTTCGAGGATGAGTCGCGGGAAGACCGTTCCCCGCAAGGACTATCCAGAAACTCCCAGTCAAGGTCCCTATGGAAACGAAAGAGTGAAAAGAGGCGCAAATCCAGCCCTAGTTACAGATCAGGGCCCTCTGAAAGCTCTTACTCCAGAAGCGTTTTCTCTAGGCTCAGCAAGGAACCTAGGGGCGGTAACCAAGAAATGGAATACCCCCGATCCACTGTTTTCACCCGCGTGGGAGAAAGGAGGGGGGATGTTAAGTCACGCCTAGGAGAGAAGAAGGCGGACGTGTTCTCTAGGCTTAAAACAAAAAGCCATGCCAGAAGAGAGCGCAGGACTGAAGCAGAGCGTTACAGACAAGAGAGGCGTCCTCATGAAGAAAGATACCCAGAAAGCAGCAGGAAAAGGTCACCCAGCCCCACCCTTAGCCGCGTTCCTCGTACTAGGGAACACAGAACCAGAAGCAGGTCCGCATACTCAAGTCACGAACGACCTCGGAAGCAAACACCTTTAGAAAGCGAGGACAGTGCAGGAGAATACTGGGGGGCAAGGGCTGGAAAGAGCAAAGGGGAAGAGGATGATCTTTATCATCCCTACGACGTTGAAGACGCTAACCCGTTCACATTAAGGATTCGGGGTTTCAAGTTTCCAAAAAGAACCAGAATGCCTAATAATGTCAAGACTTATGATGGGACCGGAGATCCAGAGGACCACATGAAAAGCTTCTGCACCGCGGCAAAGGTAGAAAGATGGGCCATGCCCACATGGTGTCATATGTTTAACTCCACTCTCATGGGTCACGCTCGAATGTGGTTTGACGACTTGCCGGCGGAAAGCATTGATAACTTTGAGGACCTCAAGAGGTACTTCCTGTCTTATTTTCTCCAACAAAAGAAGTATACCAAGGACCCGGTGGAACTCCATCATATCAAACAAAGAGAAGGGGAAACAACCCCGGCATTCGTTGATCGTTTCAAGGCAGAGAGCATGCAAGTGAAGGGCGCCCCGGAATGCATGAGAGTCTCAGGGTTCATGCACGGTATTAACAACCCGGAGTTGATCAAGAGGCTTAATGACAGAATTCCAAAAACCATGGACGAGATGTGGAAGATCACCACTGCCTTCGTTCGAGGAGAAACTGCCGCGGCAAACATATCTAAGAAAAAACATGACCGTTCTACATGGAAGTCCGGCGAAGGAGGATCCCGGACAACCAATACTCAACCTTTTGACAGAAAGACAGAATTCAAACAACGCTCTAGGGCAGATCGAAGGCGGAGTGATAGATTCACGCCCCTCACAAAGACACCTAAAGAAATTCTGGCAATGGATTCAGTCAAGTTCACGGCCCCACCGCCAATGTCAAGTCCGGCCGAGTTTAGAAACAAAGATAAATACTGTGATTTTCACAAAGAAAAAGGCCACCACACTGACGAATGTTTTCAATTGAAGAGACAAATTGAGGAAGCAGTGAGATCAGGACAGTTGGCGCATCTGGTAAAAGAGATCAAGAACGGGGCCCAAAAGGGCGGAACCTCCAAGGGAGGAAAGAAGGAAACTGCGGCTAAAGATAAAGCCCCAGCCATATTCATGATACAAGCCTGGCCGCGGAATGTGAAGCAGAAAACAACCTCTAACGCCTACCCCAATATGGAAATATCTTTCCCTCCTATAAAGGAGGATGATTGGGATGATCATCCGCTGGTGATAAAGGCAGAAGTAGGCGGACATCATGTACACCGAATGTATGTGGATAATGGAAGCGCCTCAGAGGTCTTGTATGAACATTGTTTCAATCGTTTGAGTTCAGAAGTCAAGAAAAGAATGATCCCTGCCGCGACCCCCCTGCTTGGATTCAGTGGAGAGTTGTCGTGGCCTTTGGGGCAAATTTTACTGGAAGTAACCTTGGCAGATGAAGAGAACTCCTCAAGTGCTTGGATGAACTTCATGGTTGTCAGATCGCCCTCCCAATACAACGGTATAATAGGCCGACCGGGGATAAGACAGCTCAAGCTCATTCCCTCCACGGCCCACGGTATGATTAAATTCCCCACGAAAGGAGGAGTGGTCACCATACATAGTGACAAAATAGCGCCCATAGAATGCCGGACGATAGCAGAATCGTCATCGCAGCAAAATTTTGAAGAAGTTCCAGTCAAGGACGGCATAAAAGTTGCTATACATCCCGAGTTTGCGGACCAAACAGTCACGCTAGGGGGAAGTTTGACAAATCAAGGGAAGAAAGGTCTATGTGATTTGCTGAGGAACAACCTGGATATTTTCGCTTGGCAACCGTCGGATATGACGGGTGTGCCGCGGAACGCAGCGGAGCATAGACTCAATATTAGGGAAGGATACGCGCCAATACGACAAAAGAAGCGCGGACAAGCTCCCGAAAGAAACAAGGCCATCAATGAAGATGTGGCAAAGTTGGTAGAGGCGGACATAATGCGAGAGGTCCACTATCACGACTGGGTGTCAAATCCGGTCTTGGTCAAAAAAAGTGATGGAACTTGGAGAATGTGTGTGGATTTCAAAGACTTGAACAAGGCATGCCCAAAAGACTGCTACCCCCTACCGGAGATCGACCACAAAGTCGAATCCCTCTGCGGCTACACCTTCAAATGCTTCCTAGACGCATACAAAGGGTATCACCAAATTCAAATGGCCGCGGAAGACGAGGAAAAGACTGCCTTTCACACAAACCAAGGTATATTTTGTTATAAAAAAATGCCTTTCGGATTAAAGAATGCAGGAGCTACCTATCAACGATTGGTGGATAAGACTTTCAAGAAGCAGATTGGAAGAAATCTAGAAGTATATGTAGACGATTTGGTAATCAAAAGCCATTCGGAGATGGAGATGTTAAGAGATATAGAGGAAACCTTCAAAACGTTGAGGAAAATCAACATGAAGCTGAACCCGAAGAAGTGCACCTTTGGAGCGGAAGAAGGAATGTTTTTGGGACATTTGATCAACAAAAACGGGATTGGGGCATGCCCGGATAAATCCGCGGTGGTCGCCCAGTTGCCCTCTCCCCGCACACTCAAAGAAGTGCAAAGCCTCAATGGTAAGTTGGCAAGTCTCAACCGTTTCCTGTCGAAATCAGCGGAAAAATCCTTGCCGTTCTTCAAGACATTAAAGAAATGCATCAAGAAGAGTGACTTTCATTGGACACCAGAAGCGGAGCAGGCATTCAAGGAAATGAAGAACCATATAGCTAACCTTCCCACCCTGGCGGCTCCACAACCGCGGGAAGAACTACTTATATATTTATCCGCGGCACAGGAAGCCATCAGTGCAGTCCTGCTGGTGGAAAGAGGGCCGGTCCAGCAACCCATCTACTTCATCAGCCGCACATTACAACCCCCGGAAGTAAATTATGACCCAATGGAGAAATTGGTTCTGGCGCTAATTCATGCAGCCAGAAGATTAAAGAGATACTTCCAGGCGCATCCAATAGTTGTTATCACGGACCAGCCCATCAAACAAATGCTCGCAAAAACAGAAAAAACCGGGAGATTGGCTAAGTGGGCTATAGAACTGGGAGAACATGACATCAACTACAGGCCGCGGAAATCAATAAGGGGACAGGTGCTAGCTGACTTCATTGCGGAAATCCCAGAAGAAAGAACTCCGGCAACCGTTGAAGCTGCGGAAGAACGTCCATATGTCGAGCCTTGGAGTTTATATACGGACGGATCATCTTGCCAAGAAGGGTCCGGAGCAGGCTTAATCCTCACAAACCCTGAAGGTGTGGAATTTACTTATGCATTAAGATTTGAGTTTGATACCTCTAACAATGAAGCAGAGTATGAAGCACTAATAGCAGGCTTAAGGATAGCTGAGCAAATGGGAGTCCAACACTTATCCGCGAATGTTGATTCCCGGCTGGTCGCAAACCAGATTAATGGGGCATACGAAGCCAAGGAAGAGAGTATGGCCTCGTACCTAGCAAAAGCTAAGGCCTTAATACAAAGCTTCCGCACATTCTCCATCAGACAGGTGCCGCGCAGCCAGAACAAACAGGCAGATGCTCTAAGCAAAATAGCCTCCACCAGTTTCGCTCATTTGTCAAAACAAGTCCTTGTCGAAACATTGAAAGTAAAATCCATAGAAGAAAAGGAAGTAATGGCCGTAGTAGAGGAAGAAGAGGAGACGTGGATGACCCCCCTCATAGCCTACATAAAGGACGAAGCACTCCCGGCAAATCAAAAAGAAGCCAGAAAATTGAAAATCAAGGCACGACAATACTCTGTTATCAACGGGGTGTTATTTCGCAAGTCTTTTCTAGAACCGTGGTTACGTTGCGTAGGTCCGGCACAGGCGGACTACGTAATCAGAGAAATCCATGAGGGCTCGTGCAGCATGCACTCTGGACCGCGGTCTATTGTAGCCAAGGCAATCAGATCCGGCTACTACTGGCCTACAATGCACAAGGACGCAAGGGAAAATCATAGATAAATGTCAGGAATGCCAGGTACACCGACCGGTTCCCAGGAACCCTCAACAAAAGTTAAATCCCATCACCTCCCCCTGGCCATTCTACAAATGGGGAATAGACATCTGCGGCCCATTCCCAGAAGCCCCAGGAAGGATCAAATACCTGATAGTGGCAATAGATTACTTTACCAAATGGATAGAAGCCAAAGCCCTCGCCACAATCACTGGCAATCAGGTTAAGAAGTTTGTATGGGATAACATTGTATGCAGGTTCGGACTTCCGGGAGAAATAGTCGCGGACAACGCAAAGCAATTTCGGGACAACCCCTTTAAGGATTGGTGTGACAAGCTCAACATCAGACAACGATTTGCATCGGTCAAGCACCCCCAGGCAAATGGACTTGTAGAAAGAGCAAACCGGAGCCTCGGCGAAGGAATCAAAGCACGGATTGATCAAGGAAGCCGGGACTGGCTGGAAGAAGTTCCGCATGTGCTATGGGCGCACAGAACTATGATCAAATCAAGCAATGGGGATACCCCGTTCTCCCTGACCTATGGGACGGAGGCTGTCATTCCAGTCGAGATCGGAATGCCATCTTTGAGATGCGCCTTGTTTGACCCAATCACAAATGATGAAGACCTACAGCTAAATCTAGATTTAGTTGAAGAGAGAAGAGAGGTCGCGGCAATCCAGGAAGCAAAAAGTAAAACCCAAATGGAGAAGTATTACAATGCTAAAGTCCGCGGCACAAGCTTTAAGCCAGGAGATTTTGTCTACCGCAGCAATGACGCAAGCCTTGTGGAAAACACTGGCAAGCTGGGCCCCAAATGGGAAGGCCCATACGAAGTCGCGGAAGCCTTGGGGAAAGGAGCTTATACGCTCAGAAGTCAAGATGGTAGGGACATACCGCGGACTTGGAACATCCAGCACCTTAAGAAATGCTACTTGTAATTAAGTTTAAATACTCCTATCTTTTGTATCCGGTCACGGCTCAGTCCGGCCGCGGGAGTTCATAACCAAGTTCTCTATCCTTTGTAAGTACTCCTAACTTTTGTAACTTTTGTATCCGGCCATGGTTCAATCTGGCCGAAGAAGTTTATTCCATCTTTAAATAATATGCGGGGTCTGATCAACTCCGCAATACTTTCTAAAAATTTACGCGTCATTTTTTACATTACTTCTATAGCATGCATGCATTAACCCGGACCTCAAACCCGGAAGCGTAAGTGGCCTCACAAGCCCGGCATGAGGACATCGCACCTCAAATTACTAAAGGCATATAAGTGGTATTGCAAACCCATTGACCAAGTAAACCCATCTCCGGAAATCCTAAGTACGGGCACGCAAAGATGGAAGAATAAAATCTGGCCATACAAGTCCCGGCACCAAAAAGCATTATGTTACAAAAAAAAAAAAACCCAAAGTGTTATTACACATCCAAAAGGTTTAAGTTATATTCACCAACGATTACAAGATACGCGGATACATTCATCCGGAAGACAGTACTACTACAAAAATACACGGATGCATTCATCCGGAGTACACTTCCCAAAAAACTAATGTCTAAAAGCTTCACAAGATTACGGCAAGGCGGATATAGTCAAAATATCCCCTAAAAAGCAGCCGCAGAAAACTAATTCTCAGGATTCTGAGAGTCAAGAATGGAAGAATCAAACATGTCATCATGTTTAGCATCACCATCCTTGGGCAAGGTAGTCTCCGGTCCGGAAGACGCATCAATAGTTGAAGGCCCAACTGGCCCAGCAGCGGAGGAAGGCTGAGAAGAAACGGGGGTAGGAAGCACAATAGCAAGACCCTTGTCGGTGTAATCAAACTCTACCCCATACTTCTTGTTCTTGAACTCCTTGTAGGCTGCAATAGCCCGCGGACGACGTGTAACAAACCGAAGCACGGACTCCGGCAGAACTGTCTCCTCCGCAACCGGGGGTTTAAACGTAAGCTCCCCCGACCCAGGATGACGATGCTCCTCTAAAACCAATTTTGCCATCAAGTACTCAAGCGGAGCATCCCGACACTCCTCCAAAGAATCCAACAAAGGGAAGGGAACTTTAGACAACCTGACCACGGACTCCTCATAACGCTGCTTGGCTTCCGGGTCGTAGGCCTCTATCTGATCAAGCTTTATGCCCTGCGACCCATGCACAACCCCGGCCTCCAACCCTTGACGTACCCCGTCCTTAATGGCCGCGGAAATACAGCCACCAAGCCTCAGCTTCAGATCCTCAGATTCTTTAAATTTTTCAATAGCATACCTGAATCCGTGGCCGATAACCCACCGGCGGCCCTCAACAGCTCTCAAGGTCTGGGGAAAGAGTTCGGTGTCAAACTCTTCGTTGATCGCGACCAGCCTTTTATCCATCTCCGCAAGATGATTCTCAAAAGTGGCATGGGCCGCCCTCATACTATCCTCGACAATCTTCTCCGTCTCGGTTTTAAACTGCTGCTGAAGCGTGTCACAAAGAACTTCTAGGCCGGACACTTTTTCCGCCAACGCCTCCTTATCACCACGAAGTTCTACAACTTCCGCAGCCAGCCCAGCATTTTTCCCAATCAATGTTTCAACTTCCGGAGATAACCTCTTAACCTCAGCCCGGAGCTCTTCCAGTTCCTTATCTTTATCACCCACCACTGATTGCAAAGAAGACACTTGGTCGCGAATAGCCACGACCCCAGCATTCTCACTCTCCATCGCGGACAATTTAGCCCTCAACTCAACAACCATCTTTTTCTTCCCTTCCAGACTCTTCCTCAACCTACCATTCTGGTACAAGGTGTTTTCCAACCTCAGTCGCACCTCAGAATTAACACAAATCTGATGAGCAGATAACTTGTTGAAGTCATTCATCAAATCTTCATTAGACATATTTCTCATAGCAGACGCAAACACTGGAGTTGCAACATTATCAACAATACTTCGGCAGACCCAGGGATCGTCCATCTTGAAGCCATTCGTAGACAACCACCTGGGGACATAAGTAGAAGCAGTGTCCGCAGTCTCAACAGATACAGACTTCTCCAAATCATCAGACTCACCCGCATCCTCTTCTTCATTAACCGCATGACTAGACGAGGCAATCACGCCCTCAGCATGTCCGGAAGTTTTGTCCTGCTCAGATACCTCAAGATTTGGCATTTGGGACTCCACATTCTCAGACTCATTAATATCCGCATGAGGAGTCTCAGAGTTCCCCTCTGACCGCTCTTGAGTAGGTGTGTGCGACGAAGAAGAAATGAAAGTACTATTCTTCGTAATTCCCTCGTCCGTCTGAGGACCGGAGCGGCCCAAGCCTGACCCCGACTCATCTTCCAGATCAACAATAATATGACCTTCCGCGGAAGGATCAGCTGAAAAACGCAAACGTCTAAGTACGGATAAAAAACAACAAGAGAAGAAAACGACACGCAAAGGTATTATAAACAACTCATACCAGCTCCTTCCGCAGCATCCTTGCGGACCAGTTTCTTCTTCTTCCTGGGTGGATCCGGCACCGTAATAACTACTCTCTTTTTCCCGGCTTTCTTCTCCTCCTTAGCCGCAGCAATCTCGTCAACAACCGTATGTTCCACCACCTTCACTATACCCTCCCGCGGTTGGAGAACACGTGAGGCGGTCTCAGCCCGCAAGGACTTCTCGTCCTTATCCAAAGTTCGCTCCCCAACTTTTACCTTGAATACGTCCGGCTGGTTGATATAGGAGAACAAGTCCATCTCTGCAAAGCAAAGCAAATTAATTAGACGCGGAAGCACACAAATAGAAAACAAAAAATAGATGCAAATCCATTCAACCCACCCGTTTCATCCGGCTGTAGAAACGTGGGGCGGGCACTATCATCATCCCAAGTTTGACTCAAACCTATGAGGTTCAGAAACTCCTCCGGATATTTCTTAAATGGAGCCCTCTTAGTATCCAGACGCCGCAACAACTCTAAATCCACACCCGCGTCGGAAGGCGGAGGATCGCGGTCCACAGAAGCTCCCTCAAACCATGGAATATCCAGAGGAAAGATGGTCTTTTTAATAAAAAAGAAATGGTCCTTCCAGTTCTTAACCGAATCTAGGGCACTAGTATAGCAGACGGGGACAACCAAAGATTTTGGGCCTTTTCTCTTCTCTAACGACATCCAACCATTATTAACACCCGCATAATAAAAATGCCTAAACAAATCTACAGTTGGTACACCACCATGGACGCGGCAAAGAATCTCAAAATGGCTAACTCTACAAGCCGCTAACACAGATAGCTGTGACAGGTGAATCTGGAAATACTCCAATACGCGAAGCAAAAACAATGAAAGAGGAATCCTAAAGTTACCAAACTCGAAAAACCTAGTATATACACCTATCATTCCGTCCGGGGCATCTCTAATGGTATCCCTAGGTCCGGGCGCAGTAGGTAGGAGATACCCTGGGATCTTATACTTACCACAAAATGTATTTACATCTTCTTGACTAAGTTTGGAAGTAAACGTACTGATATGAGCCATTCTAACTGGTAAATGAAGAGCAAATGGAACAGAAATCTAACCTGAAGATACTAAAGTCCGGAAATAAAGGGCAGGCGAAACAAAGGCGGAAGGAATTCTTGTTTCTAGAGGAGAGGAAAAATTTTAACTGTGTGTAAAAAGTTTAAAAGTGGTGTAAATCTTCGTATTTATAGCTACACACGCACGTGTCAACAGATCCAATCGCAAGGCCACAAAATTGCCACGTCTCCGGACGTTTATTGAACGGTCACAGATCTGGACAGATGGAGAAGATCAACGGCCAGCCGCAGAAACGTCAAATCAGTCAGTAATTGTGTGGGTGAAAACACTTCGCTATTCCCCATGACAGCCTGTCACCACCAACCACATGGAAAGTGGAATGTCCAGTCAGCAACATCGGACACACTCCAAACCAACCGCGGATAGTACCACGGCCGGCACAACGCTGCAACCTCTAAATAGCCGCGGAAAATAAATATAAAGTCTAGAACACTTGCTCTTCAAATTAAACAAGTATACTAGACTGGGGGGACTTGATCGTGTATAGTATCCCCGGACCCTAGCACATTGGGCCGGGCATGACTAACGTCCTATACCACGGCATATTCTAATCCCGCAATCCGGACAAGATCATCCCCGGCCTCTCAAGTCCGGGGATCTAATCCGATGTCGACAGCTATCCTGCCGCGACCGGCTAAAGCCAGATCTTGTGGGATTGTGTCTTCCACTTGGTCTGACATTTACCTACCAAGGTATGGCGCAGCCATGCGCTGCTCTGACAATTACCTACTCAGTAATTAATGTGCAGAGTTTCGAGGTAGCTACAGTAAGTATATGGGTAGTATAAATACTCCCATCTCATTTATTACCACACCTAACTGCATTTACTACACCTAATCCGCACTTAAATTATCTCTCTCAATAAATATACTTACTCTCACACCGGAGGCCAACCGCGGAACCCCCCTTCCGCGGTAAGACTAACGGTGTTACTCTTATCTTAGCAGTAAACAAGAAGTAATAGGTGCAAGATCTTTCCTCCAAGAGCTAGTCTATCCTAGGTTGGGGAGGGTGTCGAAGATTTGTACTAACAATAATGATGTTAAAGTGATCTCTGTTTAATAGATATTTGACATGATGTTTAAGATGTTTAAATAACATTGATAAAGTGGTTATCTGCTTTTAGACAAAAATGGTTCGACTGTGATATGAAAAAAACTGTAGTTCAATTTTTTTTGGCCGCACCAATATCAAAGACCTAACACATCGTTTTGGGCAGCACTAAAAATCAAATCTGTGGCAAGTTAATTGGTTTAGTGTTACATATTACTCTGTACTATATTTTTTCACGTAATAAAAGAACAGACCGAGTATAGCACAAAGTAGTATGTAATTCAAATACGTTGCTAGCACTAAAAATCCACATACCAGCAAGGAATCAACGGCTTTCGTGTGATCTCTTTCTTTTTTGGATGAAGGCGAGCGACACTTAGTTTGTTGGCCAAACCAACTGATTTGGAGATGCCAAAGGTTTCTTGCACTGCAAAGTTAGGCATTGTAAAAAATTCACTCTCAAAGGTACTATTCTAATTGTATTGCATTGGGAAAAAAATAATGCATTTTCTCATACTTCACATGAGCAGTAGTCCAACCTTACCAAAAGTTGTGCGTAGTGCAGTTCTCAAATCCCCACCGGATCCCAGGGCGTCTTCTTTGCACGACATGTTTGTCATCTAACCTGAATAGTTAAGACCTTGTTAGCGGACATTATAGTTTATAATTAACCACGCAAAAGAAAATTGGGATTAGTGGTTATACAATAATGTAGGCGCTCATTTAATCATACACGGTCATAAAGATCCTAACTATACAATCAACATCCCAATCACTCTTACCTAAAGAAAACCTGGTTGAAAGCGCAAATTGCCATAAATCAGTTATAATAAAATTATTTTGATTTTTTGGAAATTCAGTTCCAGAAAACGAATTCAGTGGGGTAGCTTCACGGGGTGCCATTTGCCATGACAGTGACCCTATGTGCTACTGTTCATTTCCACAATTGCAATTTATCACGTAACTTGGCCTAAATAGTGTGTCCATGTTCTAAAACTTGAGTTAGTTCTCCACCTGGTAAGATGTGAAACAAAGGGAAAAGTATTTAAGTGCCTACCTGTTTTTTTCTTAACAATTAAAAGAGTTTTAGTGTTTAGCCAAAGCTGCTTTTGTACTTACTATTTTGAAGTAAATCACCATTTTAGTGTGTCCTAATCCAGCCCACTGGTTGCTCTATACTATATAGTGTCCGAAGATGGTATGGCCAACACGATCTTCCCTTTTTAACGAAAGTATCATTGAAAATACAAAACAGGTAATTTATAAGTGTGCGTCAAAATGGGTGGTGGCGTGATGCCAACAGGCAAACACTTTTTTTTCTCCAAATTATTAAGTGCATAAACAAATAATGTGGTAATTATGATTAAAAGGGTAAACTGTTACTACAAACATAATTAGGTACGGCCATGATTTAGCAGGACGCAATGGGAAGTTGGGAACAGAGAAGTAAACTAATTGCTACCATAATGGTTAACTTACATGATAAACCTTAAGTGATTGGTTACCTATTCCTTCTTATCATTCACTACTACAATTTCAACAACTGCTACCACATATGTGGTCTCCAAATGGCCAAAATGTGGTCGCTATGTCACTTTGCGACTACATATAGTCGCGATGTGATGGACGCAATGGTCTCGTCGCTATGTTTCATTGCGACCACGAAAACAATGCATCTAGCGACCACTTTAGGGGCCCACAAAATATTCAAACTAAAGTTTAGTCAGCTGGTCAAACAAACTAGCGACCACATATGTGGTCGCAACATATTTATTATAAATTGAATAATAAAAATTATCGAGATACATTTTAATTAAATACAAAAAATAATAATACTCATTATTATCTAGCGACCAGATATGTGGTCTCAAGGTTTTCTTCTTTTCTTTTTCCATAAATCAGAAAAATACTCATTTTCTTCTTTTCTTTTTCCGTAAAAAATCTACCCAAACAAAACCTTTAAATGACCCAAAACCATGTTACAGAAGTGTTCAACTTCATCTATCCATTTATCAATCCAAAACAATAAAACAAAGTCATAATATCCGCAAATAACAATCCTAATTAAGCTATTACTAATAATACAACGATGTCAATACAAATAACATACTTAAATCCCTATTCATCATCGCCACTTTCTTCATCATCATTCCCCATAACTGGTTTATAACAGCCACCGGGATTCATCGTTGATTGGTACAGATTAGGGTCAGGGTTAACGTCAACAAGTGAATGGTGGCGGTCAGTAGGCGGGTTGGGAGGAGGCTGGTTGGGAATAGGCGGGCGGGGAATAAACGGGGTCAAGTTTGTAGAACTACCTGCCTGTGAGTTGTAGTGCGTCATAAACTGTGTAAACATTTCTTTAACACCTGAAACCTCGTTTCGTGCACTTGAAGCCTCGTTTCGTGCCTCCTTAGCTAAAGCTTCAGCCACTTGAGCTCGTTGTATCAGCACTTCTCGTTCAGCACTCCAAATCTCCTGGGTCATATAATCTTGGCTCAAACGTGTGTGATGACTTGAGCCAATGCCGGGTACATGCCTTCCTCTACCCGCATTGTGACCACGATCGTTACTCGAAATGACCGTATCAATGATTTGTTCATCGGTTAAAGGTAGGATGACGTTGTCTCTGACTTGTTGTTGCATAGCTATCATTTGATTATGTGTAGTTCAAAAGAACAAGAAAAAAAAAGCAGTTATGATATATAGGGAGAAAAAAGAACAACAGGACATTAGTATTTCCTTTAGCCTGATATATAACGAGAAAAAAGAAGCACTTCACAGTTCACAGTATATACAAGTAACTATTTGGCCTGATCTTTTTTGGTAAGCAGTTATGCCATTTTTTGGCTCTTGTTCCACCAAGTTATAAAATTGAGAAAACTAACTAAGCTACTGATGCAAATTTCCAAATCACATACCTTGTAAAAGAGAGAAAAAGGATAAGAAAAATAGAGAAAGAGAGTAGTGGTTGCGGTAAGCGTCTACAAATGATAAAACCTCCTTAGGGTGTTCTTCATCTACGACACTACAAGAACAAAGCATTTATGTAGAGCACTAGAAAACAAGATTAATAGAATCATATGTGCCAGTGTGCCACATTATGGTTAGAACTTTTATCAGTTTTACTATTGTCGACATATTTACGAATAGCTAATTATAATTATATATTGGTTCAAATACATTAAGCATACAATAATTCACAGCTTTACTTTCACAGATTAAATGTAATACATCTTTATAGTACCTTTTGGATTTTATCAGCACAGTTTTAGAGTACACAAGACCAAGAAAATGGATGAACCCAAAATGGAAAAAAATACATCTCTATAGTACCTTTTGGTCCCGGAGCAGTTCACGGCCGAAAGGAAGAGAAGAGGTGGTGCTGCGGTGGTCGGTGGTCCGGCAGTGATGCTAACCAAACACAAACAAAACAAAAAACAACTATAATTAAATAACCAAAATTAACAAAAATCAACAAATCAAACTTAAAAAAGAATCATACCTTTAAACAAAATTAAATAAAACTAAAAAAAAATGTGCCTTGCATAATTTTTGGGTGATGGGTAAGTGGTGATGTTGAAGGTGGTGGTAAAATAGGTTTTTGGAGGTGTTGATTTGTGGTTTTGGTGATGGATTTGGTGCTCTTTTTGATGGTTTTCGGTTGCAGATCAAGAAAGATAGAAAGGAAAGTTTTTTTTTTTTTTTTTTTTTTTGAAAAAATTACACGGATAGTCCCTGTGGTTTACCCTGATTTCAAGTTTGGGTGCTATTTCAATTTAATTACGCCAGAGGTATCTAATTTGGCAAACGTTGCACAAGTTTGGTACCTATCTTGGATGGGCGTTAACTTTCTCCGTTAAATGTTTGCATCGTTAGTCCCTCCGTTAGTTTTGTTTGCATCGTTAGTCCCTCAGTTAGTATTTTCGTCTGACTTTTAACTTTTTCGTCCGATTCTTTACGTTTTCGTCTGAATTTTTACGTTTTCGTCCGATTCTTTACGTTTTCGTCCAAATTTTTACGTTTTCGTCCGATTCTTACCGTTTTCGTCCAATTCTTTACGTATTCGTCCGAATTTTTACGTTTTCGTTCGATTCTTTACGTTTTCGTCCAAATTTTTACGTTTTCGTCCGATTCTTTACGTTTTCGTCCAAATTTTTACGTTTTCATCCGAATTTTTACGTTTTCGTCCGATTCTTTACATTTTCGTCCAAATTTTTACGTTTTCGTCCGAATTCTTTACGTTTTCGTCCGATTCTTTACGTTTTCGTCCAAATTTTTACGTTTTCATCCGAATTTTTACGTTTTCGTCCGATTCTTTACGTTTTCGTCCAAATTTTTACGTTTTCATCCGAATTTTTACGTTTTCGTCCAATTCTTTACGTTTTCGTTCGAATTTTTACGTTTTCGTCCGATTCTTTACGTTTTCGTCCAAATTTTTATGTTTTCGTCCGATTCTTTACGTTTTCGCCCAAATTTTTACGTTTTCGTCCGAATTCTTTACGTTTTCGTCCGATTCTTTACGTTTTCATCCAAATTTTTACGTTTTTCATCCGAATTTTTACGTTTTCGTCCGATTCTTTACGTTTTCGTCCAAATTTTTACGTTTTCGTCCGATTTTTTACGTTTACGTCCAATTCTTTACGTTTTCGTCCGAATTTTTTACGTTTTCGTCCGATTCTTTACATTTTCGTCCAAATTTTTACGTTTTCGTCTGATTTTTTACGTTTTCGTCCAATTCTTTACGTTTTTGTCCGAATTTTTTACGTTTTCGTCCGATTCTTTACGTTTTCGTCCAAATTTTTACGTTTTAGTCCGATTTTTTACGTTTTCGTCTGATTCTTTACGTTTTCGTCCGAATTTTTTATGTTTTCGTCCGATTCTTTACGTTTTCGTCCGATTCTTTACGTTTTCGTCCAAATTTTTAAGTTTTCGTCCGATTTTTTACGTTTTCGTCCGATTCTTTACGTTTTCGTCCGAATTTTTTACGTTTTCGTCCGATTCTTTACGTTTTCGTCCAAATTTTTACGTTTTCGTCCGATTTTTTACGTTTTCGTCCAAATTTTTACGTTTTCGTCTGATTTTTTACGTTTTCGTCCAATTCTTTACGTTTTTGTCCGATTCTTTACGTTTTCATTCGAATTTTTAAGTTTTCATCCGATTCTTTACGTTTTCGTCCGAATTTTTACGTTTTCGTCCGATTCTTTACTTTTTCCTCCAAATTTGATGAAAATGTAAAGAATCGGATGATAATTTGGACGAAAACTTAAAAAATAGACAAAAACGTAAAAATCTGGACGAAAACGTAAAGAATTGGATGAAAACGTAAAAATTTGGACGAAAACCTTAAGAATCGGACGAAAACGTAAAAATTCGGATGAAAACGTAAAAATTTGGACGAAAACGTAAAGAATCGGACGAAAACGTAAAAATTCGAACGAAAACGTAAAGAATTGGAGGAAACGTAAAAATTCGGATGAAAACGTAAAAATTTGGACGAAAACGTAAAGAATCGGACGAAAACGTAAAGAATTCGGACGAAAACGTTAAAATTTGGACGAAAACGTCAAGAATCGGACGAAAACGTAAAAATTCGGATGAAAACGTAAAAATTTGGACGAAAACTTAAAGAATCGGACTAAAACGTAAAAATTCAGATGAAAACGTAAAAATTTGGACGAAAACGTAAAGAATCGGACGAAAACGTAAAAATTCGGACGAAAACGTAAAGAATTGGACGAAAACGTAAAGAATTGGACGAAAACGTAAAAATTTGGACGAAAACGTAAAGAATCGGACGAAAACGTAAAAATTCGAACGAAAACGTAAAGAATTGGACGAAAACGTAAAAATTCGGATGAAAACGTAAAAATTTGGACGAAAACGTAAAGAATCGGACGAAAACGTAAAAATTCGAACGAAAACGTAAAAATTCGGATGAAAACGTAAAAATTTGGACTAAAACGTAAAGAATCGGACGAAAACGTAAAGAATTCGGACGAAATCGTAAAAATTTGGACGAAAACGTAAAGAATCGGACGAAAACGTAAAAAATTCGGATGAAAACGTAAAAATTTGGACGAAAATGTAAAGAATCGGACGAAAACGTAAAAATTTGGACGAAAACGTAAAGAATCGGACGAAAACGTAAAAATTCAGACGAAAACGTAAAGAATCGGACGAAAAAGTTAAAAGTCAGACGAAAATACTAACGGAGGGACTAACGATGCAAACAAAACTAACGGATGGACTAACGATGCATACATTTAACGGAGAAAGTTGACGCCCATCCAAGATAGGTACCAAACTTGTGCAACGTTTGTCAAGTTAGATACCTCTGGCGTAATTAAATTGAAATAGCACCCAAACTTGAAATCAGGGTAAACCACAGGGACCATCCGTGTAATTTTTTCTTTTTTATTTGATAAAGACTTAGCATAATTTTTGAGGGAGTTAGGTAGGTACGAGCTGGGTAGCCCGCGCTTTGCTGCGGGTGTGTTTTGCACGTAAGTGTTGTGAAAAAACATTGCTTATCCGGATATTATGCAAAATATTTTAACCCGCGCGTTGCTGCGTGAGGTTTTGCGAACACATATTGAAAACATGTTTGATTCGGTATGCGTTATTTGGTTCTAATTGACTTCAATCACAGTAAACGCGTGCATTATTCCTTTATCGAGCAGGCACGACCTAGAAAACACGAAATGTATCGTATTTGTCAAAAATATTGATTTATGAAAGTATTGCAAATTTATACTCGTTTTTATTGGAAAAATTATTTCGTGAATAATGACGCAAGTTTCGTAATTTTTCGAGTCCGTTTGGTATGTCCAATGAGCCCCAAACCATTTTCGTGAAAAGTATTGCCAAGATGGCAAGAATACCCCCTCCGCCCTTAAGTTTCATTTCCCACCCCCACATCTTGTATTTTCATTTCTAACCCTGAACCTTTAGTATTTAAACCCATTATTATTATTATTATTTTTTTTTTTTTTTTTTTTTTTTTTTTTTTTTTTTTTTTTTTCATTTTTAACAATAATAAAAACAAACACACATAATCTCTCTCTCCCCCTTTCTCTCTCTACACCGCCGGCCACCAAATTCCGGCGAACACCAGCAGATTCCGGCGACCGGAATAATTTTCCGGCGGACCATTTTCTTAGCGGAATCAATAGATCTGCCATATTTAACCATTTTTGGAAGATTTGAGCCCTTGACTCCCATCACAACTACTCTCACGCGCCACCACCGCGACTATCTTCACCACCGACGGACCACCAACCTTTCCCCTCCACTTTTCTCGACGGTAAAGCCCCCCACGCGCCTTTATTTCTTATTTTCTTTAATTTTTTTCAAACCCTAATTTCAATAATTTTAGTTACTTATTTCTTTTGATGTGGTATGTTTTTTTTTTTTTTTTTTGTAGTGTAGCCGTTAGCCGCTGCTGTAGCCGCCACTCTCTCGCCGGAAAAGTTACCACTGTCGCCGGGAAAAAATTATGCTCGCCGGAAGAAAACAAAAAAGATTTATAAAAACTGTTGTTTTGATCAAGGAATATAAAGTACACTTTTTGTGTATGTATGTGTGTGTATGAGTTGGTGAAGTCTTATGAGAGGGTTATGGTTTTACAACAAAGATGGTCAGAAGTCAAACACTTGTTCTGTAGCTGTCATTTTAAAGGGTGTTTGTTTTTGTAATAGCAGGGTCTTTACTGTAGAAAAAACAGTGATGTACAATTTTTGTAAGCGTTGTTTACTGTTACAGTGAACAGTGATGTACAACACATAGAAGCAGTCCAAAATCCCCACTTTTAGTATATATAGTAATGTGAAAGGTTGCGACCACAAAAGTGGTCTCTAAGTTATTTTTACTTTTATTTTTTTATTTATTCAATTGTATAAACAGATTATAGTGGGTGAAATTTGTCGTCTAGCAATCTTGAGACCACATATGTGGTCGCGACTTTACTATGTTTTAAATTTTTTGTGAAAATTGTTGGCGGTATATAGAGAAAATATTGGAGGGAACGAAAACATTTGGGTGAAAATTTTTTGCTCCACATTTAGCGACCACTGGTCTCTAAGTTATTTTTCTTTTTAAAAAAAAAAACTATTTTGTGTTTCATTAAGAAATAATTAGCGTTTAGGATTCGGTTTTTACATGAGATATTAAATGGAGGAGTCGATATGATATTATATCGTTATACATAAGATGTCAAACAGACGAGTCGATATGATATCGTTATACTTGAGATGTTAAACGGACGAGTCAAGATTATATCGTCATACATGAGATGTTAAACGGATGGGTCGAGATAGTATTGATATACATCATATGTTAAACAGATGGGTCGAGATGATATCGTTATACATAAGATGTTTAATATATGAGTCGAGATGGTATTGATATACATCATATGTTAAACGGATGAGGCGAGATGATACGGTTATACGAGACATGTTAAACGGATGAGTCGAGATTATATCGTTATATATGAGATGTTAAATGGATGAGTTGAGATGACATCGTTATACCTGAGATGTTAAACGAATGAGTCGAAATGATATTGATATACATCATATGTTAAACGGATGAGTCGAGATGATATCGTTATACATGAGATGTTTAACGAATGAGTCGAGATGATATCGTTATACATGAGATGTTTAACAGATGAATCGAGATGATATCGTTATGCCTGAGATGTTAAATAATGAGTCGAGATGGTATTGATATACATCATATGTTAAACGTATGAGTCGAGATGATATCGTTATACATGAGATGTTAAACGGATTTGTAAAACCCAAAATTTCAAAACATGCAAAATTACCAAAATACCCTTGTAACTTAAAATTTCACTTAATAATTAAATAAAACACCAAATAAATCACAAGCTCTTGGAAACTAGCAACATATGAAGTATGATAATTTTTGCATGATCATTTTAATATTTTACATGTCCTAAAAATACTTGTCACTTCATAAAATACAATATAAGCCGAAAATACATATGTATATATGTTTATTATTTGTTAAATAATTAAAATCAATTAACTAAGAGATAAACATCACAAAATAAGAAGAGATCTTTGCAAATCAGTATTTGACCTTATCACACAGCCCTTGGGCCGAAATCCATGCCCCTCCTCAAGCCTATACACGGTTTGTACATTTATTCCATAATTACACATTCTTTAACCCTAAAAACAACCAAAAACTCCTCTACAATCCATACGAATTTTTGGAGGCTGCTACATAATTTTCCTGGGTTCTCTCAAGTCTAAAGAAGGTGAGAAAAATAGGAGTTCAAATTGTTGAAGCTTGGTTCGCTTGGTTTTGCTTTTTGCTCGAGTTTGGTTCTTGCCGAGAAGAATTAATCCTCCACACCTCATCCGATCATCATAATAATTATCTGGTATTTTTGTGACTTCATTTTCATCATATATGATCTAAATAAAATGTCTATAATGATCCATGCATGATATTCAGGTCGTTTAGAATTAAACAAATCTAAAACCCTAAAAACCAAATAAATTGTGAATCGGCTATTATGAATTTTGTGTCCTCCAAGACTATTTTTATCAGGTCCTATTCGTGCTAAATAACACTATAAAAATGATACTTGGTATTGTCGAAGCTTAAATCATCCTTGGTGAGTTTTTGTTGAAACCGGATCATAAAGAAAAAGGGTTAAAAATGAAAATAAAATCAAACGGGTTAGGGTTTGAATTTTTGATGATAGATCTGATAAATTAATGTGTTTTTAAGGTTGTGTTAATGATTGGGAAATTTAGGGTTAGAGTTTATGCATGAAAAAGGTATACCGATTGGATTTTTAAAAGTAAAGGGTGTGTTTTGTAATTTTATAAACATGAGGGTTATTTTTGTAAGGTGATTTGGACCAGGGGAAATTCGTAAAAATTATTATATGGGGGTGTTATGTGTAAATTTTGTAATTAAAAGGTTTTAAATGGTAAATTGTTTATATTATTAAATCGAAATTGGAAATTAATTAAATAGAGGGGCTTGTTTTGTAAATTATGAAAAATAAAGGGTATTTCGTATAAACATTATGTAAGGGGTGTAATGAGTAATTTTTGATAATTGAAGGCTTAATGTGTAGATATGAATATTGTAAGGATTAAATTGTAATTTGATTAATTATAAGGTTTAATTTGTAATCTAATTAATTAAAGGGTTTAATTTGTAAAATTGTTGAAATTAAAGGATGGAAATTGTAATTATGGTAAACTTATGGATTAAAATGAATAACTTTTAATATTTGCATTTTGGACCTTAACTTTGGCATATTTACATTTAAAACCCTAAAATATGGAAAGTTGTCATAATGAACCCTAAACTATCATGACTTGCTAAAATGAACCCTATCTCCATAATAATATTTAATAAATGACTTAACCAAATTACTTTGTGGAATTTATCTAATTATGGAAATTTGCTATTTTTGAAAACTTGCTAAATAAGGAAACTTTCTAAAAATGGAAACTTGCTAATTTTGGAAACCTGCTATAAATGGAAAGTTACTAAAAATGGAAAGCCGACTAAAATGAGAAATCTGATTTGAAGAAGATATTAATAATAAGACGACCATGTATTCGTGTAGATTCGCTGAAGATGGAGTTGTTTCCGATCTTTATATTTCTCGATATGTTTGCACTTGCTGTAAGATTCCACGAAAATCCGCTATGATAATCCTAATCGATTAAAGATAACCTAGAGTTACTGTCTACTAAAACCCGATTTTTGCGAGGAAATTTGAAATTTTCTTTTATTATTATTATTGCCACAGTATGTATTCGTGACATATACTAAATGACAACATGTATCTCGAGACTCAGTGATCCACAAAACTTCATTTACACTAAGTTTATATTTTACAAATTACAAAATCTCAACCCATTCCTAATTACCAAAAATCCCACAATACATTACACTTATTTCATTAACTTATACTAATTACAAAACTAAAAACCTATCTAAGTTATAACCCAATCGGACCCTTGAATGCAACAAGCCCAACACCAACACCACTATATACGATTTCACACCACACGGCCCAACTTCCAAAAACTCAATTTCCTTCATCCATTCATGCATAACTCGACAACCAGGTACCCTCCAAAACAACTTGTATACTTTACATTTTTAAACATGACCTAGAGACATTTTTGCCTCGCCTTAATCACCACCCGCCAAACCTTATTTGTGCCAAATTCTAGACCTAAACGTCAAACATTAATATAGTGGCCTCGTTCCTTTTTCCACGCCCAAACATATGAACACAACAACTAAAAACCCCAACCACATTGCACCTTAACTTTCTTCACAAGTCCATAATAATATTTGACATAATGAAACGTTTAAAAACTACTTCGAACAACAGAAGGAGTTGCCATTTACAAAACCCACTTCGCACTATTCCAAGAGTGCAAGAATGAATACCAGTCAAACACAAGCGTAATCCAACAACTAAGGACAAAATGTTACCAAACTCTTTGAGATATTTTGATAACAGCAAGGCATGCATAGGTGTCCCTTCATATACAGTAACCTCAAATGATTGAAATGGGAAGTCTTCTAGACAACAAAAACGTGTATACATTTCTGCTATAAAAACTATCACCCCTACACACTCAACACAACACCCATTCCATCTTTCTTTCACTCTCACTAATTTCCTTAAAAGACCAGTCACTTTCGTCTAAACTCAGGAGACAACCAAGCTAAACAGAAACATGTAAAAATGTAATTCGAACTAGTTAATAAACGGTTTACTTCGCCCTTGTAATTCCAGTCGAAACCACTGCCTTCTTACTATCCCTTACCCTCACCTTCTTACCTACTCAACTCAGCCACCTTTCACACTCACTAAATGTCATTTTTTTAAATCGTTACACTCACAATATCATCATTGAAAAACTAGAAGTGTTAGCTCATCGTTGTAGAAGCTCCTCAAGAAAACCAACTACGTACATAAGTAACCTTTAGCAAAGTGGGTTGCATTTTGTGCTTCGTTCGACCCCAACCACGACTCGCTACCACCTTTAAGAGGTGTAGTAAGTGTTCTTAAGCTCTTATACTTTCATATTACACACTCCTAACTATCACCCATCACGCATGCATAATCATTCTATATTCGAACGTATATATATATGCTATAATTATTCTGTGTCTATAAACATAATATCGATCACCACTTTTCTCTCAACTCACTTTCACAACTAATGATAGCACACCATGCATGCATTATTCTAATTCTCACTAGATCGTATATACTGATATTCCACTAATTTACATGCATCAACAATTACTAGAATATAAAATAGCTTCATATTTGAAAACTCAGTGGAATATGTAAACCATGCACATTATTAAATTCGCTTTGTGGAGTATTAACCATCATCCCTCGTTATTATCATATTTTAAACTTGCATTGCTTAATGTTTAAACCTCACGTAGGGATAAAACATGAGAAAAAGCTAAAACATGTCAAGCGATCAATACACAGAAAACAGTCCCCAAGTAGCTTTCAAAAGGACTTCGTATCTCACGATTATGACCTAGTGATTATACGTTCCCTTCACACGACTTGATAGCCCACACTACCAACTACACTTTTCATATAAACATCACGTAAAATAATCGAGTTACAACCTTTTAAAAACAGTCAACTAAGTTCCAGAAACACTAAATCATTTTAGAAGAGATAAATCAAAAATCCTTTTCGATAATGGGCTTAACTAGAGCCCAATAAGAATTTACGATTTAACAGCCCAACAGGCCCATATGGCATATTTTTAGAAGCATAAAAATAGCCCAAGTCTAAGCCCAAAACTATTTTCATGCCCTCGCCTCTAAATTTCTTAACGGGCTAAAGTATATTTCGTTAATGAGCCCAATAAGCTAAAAATAAGGTGTTTTCAGAAATAAGCAGTTGACTTAAGCTTTAATAAGAGTGAATAAGCTCCATAAATTTTTAGATAATTTTTCCTATGATTATTGCACGAAAAGGACTAAAAATGTAACGCTAACTAACCGGAAGGACCAAAACTGCCAAACTATGAAACTGATGGACTGGAGCTGTGAAAACAGTTTATAAGGGACTTAAATTGACATACCATTGAACTCCAAGCCTTATGTAGACATATGGACAATATTTGGACTATTATGGACTATGGACTTAACCAAGGACTAACGACGTAACGCAATCACAGTTAGAATAAAAAGTATAAAATCTGAAAAGGACAAGGATCTATTTAATTCACTTGACATTCTTAGTTTATTTTCATTTTGCACCCTCCATTTCATATGCATGTTTCATTTTAGTATGCATTATTTAAGTTTTCGCTATTAGAAATACTAGCAATTTCATTTTTACAGATTATTGCAGCATATTTTGAGAAAGCAATATTTTGAGTCGATTAATATAAAAATCAAGATAATATTATAGATATAGTATTTTTTTTTACTTGAGGCATTTTAAGCATATCTCACACTCACATCACCGATCAAATCGTTATACGATTTATCCCTTCCACATTCGTTATTAGCCGTAAGTTGGACTCTTAGACTTCGCATATACTCAGGTCTCGTATTGAAGAAGTTTTCGTGATCGTTTACTTGGTCTTATAATTTCGTCTTGTCAGATACGCTCCAGGTGAGTCGTGGCCCCTCCTACTTTAATACTTGATTTATACTCTTTTGGGGGAGATACATGCTTCGAAATATTTTACTCATTATCAACTATATGATTTGTTTTGCGATACAATACTTCTATGAACACTATGAAAACTCTTATGATTTACCGTGAGTCGTGGCCCCTACTTTTAACTCTTGTTTTTATAACTCTTTTGGGGGAGATACATGCTTTAACTGTTTTAAGTTACTTATATAAAACTCTCATGATTTATTCAAAATCATCCACTATGCTTTACATGTTTGAATCATACTTGAAAAGAATACATGCTCATTATATGTGCAAATTGTCTGTTTATCTTAAACACGGAACTTGGAAGATAACATTTTTAAGCTACTTGATGTAATATGACACTGAAACTCATTGTATGCATTCATGTGACAAATGAATGTACTGCTACTTTAATATGATATTTCTACATTTCACTATAAATAATTGCCAAGACTAAAATTACGCATGATTCACCTATATTGCCTAAGCACACTTTATTGCCATAAAGTCCCTTGATCATGAGCCATTAATCACTGCGGTGAGCGCGAATATAGTGAACAGCTTCGAAACCTGTTAGAGGCTGACGACCTATCCCACTAAATACTGTGACGGAATGCCTACATGGTTAGTCGTATTTAGTCGCGATGCACTATATTTGAGAAAATAGGAATTGGCAAGTTACCTATTAACATGAGGGCCATAAAAACCCATCAGTAACCCTGGTGGGACACCGCCGTTTTACGGTACTCTGTTAACGTTTTGCGTGTCATGAGGCTTAGGGCAATATAACTTTATGAATATATGAATGTTTCATATATATCCTAGGATACAACTGTATCTAGAAGACCACCACTTTACACTGATAGATTTCAGACATTAGATTATTATTTCACTACGTGTTATGATTATGAATCCCGTACTTGAATTTTAATTGTTATCATATGTGATTTAAACGAGAACTCTACAAAAGACAACCCAAAATGCTTGGTATATCGATACATTTAAAAGCTGACTCAACAATCTATATCGAGCGTATAACAACGTAGCTCATGTGCATTTATACCTGAACTTATGATTTTGGTGATCATACATGATTTACTTGTGAATTTTATACAACACAACTTATTAATTATTTCATGAAGGATTACTATTTATTTCGACAATCACTATACACCTTTCGAAGAAAGTTATTTTCTATAAACTCCACGAACTCACCAACCATTGTGTTGACGTTTTAAGCATGTTTATCTCAGGTAATTAACGGAGCAGGACAAGACACGGAGCGGGCATCTTATACTCTGATAAACAAAATGGTGTAAAATCAAATATGTCATTCTTTCCAAACTATTACATTTTCTCATAGGAATTTCAAATCGAATAATTCACTTTTGTATCAAAAATATTCTTTTGAATGACATATAACTTGCAAAACGCCCCCTTCCGGGCCGTTTTTCTGAAATTTAAACCTCGATCCTCACCGTAACACCCTAATTACTTTTTCGCTGCCACAAACCAAATTAGGGGTGTTACACTTGCGGTATAAGGTACAGATATTCTACCCTTTTCAGTAAGGGTGTTTTCCCTCTCATGACTCATTGATCTTGATTCGTTTAAGATTCCATAAACCATTGCTACGTTCCCTTACACTTTGGTTCGTTTGTTTGATTCATTTTGACTTTGATGTTCGATATGACCCTTTTGCTTTGAGCCTCTATAATGATCCATTTGATATTCGTTCGTTACCTTGTGATATTAGTATTCGACTCACTTGATACTTCGAGGGTTCATTTGATTTTGGTAACTAGATGTGAAAACCTTTTTAATTATATCATGAAAATGTTTTGAGGAAAAACTATTCTTAAAATGATGTTTATGAAATATGTGCTACCACTTTTAATTGGAATTGGGCTAAGCTTTTATGAAAACTACTTTTAAAGACTACTTTTGTGAAAACCGTTATTAAAGATCATTTTTATGAAAATCATTTGATAAAGATTACTTTAAATGAACCATTTGATTTTGAACCTCCGATGATGACTTAGACTATTTGAACCTTTGCTTTGATATTGGGACTTTGACCATGATTCGATGACTTAGACTATTTGAACCTTTGCTTTGATTTGGACCTTTGACCTTTGACCCTTCAGTTTGATACCCGAGCCAAGTTCATTCCTAGCCATGAAGGTAACATGGCCGTGTCATTGATGCACCAATGGCATGACTCCAGTGTGGTCGAGTGATGTTCCACACCGTCCCCATTTTGCTATGCGCGCTTTATTATTTATTATGGCCAATATTATTGTTCGGGGGGCGTATGGATGCATCCTAGGTTCGTGTTCGTATTAGTGGATTTAACATGATTTGATATTATATTATTGTTCGGTGACTGATGCATGGGTGCAATCCACGTCTTTCACAAGTTCGGGAGTTAGCTATTCCATTTGAAGAATGAGGACACCCCTCATATTATCTGATTATCTGAGAGGTCTCCCCTCTATATGATTATGAAGACATGGTTACTATATTTGATTTGTGTTCGGGTTCGTGGTGGATTACTGACCTACCCTTTTTCTTTCTTACTTTGTACTCTTTGACTATACCTTTGTAAACCCAATGCACCAAACTATACATGTTCGTCTTCTTTTGCTTTCGTTTTTGTTTATATATATCTGTCCACTGGGCTTTTTAAGCTCAGCCGCATTTCTTTCCCTGTGGCAGGATTTTAGTTGGAAGCTGGGTATGAGTGAAGAGACTTTTGGACTTAGAAGACCTTGATAGTTATTCTGAAGTAGAGACTATTAGAAGGATTTGCATTTGCAGACTTAGTATTTAGCTTTTGTTTCCTTTGTATCCTTGTATTTTCAGTATTTCATTTGTAACCTTTGAGAACCCTTGTATTACTGTTGATGTACGCTTTGTTTTGATCTGATATGAAACCATTATTATGACATCTTTACCCTTATCGGGTTAGGGTGTTACAATTATGGTATCAGAGAGACAGGCTGCGATTCGTAATACATTTACCCTTGGCCTGTGTAAGTTAGGACCACTAAGTTTTCCCTGTAGGCGCTCGTAAGACAACCTTTGAAAAATTTGCTTTAAGATTTCCCTATAGGAACGTAAGTTTTGACCAGTGAGGAATGGGTAGACTATAAGGCATTTGTTTAAGTATCGTTGCTTCCGCATCACTCTGATTCGTGCCTTGCTTTTGGTTAGATCCTGTTGATACCACTTTTGGAAAGTGAAAGCTTATGCTTTGCACCACCTAAGATTTGAACCTGATTAAATCTTGAAGGTATTGAGAATTTCATAATAATTGCCTGAAACTATTTGATCCTCATCTTAAGATTTTGACTCTGATCTCTGATCCTTTCGTTAATCATTTTGACGCCTCTTCAGGCACTCTGAGAACCTCCATGGCAATGGCGTACTGGATATGTTTTGTTAATTGTCTTTTGTTTTTATAAGTATCTATGAATCTTCCGACACTATTTGATTTCGTTTCACCCATCTCTGTCCCTACGAGAAGTCTTGTGGTGTTTAACCACGAGTATAAGAATGTTTCCTCTCACTTTTGAACGATAAGTTTTGCTATGCTGATCTGTCTCTCTTTGGGTAGTTAACTTCGATTTTATTCTGATAAGGGATTGGTTGATTGGACATTCAAAATATTGACAACTATCCTCATATGTCTCACCTTTGGCGTTTGAAACAATTTTGAACTCCCTACCATGATTACCGATTGTTAAACTCTTGGCTATCACTATTACTCTGGAGACTCGTGTGTTACTTTCGTGATTATGAAGTTTTCCTAGAACCCATTTCGTACACCAATGAATGAACCTTATCTTGAGAGTTAATTGGCACCCTGAGTTTTCTGAATATGATTCCTGGTTGAACCACCAAGTTTTCCACCGGAGTGTGAAGTAGGATTTGACATGATACCGAGAGATTGTCTAGTTCACCAGGCGAAGATGTCTGTCGAATGTGTCCGGGATCATACCAGTCGGGAAGAGCAGCAACCGAAGACCAGGAAATGAGTTTGCTTAAGTGTATCTTCTGGGCGTGTTTCAGTTTCGTTCGCGATAAAGAAGGATGGTGACAAGGGATATATATTGATTACTAGAAGCTGAACCGTATTGCTGTTAAGAATCATTATTTCTCCACCCTGAAACGACTAGGTACCTGTTCAATTTCAGAGCGCGAAGTTTCTTTCAGATGGAAGTATAAATTGAAGTTATTCTTGAAATCGCCTTCCGTATTTGTAACGACTGCTATGACGGTTAGTGACGCTAATAGTACTAGCTAAAGCTCTGACTGTTTCGTGAATTTAATAAATAATGTTTTCTCGTGAGTACTTGGGCAAATGGCCATTGTATGACTTAATAGTACGTTCGGAAACGAGGAAGGGCATGAAAATCATCTTTGCACTTTATTAGGAAATTCGTCGATCATTTGTACATTCTGAGAGATTGATATTTGTAGAGACAACGATGTTCTTAATTGAGGATATCTCTTTAAATTCCGCAAGTTTTGAAAACTATCACCAAGTGGTCAAGACCGATGACAGAATGAAGAACTGAAACCTTTTTGAACTTTGCAGAAGAATTCTGGATGATGTTTACAAGTTGCGATACCATTGAGAAATTTCGTGAACCGAGAGAAACAGCTTAGTTTGATTGAGAATGGAGTTTTGGAAAAGCTGAAATAGAAATTAGCTTCCTTACCCTCGGGCGGAACAATTTTGGGATATTTCAGAAAGAGACTCGGTGATACTCCCTTGCTGCACAGAAAGTTTTTCGTATGCATCAAGACAACTAGAAACATATCAGAAGAATTATTTCACTGCCTGACCTGGAGTTGACAACAACGGCGGCTACCCTGAAGAGTGAAGACATTCCTTACAAGTTAGAAGTGTTGGCGACGCAGAAGATCTAGTCAAGATGGCGAACATGGAACTGATGAAGACGTACAGTCTCACTTCCCTATTCATCTTGGTTGTACTAAGATGAATTGAGAGCGGAAGTAGACTGGACGATGAAAGAATTTAAAGAGCATGCCAGAAATTCACATTACTCCATCACATTCCAAGAAGAAATGCAGGAGGCTCGACGAACCAAACACAAGTTCCCTATTTTGGTTTCACTTCCCGATTGATGGACAGACGAAGACAGATTAACCAGACTTGAGGAGTTTGGATGTGTTGAATGAACGGATTTTTGAAACAGACCCTTTATGTTTGGAAGAATTGATTCTATGAAGGCCGAAGATTTTGGCGACTAACTTTCATTTCCGTTGACCCTCTTAAATTTCGTTATAAAGTAATAAGATCCTCTGATGATTTAAGTTTCCTAGAAGCATTTTAGTTCGTGTTCATTTTTCGTATGTTCGGTGATGGCTTTGTTTGAGAGATTTTGGCGAGTTGTGGAAGATATGATGCTTGTGACGGCGTACCTCACTTCTGCTAGGCAATCTGGGATTTTGATACTCTTGCGAATAGTTTTGTCTCCCCGCTTGACTATGACATTTGATCTTGTTGACCTTTGAGACTATAGAAGTACTAGGTGGATTAAGATAGGTTGTTTTGTGTGACAAATGGTAATTTTCACGTTGCTAATTAATATTATATGAGTATTAATTATTTTTAAGCTAAGCATTTCTGTGCGCATTTGCATGTTTTTGAGTATTTTTGAGCATTTTCGGGAGCTGTCCCAGCATACTGTAGCTTACAGTCACTGCAGAAAAGTTTATATTTTGTCAGTAAAGTTAAATTATCACATTTCTGATAGTTATTGACAAGTATTATAATTTACTGAGAGCTTTCTCGCATTTTTCTGAAAAACAACCGCACGCGCGAACCGACAGCACAGTACACATGGTAAAGGTCAAATAAATATATTTTTGAGTCAGTAATGACATTTTATTATATTTCTGACAAAAACGTGGTTAAAAACTTTATTTTACGTTATCGGGTCCAAAAAGGTCAAACCGGGACTTTACGGTAACTTTTTAACTTAAACCGACACACTATACACCAAATCGGGATCAAAACTATTTTCCCTCCTCCAAATAAGCCATATCCGGCCATATAGGCCACATCACACTCACATGGGACAAAACTTAACCATTATCTTAAATGTAATCTTAAATTACTAAAAATGGTGTTATACTTTTTTGATTTTTAGGATCTTATCCTTAAATGTTGCCTAAAATAAAATTTTGATCATCCTTTTTAGCCTTATGTGTACGCCACATTTAGCACACACAAACACATTTCTACAAAATTTTCTCTACAAAAGATCAAGATCAAGAGTGTTTGCAAAGAGTTTTGGGTAAATTAGAGTTGGAGTTGGGTTAAACTAGCAAAGTTTTTGGTGTTCTTGTCCTTCATATCACACGTACAAACATAAACCATTGTAAGGATTCACAAAACTTTTCTAAACTTACTTATCTCTTGTTTATATGGTGTATAGTGATGTTTAAAAGTGTTAAATGTATATGTTTTGATGATATGATAAAAGCTAGGGTTTGATCATTTACATGTAGTGCTCGACATTTATGGTTGTTTATGAGTTAATTAGTTGATTTCTTGCTTGTGTGGTAAATCTTGTTGCATATAGTGCTAGTTTGATGATACAAACACTAGTTACGGTTTTTACGTTAATTTAAGCACTATAATGATTTTTAAGGGTTATATATGGATCGACCCATGTTAAAAATAAAAGATTATTGGGGTTTTGAAAAACATAAAATTTTGGCTCAAGTGGTGAAATGGTGGAAAAATATAGCGAAGTACTTATTTAGTTTGGCTTATTTAATAAGCTATAAGTTACTAAAAATAATTAACTAAAAAGTGAAAATAAGTTGAGATGCTATATATAGTTTGAATGAACAGTAGAAAAGTCAAAGTTTGACTTTTGATTAAGTAGCTTAATTATTGGAGATTATTTGACAAGTATAAAGTGTATTTGGTAACTAAAAATAACTAATAAGTAACAAATAAATACAAATTGGGCTAAATAGATTTTGGGCCATAAAAACCTATTATTTTACTGTTGGGCCGAAGCCCATGTGAAATTTTGTAAGTTTGACTTTTTGACCAAACGAATGTATTGAACGAGTAAAATGATTTTTAGTAACGTGTCGATATATACGTTATAACTAAAAATGTGTTTTGGGTCAAAAATGGTAATTGGGCTTATTTTGATAGTTCGGCCCAATTAACAAAGAAAAATGATAAATTTGATTTTTGGAATATTTTCCGACTCGCCGAGGTTAAAAATGTTTAACGAAATGATAAATATAACGATAACTATTTTTGGACTTGTTTTGAGACGCTTAGTCTCCAAAAGGGTAAAAATTGACATTTTTCCTAAAATGACATTTAAATTGACTTTTGTTGACTTTTGAAGAAATATTGACTTCGCGTCGAAATTTAGTGTTATTACTTAAAGGTTAAGATAACGAACAATATAACGACGAATATATATATTCACGACACTTAACGTATATCACTAAAGTATTTTGCACTTATAACTAGTTAGCGAAGCATTTGAGTAAAGTTTGCAACACGTGAGATAAATGGAAACGTTGTATAAACGAACGGGTCATGCCCAAATTTTCTAAAAATCCAACACTTAGAGTATTTTGAGAAAATCCACAACTTAAGTAAACTTTATGAAATTACTTAACAAACTTGTTTTCCTTATAATAAATGTTGCGACAAAAGTAATAAACGACGTTTCTAAATATAATAGTTTTTCACTAACTACATTATATTAACCACTCTTCAAAGCCATTTAATTAATCTCTATATATGAGAATTTAACTTAAGATATATATATATATATATATATATATATATATATATATATATATATATAAAGGTATGAGCAAATATATATATATATTATATATATATATATATATATATATATATATATATATATATATGACACTTGCACATTTAAATCGCGAATACTAGCACGGATGTTCCGTTACGTATTTTCACCATGCACTTTCACCATGAGCTACTCCCAAAGAGTTATAAAAATAAATTGTTTCGAAATATACTTTACCACACAGCAAGCAAGAAATACACGAGCACAGGTCAAACGTAAAACTTTTCAAATAAAGTAAAGACTTGAACCATGAATGATTTGCTAAGACTTACCGTACTAATTTAGGGTGCTGATCGGCGCGGTTGCATTATTTTGATTGATTGCTGAATTGCTGTAATTGAAAGGTGAGTTTATAGCCCCATATTTTTATACGATTTTTGGTTTTATAAGCTTGGGGTGAGAAACATGCAAAACTGTTTTCATGGACCAGAATTGAAGTTGCTTTTAAGATCACACTAGTATGCAGAAACCTAAGTTTGCTTAATCCCATTTTGTGCCCACTATCATCTGCCGTTAATTCCTGATGGGAAGCCGGTTGTTATAAATAGATCTATTGGGAGTGACGTCCCCGTTCGGTTGGCTCGGCATAGCCAAGGCGAACGTATACCATTCGGGTTTTTAGCCGGGTGTCTAGGGATTAACACTCGCGGGCACCCTTATTTATTTGCTAACGCTAGTCGTGCTGCATTGTCTTAGTTTCGGTAGGATGAGGCTTAGTGTTTGCATTACTGATAGTGTGTATCTGCTGAGTTGTTTTTACGATATTGCTATTGGTCCATGTGTGCTATTTATTTAAACCTATGAACTCACCAGCGTTAGCTGACTTTTAGCATGTTTTTCTCAGGAAACTGAGGTGCATTTAGCCGGGTGCAGTGGATGGCGTCGGTCACAATAAATGATGGAAATGTTTTTAATGCGTTTACTCTGACAACTGGACCTTTTGTTTAAATGGGATTTATTTTCATCTGAAATGGTTTTTATGTATCGCTACATGACTTGACTTATGTAATATATTTTAAAACGGATTTCAATCCGTTCACTATATCTTGTGTGATGATTATCAACCACGTAGCACCCCAAAGTGTATGCTTCCGCGAATATTGTGATTTTGGGGGTGTTACAGATTGGTATTCAGAGCCTAGGTTATAGAGAACGTGGCTTATAAAAACCTCAAACTATAACCGATTTTGAAAAACTTTCCATCATGACCGCCGGATGCCTGCCAGTTTAGCTTGCTATGATTTGAGCATTAGTTGTTTATTTGATTTGAGCATTGTTTGCCTTATTTGATTAAGTGTTTTTGGCATGCTATATGAGTATATTATACTAAGCATATATGATATAAGTAATTTCTATATACTTATACGTGTCACACTATATTTGTCACAGACCATGTCTCTCCCATTCGGCACACACTCCGAGGTGGATATTGATGGATTCACTTCTCAGACACAGCAGCCAGTTCCGTTCATGGATGACCCACTAATGGAGGTTATTCGTGTTGCTGCTCAGCCATCTATTCCAGTTCAGCCTGTACACACCACTCCATCTACCTCGCCGTATCTACACAGATCTACCACAGCACACCGTTCATCACCAGCTCAGTTGTACATCTTTGCTCAGCATGATTTCGATGCTCCACTTGTCAGACGTCGGGCATCATATAGGCGAGTCCGTGGACGTCGTCTTCAGTTATCTTCAGTATTGACTTCATCTCGTAGTAGGACCCGTTATGGTTATATGGGTACTCCTGCTGATTCACCACCTCAGTCACCTATGTTATCTCCAGATGATTCCCCACCTAGTCAGAGACGTAGGAGATCAGTGGAGACTTAGGTGGCGTTTGTTTATTCAGACATTTTATGTCTGAATCTGAATACCATGTCTGAATCTGAATTAGTGGTCCAAAAGTCTGAATATGAATTATTTTAGACTGTTTGTTTTTCAAAAACGTCTGAATATCTTTAATTTACCGTATTACCATTTAAAGGTTTAGCTAAACGGAACACGGGGTACACGGTTAATAATAATAACCCTTCTAATACATACATATAATACCAGCCACCCACTCATACTCTTTCTTATCTTCTTTGATTCTTTCTCTTTTCTTATATTCTTTCTCTTTCTCTGTAAAAGCTAGACTCATTTTTCTCAGTCAAACATCTTCCATCTAGATGAATAACATGCCTAACATGTCCAAACTTTTAAAGTACACGACTAATAGTCGATACTTTTATCAGGTCGTGTGTACTGTTTGTACTTCTTTTGAATCTGATATAGCAACATGCTTGTTGCTCGTGATCCTCGACTCATACTGTCATACATATAGGGTTGTGTGTTGTTTTTCCCTCTTGAGTGGACTGATTCATCAACCAGCTGTAGCACAAGTTCAAGCTTAAATGGTGATGATGACCAAGTCGAACATGGTTTTAATCTCAAGAAGGGTTGTGTTTGTTTTTCCGGCGAGCGAGATGGGCTGTGTTTGTTTTTCCGGCGAGCGAGATGGGTGGAGAAGGCTGGGACATGCCAAAGGTTGAAGAAGAGCAGATAATAAAGTTTGGAGGATTGTTTTTTTTAAGGGTTGAAGATGAATCAGAGATCTTCAGACATATACCAAAGTCTAACTCAAATCAGACAAATATACCTCTGAATCTGAATATAAAACAAACACGTAATTGTCGGATTACGTCTGATTCGGTCAGACTTCAGATGTAATTAGATGTTTTTTGGCAAAACAAACACTACCTTATTCTGATAAGGATGAGGATCCAGTGGAGGATCCAGAGCAGGTTCAGGATGAGCCTACTCCTACTGTGACTGCACCTGTTGAGCACACTTCTATGGGTTTAGAGGATGATAGGGATAGGGATACTCCTATGGACATAGATCAGGTTAGGATGCCGAGGGACGGCAAGGGTATTATGGAGGATGTTCAGGGATTGTTTGAGGTTGGACAGAGCTCGAGAGATGCACAGATTCAGGGTTTGGATGATAGTCAGTGGTTAGACATTGCTTGTGATGTTGGCACGGGTGTACGTGCAGCTAGCCCAGAGTACACACCGTCATCTCCTTCCTTTATACCACCATCTCCGATGCCTACTCCACTCCCTTCACCAGTAGGTTCCCCACTTACAGAGCCTGAGCTTACTGAGATGGATCAGATTTGGATTCAGTTGACGAACCAGGCGAGCTTACTTGATGTTCATTCTGATCAGCTTGGGAGATTGGAGCAGTCTGAGCGTATTCAGACTGTGGAGAGGCGGATTGGGACTATTGATCAGGCAGCTTGTGTTTTGTTTGAGGAGTTGTATTCTGACCGTAGAGTGATGATTGGATTGAGGGCTAGATTGGATGCTTTAGAGAGGTTACATGGTAGGGAGCTTAGAGGTTTGGACTTTAGGGCCATTGGTTTAGGTAGAGGACAGCAGAGGATTCAGGGTATGTTGCGACGAGCTAGAGGAATCGATCGTACTCAGTGGCAGAGGATTGTGACCGCTGAGATTATCATTGGTTCAGTGATGAGGGAGAACCAGGAGCTTAGAGACCGTGTAGCCCAGCTAGAGACCACCATTGGAGGATTGACCCGAGCATTTGAGGAGCTACGCATTGCTAGGACCGACCATTAGATGTAGTAGCAGTGATGATGTATTCCTAGATGTAGTAGTAGTAATGATGTATTCCTAGAATAGTAGTAGTAATGATGTATTCCTAGATTCGTAGTAGTGATGATGTATTCCTAGGACTAATAGTATCTCCGTAGTATCTTAGAACTATCTATTGACGAGCTTGTAATTTTGTGAACCTTCATCTTACGATATATATAATAAGCTTAGTCTTTCTATCCGATTTATACTTTTCTTTCCTTCTTTCGTTGCTCCTCTGTGGTTGACTTTATTCTTGCATTTTGTTTTCGCTATTCACGTATCCGTATAACTTATTTTCCTTTAACCAAAGATCTCATTTATCGCCATCTTTTGTGATGCAGATAAATGGCACCAAAACGAAAGTCAACCAGAGCCACACGAGGACAACCCGCTAACACACCCATTCAGACAAGGTCAGTGAGGGGACGGACTGTTGAACCCACTGCCCCGATCAGAGTCACACGAGGATGACCTGCTAACACACCGGTTCATACAGCAGAGGAAGAGGCACCAACTAGGGCCGCAACTGCTACCCCAACAATGAATCAAGCAACACTGGATCAACTTGTTGCTAACCGTGTGGCAGCCGCTCTCGCAGCTGTGACCAATTCGACCACCAACACCGGAACATCTAGGCCAGTAACCAACAGCCGAGGTTGTACTTACGCTGAGTTCCGAAAAATCATGGTTGGAGGATTTGGAGGAACAGAAGGAGCCGTTGGTTTGACTAGATGGATTGAGAAACTTGAGACCGTATTTCATATCAGTGGATGTCATGAGAATGACAGGGTTAAGTTTGCGTCATTCACTTTCATGGATTCCGCTTTGACCTGGTGGAACAACTACATGAAGTCTGCTAATATGGAGGTTGCTTATGCCATGCTTTGGGAAGATTTTAAGGAACTAGTGATTAGGAAGTATTGCCCACGAAATGAGATTAAGAAGTTAGAAATTGAGTTTTGGAATTTGAAGGTGCAAAACAACAACATCGCTGATTGAAAGGTATATCGGTGGTTTGCCGAAATCCATAAGAGGTGATGTGATTACCTCGAGAGCTGTAGATCTTCATGAGACCATGGAGACGGCAAACAAATTAATGGATCAGGAACTGGAGGATATTCCAGAGAAGAGTACTGACCACAAAAGGAAGTGGGAAGATCACTCTAAGGGTAACAACAACAGCTCTCAAAACAAAAAGCAGAATGGAGGCAAGGTTTATGCAATTGGTTCAGGAGACAAGAAGGGTTATGACAAGAATACGCCTTTTTGTAACCGCTGTAAGTTACATCACAGGGGACAGTGCACTGTGAGGTGTAACAATTGCCAGAGGATAGGACACATAGCAAAGAACTGTAGATCAAGACCACTAGCCACAGCACAAGCAGCACCAGCCTACAACCGTAAGGCGGATGTCACCTGCTTCGGGTGTGGTGAAAAAGGTCATTATCGGAATGAGTGCAATAAGCCCCGAAACCAAGGAAACGGTGGTAGACCAGGGAACCAAGTGGCAATGATTAACAATGGGAATCAGGGAAATGAAGGAAGAGCTCGTGGAAGAGTTTATGCTGTAGGCCGAAGAGAAGCACACGACGACCCGAACGTGGTGACGGGTACGTTTCTCTTAAATAATCGTTATGCTTCAGTACTTTTCGATACGGGAGCAGATAGAAGTTTTGTATCAACCAATTTTAGTCCTTTACTTGACATAGCCCCGACCACCTTAGATAATGCCTTCGACGTAGAATTAGCAAACGGAAACCTAGAAAGAGTAGGTACCATCATCAGGGGTTGCACTCTAAACTTGTTGAATCGTCCTTTCAACATTGATCTGATGTCAGTGGAATTAGGTAGTTTCGACGTCATCATAGGAATGGATTGGTTATCGAAATATCATGCCGTCATCGTTTGTGATGAGAAAATTGTTAGAGTTCCCGATGGGAACGAAGTTCTAATTGTTGAAGGTGACCGTTCTGATCGTGCGCGTTCGTCAAAATTGGCAATCATCTCGTGTACGAAGATGCAGAAGTACATCGAGAAGGGATGTTATCTCTTTTTAGCTCATGTCACTGAAAAGAAAGAAAAGGAACCTGGAGAGAAAAGGTTGGAAGATGTGCCAATCGTAAGGGATTTTCCAGAGGTCTTTCCAGAAGACTTACCGGGACTTCCACCGGCCAGACAAATCGAATTCCACATCGAATTAGTGCCAGGAGCCGCGCCTGTAGCGCGAGCACCCTATCGTTTAGCACCAACGGAATTACAAGAATTGTCAGATCAATTAGCTGAATTATCTGGAAAAGGGTTTCATTAGACCGAGTTCATCGCCTTGGGGAGCTCCTGTTTTGTTTGTTAAGAAGAAGGATGGATCCTTCAGGATGTGTATAGACTATCGGGAACTGAATAAGCTAACCATTAAGAATAGATACCCACTCCCGAGGATAGACGATTTGTTTGATCAGTTGCAGGGATCATCGATTTATTCTAAGATAGACTTGAGATCGGGTTATCACCAACTTCGAGTTCGGGAAGAGGATATCCCGAAGACCGCATTCCGAACCCGATATGGCCATTATGAATTTCAAGTTATGCCATTTGGCTTGACAAATGCACCAGCAGTATTCATGGATCTCATGAATCGTGTGTGTAAGCCGTATTTGGACAAATTTGTGATAGTGTTCATTGACGATATCTTGATATATTCCAAGAATGAGCAAGAGCATGAGGAACATCTCAAGCTAATTCTGGAATTATTGAAAAAGGAAGAGTTATATGCTAAGTTTTCGAAGTGTGAATTTTGGATATCGACCGTGCAATTTCTTGGTCATGTGATCGATATAACAAGGAATTCACGTAGATCCTGCTAAGATTGAGGCCATTAAGGATTGGGCAACGCCCACAACGCCGACGGAAATCCGAAAATTTTTAGGACTTGCCGGTTATTACAGAAGATTTATAGAGGGATTCTCCAAGATAGCTAAACCGTTGACGAAATTGACTCAAAAGAATGTGAAATACGACTGGGGAAATGATGAGGAAGAAGCTTTTCTACTCCTTTAAGGAAAAATTGTGTAGTGCGCCTATTTTAGCTTTACCCGAGGGTAGCGAAGATTTTGTTGTGTATTGTGACGCATCACACAAAGGTTTGGGAGCCGTATTGATGCAAAGAGAGAAGGTAATAGCATACGCTTCTCGACAGCTGAAAACCCATGAGAAAAATTACACAACCCACGACCTAGAATTAGGATCAGTCGTGTTTGCACTGAGAATTTGGAGACATACCTTTATGGAACTAAGTGCGTAGTGTATACTGATCACAAGAGTCTACAGCATATATTGAACCAGAAGGAGCTGAACATGAGACAGCGCCTATGGTTGGAATTGCTTAGCGACTATGATTGTGAAATCCGTTATCACCCAGGCAAGGCAAATGTTGTTGCCGACGCCCTTAGCAGAAAAGAACGGATCAAACCTCTTAGGGTTAGATCGTTAGGGATGACGATTAATTCGCCACTTTCAGCAAAAATTCTTGAGGCTCAGGATGAAGCGCTCAAAGATGAAAACCGACCTAGTGAAAAGATTCACAGAATGCCAGAACTTGAGAATGGATTAGTAAGAAGGTCCGATGGGATTTTACGTTATGGAGACAGGTATTGGATTCCATTGTATGGAGGAATTCGTGAATTTATTATGCACGAATCCCATAAGTCCAAGTACTCCATTCACCCAGGATCTGACAAGATGTATTTAGACCTGAAAAAGTTGTATTGGTGGCCAAACATGAAGGCCGATATAGCAGAATATGTCAGCAAGTGCTTAACGTGCTCGAAGGTTAAGGCAGAACACCAAAGACCGTCCGGTCTGCTTGTTCAACCTGAGATTCCGGAATGGAAATGGGAGCGCATTACTATGGATTTTATAACGAAATTGCCTAGGACATCGAGTGGTTATGACACGATTTGGGTAATCGTTGACCGTCTCACAAAATCAGCGCATTTTCTTCCTATAGCGGAGAAAATTGAGATGGATAAACTCGCGCGTTTATATGTTAAGGAAATTGTTGCAAGGCATGGTGTGCCTGTTTCTAAACTCGATATGAGTACGGCATATCATCCCCAAACGGATGGTCAGAGTGAAAGAACCATTCAGACATTAGAGGACATGTTAAGAGCCTGTGTAATTGATTTCGGAAACGGCTGGGATAGGCATTTGCCTTTAGTCGAATTTTCCTATAACAACAGCTATCACACCAGCATTAAAGCTGCACCGTATGAAGCACTTTATGGACGTAAGTGCAGATCGCCGATTTGTTGGGCGGAAGTTGGAGAGAGCCAACTTACCGGACCAGAGCTAGTCCATGAGACTACTGAAAAGATTGTACAGATTAAGAACCGAATGCAGGCGGCTCGTGACCGTCAGAAGAGCTATGCTGATAAGAGGCGAAAACCCCTTGAGTTTCAAGTGGGAGATAAAGTAATGTTGAAGGTCTCGCCATAGAAAGGCGTGATCAGATTTGGTAAGCGTGGAAAATTGAACCCTCGCTATATAGGACCTTTTGAAATCCTTGATAAGATCGGGCCGGTAGCCTACCGACTCGAACTGCCGTCTGAGCTCACTGCTGTGCATGACGTTTTTCACGTCAGTAATTTGAATAAGTGTTTATCCGATGAAAGCGCAGTTATTCCTTTGGATGAAATCCAGCTTGATGAGAGGTTAAATTTTATTGAAGAACCGATTGAAATCATGGACCGGGAAGTGAAACGACTAAAGCAGAGTCGTATCCCAATTGTGAAGTTCTGATGGAACTCTCGCAGAGGCCCCGAATACACCTGGGAGCGAGAGGACGAGATCAAACGAAAATACCCTCATCTTTTTCCGAAAACCAAGAGTGACGTCAATTGAAATCCGGGACGGATTTCCCGATTAGATGGGGAGACTGTGACAAATGGTAATTTTCACGTTGCTAATTAATATTATATGAGTATTAATTATTTTTAAGCTAAGCATTTCTGTGCGCATTTGCATGTTTCTGAGTTATTTTTGAGCAATTTTGGGAGCTGTCCCAGCATACTGTAGATTACAGTCACTGCAGAAAAGTTTATTTTTGTCAGTAAAGTTAAATTATCACATTTCTGATAGTTACTGACAAGTATTATAATTTACTGAGAGCTTTCTCGCATTTTTCTGAAAAACAACCGCACGCGCGTACCGACAGCACAATACACATGGTAAAGGTCAAATAAATATATTTTTGAGTCAGTAATGACATTTTATTATATTTCTGACGAAAACGTGGTTAAAAACTTTATTTTACGTTATCGGGTCCAAAAACGTCAAACCGGGACTTTACGGTAACTTTTTAACTTAAACCGACACACTATACACCAAAGCGGGATCAAAACTATTTTCCCTCCTCCAAATAAGCCATATCCGGACATATAGGCCACATCACACTCACATGGGACAAAACTTAACCATTATCTTAAATGTAATCTTAAATTACTAAAAATGGTGTTATACTTTTTGGATTTTTAGGATCTTATCCTTAAATGTTGCCTAAAATAAAATTTTGATCATCCTTTTTAGCCTTATGTGTACGCCACATTTAACACACACAAACACATTTCTACAAAATTTTCTCTACAAAAGATCAAGATCAAGAGTGTTTGCAAAGAGTTTTGGGTAAATTGGAGTTGGATTTGGGTTAAACTAGCAAAGTTTTTGGTGTTCTTATCCTTCATATCACACGTACAAACATAAACCATTGTAAGGATTCACAAAACTTTTCTAAACTTACTTATCTCTTGTTTATATGGTGTATAGTGATGTTTAAAAGTGTTAAATGTATATGTTTTGATGATATGATAAAAGCTAGGGTTTGATCTTTTACATGTAGTGCTCGACATTTATGGTTGTTTATGAGTTAATTAGTTGATTTCTTGCTTGTGTGGTAAATCTTGTTGCATATAGTGCTAGTTTGATGATACAAACACTAGTTACGGTTTTTACGTTAATTTAAGCACTATAATGATTTTTAAGGGTTATATATGGATCGACCCATGTTAAAAATAAAAGATTATTGGGGTTTTGAAAAACATAAAATTTTGGCTCAAGTGGTGAAATGGTGGAAAAATATAGCGAAGTACTTATTTAGTTTGGCTTATTTAATAAGCTATAAGTTACTAAAAATAATTAACTAAAAAGTGAAAATAAGTTGAGATGCTATATATAGTTCGAATGAACAGTAGAAAAGTCAAAGTTTGACTTTTGATTAAGTAGCTTAATTATTGGAGATTATTTGACAAGTATAAAGTGTATTTGGTAACTAAAAATAACTAATAAGTAACAAATAAATACAAATTGGGCTAAATAGATTTTGGGCCATAAAAACCCATTATTTTACTGTTGGGCCGAAGCCCATGTGAAATTTTGTAAGTTTGACTTTTTGACCAAACGAATGTATTGAACGAGTAAAATGATTTTTAGTAACGCGTCGATATATACGTTATAACTAAAAATGTGTTTTGGGTCAAAAATGGTAATTGGGCTTATTTTGATAGTTCGGCCCAATTAACAAAGAAAAAATGATAAATTTGATTTTTGGAATATTTTCCGACTCGCCGAGGTTAAAAATGTTTAACGAAACGATAAATATAACGATAACTATTTTTGGACTTGTTTTGAGACGCTTAGTCTCCGAAAGGGTAAAAATTGACATTTTTCCTAAAATGACATTTAAATTGACTTTTGTTGACTTTTGAAGAAATATTGACTTCGCGTCGAAATTTAGTGTTATTACTTAAAGGTTAAGATAACGAACAATATAACGACGAATATATATATTCACGACACTTAACGTATATCACTAAAGTATTTTGTACTTATAACTAGTTAGCGAAGCATTTGAGTAAAGTTTGCAACAAGTGAGATAAATGGAAACGTTGTATAAACGAACGGGTCATGCCCAAATTTTCTAAAAATCCAACACTTAGAGTATTTTGAGAAAATCCACAACTTAAGTAAACTTTATGAAATTCCTTAACAAACTTGTTTTCCTTATAATAAATGTTGCGACAAAAGTAATAAACGACGTTTCTAAATATAATAGTTTTTCACTAACTACGTTATATTAACCACTCTTCAAAGCCATTTAATTAATCTCTATATATGAGAATTTAACTTAAGATATATATATATATATATATATATATATATATATATATATATATATATATATAAAATTAATCTCTATATATGAGAATTTAACTTAAGATATATATATATATATATATATATATATATATATATATATATATATATATATATATATATATATATATATATATATATATAATGACACTTGCACATTTAAATCGCGAATACTAGCACGGATGTTCCGTTACGTATTACCACCTTGCACTTTCACCATGAGCTACTCCCAAAGAGTTATAAAAATAAATTGTTTCGAAATATACTTTACCACACAGCAAGCAAGAAATACACGAGCACAGGTCAAACGTAAAACTTTTCAAATAAAGTAAAGACTTGAACCATGAATGATTTGCTAAGACTTACCGTACTAATTTAGGGTGCTGATCGGCGCGGTTGCATTATTTTGATTGATTACTGAATTGCTGTAATTGAAAGGTGAGTTTATAGCCCCATATTTTTATACGATTTTTGGTTTTATAAGCTTGGGGTGAGAAACATGCAAAACTGTTTTCATGGACCCGAATTGAAGTTGCCTTTAAGATCACACTAGTATGCAGAAACCTAAGTTTGCTGAATCCCATTTTGTGCCCACTATCATCTGGACGAAAACGTAAAGAATTGGATGAAAACGTAAAAATTTGGACGAAAACCTTAAGAATCGGACGAAAACGTAAAAATTCGGATGAAAACGTAAAAATTTGGACGAAAACGTAAAGAATCGGACGAAAACGTAAAAATTCAAACGAAAACGTAAAGAATTGGAGGAAACGTAAAAATTCGGATGAAAACGTAAAAATTTGGACGAAAACGTAAAGAATCGGACAAAAACGTAAAGAATTCGGACGAAAACGTTAAAATTTGGACGAAAACGTCAAGAATCGGACGAAAACGTAAAAATTCGGATGAAAACGTAAAAATTTGGACGAAAACTTAAAGAATCGGACTAAAACGTAAAAATTCAGATGAAAACGTAAAAATTTGGACGAAAACGTAAAGAATCGGACGAAAACGTAAAAATTCGGACGAAAACGTAAAGAATTGGACGAAAACGTAAAGAATTGGACGAAAACGTAAAAATTTGGACGAAAACGTAAAGAATCGGACGAAAACGTAAAAATTCGAACGAAAACGTAAAGAATTGGACGAAAACGTAAAAATTCGGATGAAAACGTAAAAATTTGGACGAAAACGTAAAGAATCGGACGAAAACGTAAAAATTCGAACGAAAACGTAAAAATTCGGATGAAAACGTAAAAATTTGGACGAAAACGTAAAGAATCGGACGAAAATGTAAAGAATTCGGACGAAATCGTAAAAATTTGGACGAAAACGTAAAGAATCGGACGAAAACGTAAAAATTCGGATGAAAACGTAAAAATTTGGACGAAAATGTAAAGAATCGGACGAAAACGTAAAAATTTGGACGAAAACGTAAAGAATCGGACGAAAACGTAAAAATTCAGACGAAAACGTAAAGAATCGGACGAAAAAGTTAAAAGTCAGACGAAAATACTAACGGAGGGACTAACGATGCAAACAAAACTAACGGATGGACTAACGATGCAAACATTTAACGGAGAAAGTTGACGCCCATCCAAGATAGGTACCAAACTTGTGCAACGTTTGTCAAGTTAGATACCTCTGGCGTAATTAAATTGAAATAGCACCCAAACTTGAAATCAGGGTAAACCACAGGGACCATCCGTGTAATTTTTTCTTTTTTATTTGATAAAGACTTAGCATAATTTTTGAGGGAGTTAGGTAGGTACGAGCTGGGTAGCCCGCGCTTTGCTGCGGGTGTGTTTTGCACGTAAGTGTTGTGAAAAAACATTGCTTATCCGGATATTATGCAAAATATTTTAACCCGCGCGTTGCTGCGTGAGGTTTTGCGAACACATATTGAAAACATGTTTGATTCGGTATGCGTTATTTGGTTCTAATTGACTTCAATCACAGTAAACGCGTGCATTATTCCTTTATCGAGCAGGCACGACCTAGAAAACACGAAATGTATCGTATTTGTCAAAAATATTGATTTATGAAAGTATTGCAAATTTATACTCGTTTTTATTGGAAAAATTATTTCGTGAATAATGACGCAAGTTTCGTAATTTTTCGAGTCCGTTTGGTATGTCCAATGAGCCCCAAACCATTTTCGTGAAAAGTATTGCCAAGATGGCAAGAATACCCCCTCCGCCCTTAAGTTTCATTTCCCACCCCCACATCTTGTATTTTCATTTCTAACCCTGAACCTTTAGTATTTAAACCCATTATTTTTGCTTTTTTTTTTTTTTTTTTTTTTTTTTTTTTTTTTTTTTTTTTTTTTTTCATTTTTAACAATAATAAAAACAAACACACATAATCTCTCTCTCCCCCTTTCTCTCTCTACACCGCCGGCCACCAAATTCCGGCGAACACCAGCAGATTCCGGCGACCGGAATAATTTTCCGGCGGACCATTTTCTTAGCGGAATCAATAGATCTGCCATATTTAACCATTTTTGGAAGATTTGAGCCCTTGGCTCCCATCACAACTACTCTCACGCGCCACCACCGCGACTATCTTCACCACCGACGGACCACCAACCTTTCCCCTCCACTTTTCTCGACGGTAAAGCCCCCACGCGCCTTTATTTCTTATTTTCTTTAATTTTTTTCAAACCCTAATTTCAATAATTTTAGTTACTTATTTCTTTTGATGTGGTATGTTTTTTTTTTTTTTTTTTTGTAGTGTAGCCGTTAGCCGCTGCTGTAGCCGCCACTCTCTCGCCGGAAAAGTTACCACTGTCGCCGGGAAAAAATTATGCTCGCCGGAAGAAAACAAAAAAGATTTATAAAAACTGTTGTTTTGATCAAGGAATATAAAGTACACTTTTTGTGTATGTATGTGTGTGTATGAGTTGGTGAAGTCTTATGAGAGGGTTATGGTTTTACAACAAAGATGGTCAGAAGTCAAACACTTGTTCTGTAGCTGTCATTTTAAAGGGTGTTTGTTTTTGTAATAGCAGGGTCTTTACTGTAGAAAAAACAGTGATGTACAATTTTTGTAAGCGTTGTTTACTGTTACAGTGAACAGTGATGTACAACACATAGAAGCAGTCCAAAATCCCCACTTTTAGTATATATAGTAATGTGAAAGGTTGCGACCACAAAAGTGGTCTCTAAGTTATTTTTACTTTTATTTTTTTATTTATTCAATTGTATAAACAGATTATAGTGGGTGAAATTTGTCGTCTAGCAATCTTGAGACCACATATGTGGTCGCGACTTTACTATGTTTTAAATTTTTTGTGAAAATTGTTGGCGGTATATAGAGAAAATATTGGAGGGACGAAAACATTTGGGTGAAAATTTTTTGCGCCACATTTAGCGACCACATATGTGGTCTCTAAGTTATTTTTCTTTTTAAAAAAAAAACTATTTTGTGTTTCATTAAGAATAATTAGCGTTTAGGATTCGGTTTTTACATGAGATATTAAATGGAGGAGTCGATATGATATTATATCGTTATACATAAGATGTCAAACAGACGAGTCGATATGATATCGTTATACTTGAGATGTTAAACGGACGAGTCAAGATTATATCGTCATACATGAGATGTTAAACGGATGGGTCGAGATAGTATTGATATACATCATATGTTAAACAGATGGGTCGAGATGATATCGTTATACATAAGATGTTTAATATATGAGTCGAGATGGTATTGATATACATCATATGTTAAACGGATGAGGCGAGATGATACGGTTATACGAGACATGTTAAACGGATGAGTCGAGATTATATCGTTATATATGAGATGTTAAATGGATGAGTTGAGATGACATCGTTATACCTGAGATGTTAAACGAATGAGTCGAAATGATATTGATATACATCATATGTTAAACGGATGAGTCGAGATGATATCGTTATACATGAGATGTTTAACGAATGAGTCGAGATGATATCGTTATACATGAGATGTTTAACAGATGAATCGAGATGATATCGTTATGCCTGAGATGTTAAATAATGAGTCGAGATGGTATTGATATACATCATATGTTAAACGTATGAGTCGAGATGATATCGTTATACATGAGATGTTAAACGGATTTGTAAAACCCAAAATTTCAAAACATGCAAAATTACCAAAATACCCTTGTAACTTAAAATTTCACTTAATAATTAAATAAAACACCAAATAAATCACAAGCTCTTGGAAACTAGCAACATATGAAGTATGATAATTTTTGCATGATCATTTTAATATTTTACATGTCCTAAAAATACTTGTCACTTCATAAAATACAATATAAGCCGAAAATACATATGTATATATGTTTATTATTTGTTAAATAATTAAAATCAATTAACTAAGAGATAAACATCACAAAATAAGAAGAGATCTTTGCAAATCAGTATTTGACCTTATCACACAGCCCTTGGGCCGAAATCCATGCCCCTCCTCAAGCCTATACACGGTTTGTACATTTATTCCATAATTACACATTCTTTAACCCTAAAAACAACCAAAAACTCCTCTACAATCCATACGAATTTTTGGAGGCTGCTACATAATTTTCCTGGGTTCTCTCAAGTCTAAAGAAGGTGAGAAAAATAGGAGTTCAAATTGTTGAAGCTTGGTTCGCTTGGTTTTGCTTTTTGCTCGAGTTTGGTTCTTGCCGAGAAGAATTAATCCTCCACACCTCATCCGATCATCATAATAATTATCTGGTATTTTTGTGACTTCATTTTCATCATATATGATCTAAATAAAATGTCTTTAATGATCCATGCATGATATTCAGGTCGTTTAGAATTAAACAAATCTAAAACCCTAAAAACCAAATAAATTGTGAATCGGCTATTATGAATTTTGTGTCCTCCAAGACTATTTTTATCAGGTCCTATTCGTGCTAAATAACACTATAAAAATGATACTTGGTATTGTCGAAGCTTAAATCATCCTTGGTGAGTTTTTGTTGAAACCGGATCATAAAGAAAAAGGGTTAAAAATGAAAATAAAATCAAACGGGTTAGGGTTTGAATTTTTGATGATAGATCTGATAAATTAATGTGTTTTTAAGGTTGTGTTAATGATTGGGAAATTTAGGGTTAGAGTTTATGCATGAAAAAGGTATACCGATTGGATTTTTAAAGTAAAGGGTGTGTTTTGTAATTTTATAAACATGAGGGTTATTTTTGTAAGGTGATTTGGACCAGGGGAAATTCGTAAAAATTATTATATGGGGGTGTTATGTGTAAATTTTGTAATTAAAAGGTTTAAATGGTAAATTGTTTATATTATTAAATCGAATTGGAAATTAATTAAATAGAGGGGCTTGTTTTGTAAATTATGAAAAATAAAGGGTATTTCGTATAAACATTATGTAAGGGGTGTAATGAGTAATTTTTGATAATTGAAGGCTTAATGTATAGATATGAATATTGTAAGGATTAAATTGTAATTTGATTAATTATAAGGTTTAATTTGTAATCTAATTAATTAAAGGGTTTAATTTGTAAAATTGTTGAAATTAAAGGATGGAAATTGTAATTATGGTAAACTTATGGATTAAAATGAATAACTTTTAATATTTGCATTTTGGACCTTAACTTTGGCATATTTACATTTAAAACCCTAAAATATGGAAAGTTGTCATAATGAACCCTAAACTATCATGACTTGCTAAAATGAACCCTATCTCCATAATAATATTTAATAAATGACTTAACCAAATTACTTTGTGGAATTTATCTAATTATGGAAATTTGCTATTTTTGAAAACTTGCTAAATAAGGAAACTTTCTAAAAATGGAAACTTGCTAATTTTGGAAACCTGCTATAAATGGAAAGTTACTAAAAATGGAAAGCCGACTAAAATGAGAAATCTGATTTGAAGAAGATATTAATAATAAGACGACCATGTATTCGTGTAGATTCGCTGAAGATGGAGTTGTTTCCGATCTTTATATTTCTCGATATGTTTGCACTTGCTGTAAGATTCCACGAAAATCCGCTATGATAATCCTAATCGATTAAAGATAACCTAGAGTTACTGTCTACTAAAACCCGATTTTTGCGAGGAAATTTGAAATTTTCTTTTATTATTATTATTGCCACAGTATGTATTCGTGACATATACTAAATGACAACATGTATCTCGAGACTCAGTGATCCACAAAACTTCATTTACACTAAGTTTATATTTTACAAATTACAAAATCTCAACCCATTCCTAATTACCAAAAATCCCACAATACATTACACTTATTTCATTAACTTATACTAATTACAAAACTAAAAACCTATCTAAGTTATAACCCAATCGGACCCTTGAATGCAACAAGCCCAACACCAACACCACTATATACGATTTCACACCACACGGCCCAACTTCCAAAAACTCAATTTCCTTCATCCATTCATGCATAACTCGACAACCAGGTACCCTCCAAAACAACTTGTATACTTTACATTTTTAAACATGACCTAGAGACATTTTTGCCTCGCCTTAATCACCACCCGCCAAACCTTATTTGTGCCAAATTCTAGACCTAAACGTCAAACATTAATATAGTGGCCTCGTTCCTTTTTCCACGCCCAAACATATGAACACAACAACTATAAACCCCAACCACATTGCACCTTAACTTTCTTCACAAGTCCATAATAATATTTGACATAATGAAACGTTTAAAAACTACTTCGAACAACAGAAGGAGTTGCCATTTACAAAACCCACTTCGCACTATTCCAAGAATGCAAGAATGAATACCATTCAAACACAAGCGTAATCCAACAACTAAGGACAAAATGTTACCAAACTCTTTGAGATATTTTGATAACAGCAAGGCATGCATAGGTGTCCCTTCATATACAGTAACCTCAAATGATTGAAATGGGAAGTCTTCTAGACAACAAAAACGTGTATACATTTCTGCTATAAAAACTATCACCCCTACACACTCAACACAACACCCATTCCATCTTTCTTTCACTCTCACTAATTTCCTTAAAAGACCAGTCACTTTCGTCTAAACTCAGGAGACAACCAAGCTAAACAGAAACATGTAAAAATGTAATTCGAACTAGTTAATAAACGGTTTACTTCGCCCTTGTAATTCCAGTCGAAACCACTGCCTTCTTACTATCCCTTACCCTCACCTTCTTACCTACTCAACTCAGCCACCTTTCACACTCACTAAATGTCATTTTTTTTTAAATCGTTACACTCACAATATCATCATTGAAAAACTAGAAGTGTTAGCTCATCGTTGTAGAAGCTCCTCAAGAAAACCAACTACGTACATAAGTAACCTTTAGCAAAGTGGGTTGCATTTTGTGCTTCGTTCGACCCCAACCACGAATCGCTACCACCTTTAAGAGGTGTAGTAAGTGTTCTTAAGCTCTTATACTTTCATATTACACACTCCTAACTATCACCCATCACGCATGCATAATCATTCTATATTCGAACGTATATATATATGCTATAATTATTTTGTGTCTATAAACATAATATCGATCACCACTTTTCTCTCAACTCACTTTCACAACTAATGATAGCACACCATGCATGCATTATTCTAATTCTCACTAGATCGTATATACTGATATTCCACTAATTTACATGCATCAACAATTACTAGAATATAAAATAGCTTCATATTTGAAAACTCAGTGGAATATGTAAACCATGCACATTATTAAATTCGCTTTGTGGAGTATTAACCATCATCCCTCGTTATTATCATATTTTAAACTTGCATTGCTTAATGTTTAAACCTCACGTAGGGATAAAACATGAGAAAAAGCTAAAACAATGTCAAGCGATCAATACACAGAAAACAGTCCCCAAGTAGCTTTCAAAAGGACTTCGTATCTCACGATTATGACCTAGTGATTATACGTTCCCTTCACACGACTTGATAGCCCACACTACCAACTACACTTTTCATATAAACATCACGTAAAATAATCGAGTTACAACCTTTTAAAAACAGTCAACTAAGTTCCAGAAACACTAAATCATTTTAGAAGAGATAAATCAAAAATCCTTTTCGATAATGGGCTTAACTAGAGCCCAATAAGAATTTACGATTTAACAGCCCAACAGGCCCATATGGCATATTTTTAGAAGCATAAAAATAGCCCAAGTCTAAGCCCAAAACTATTTTCATGCCCTCGCCTCTAAATTTCTTAACGGGCTAAAGTATATTTCGTTAATGAGCCCAATAAGCTAAAAATAAGGTGTTTTCAGAAATAAGCAGTTGACTTAAGCTTTAATAAGAGTGAATAAGCTCCATAAATTTTTAGATAATTTTTCCTATGATTATTGCACGAAAAGGACTAAAAATGTAACGCAAACTAACCGGAAGGACCAAAACTGCCAAACTATGAAACTGATGGACTGGAGCTGTGAAAACAGTTTATAAGGGACTTAAATTGACATACCATTGAACTCCAAGCCTTATGTAGACATATGGACAATATTTGGACTATTATGGACTATGGACTTAACCAAGGACTAACGACGTAACGCAATCACAGTTAGAATAAAAAGTATAAAATCTGAAAAGGACAAGGATCTATTTAATTCACTTGACATTCTTAGTTTATTTTCATTTTGCACCCTCCATTTCATATGCATGTTTCATTTTAGTATGCATTATTTAAGTTTTCGCTATTAGAAATATTAGCAATTTCATTTTTACAGATTATTGCAGCATATTTTGAGAAAGCAATATTTTGAGTCGATTAATATAAAAATCAAGATAATATTATAGATATAGTATTTTTTTTACTTGAGGCATTTTAAGCATATCTCACACTCACATCACCGATCAAATCGTTATACGATTTATCCCTTCCACATTCGTTATTAGCCGTAAGTTGGACTCTTAGACTTCGCTTATACTCAGGTCTCGTATTGAAGAAGTTTTCGTGATCGTTTACTTGGTCTTATAATTTCGTCTTGTCAGATACGCTCCAGGTGAGTCGTGGCCCCTCCTACTTTAATACTTGATTTATACTCTTTTGGGGGAGATACATGCTTCGAAATATTTTACTCATTATCAACTATATGATTGTTTTGCGATACAATACTTCTATGAACACTATGAAAACTCTTATGATTTACCGTGAGTCGTGGCCCCTACTTTTAACTCTTGTTTTTATAACTCTTTTGGGGGAGATACATGCTTTAACTGTTTTAAGTTACTTATATAAAACTCTCATGATTTATTCAAAATCATCCACTATGCTTTACATGTTTGAATCATACTTGAAAAGAATACATGCTCATTATATGTGCAAATTGTCTGTTTATCTTAAACACGGAACTTGGAAGATAACATTTTTAAGCTACTTGATGTAATATGACACTGAAACTCATTGTATGCATTCATGTGACAAATGAATGTACTGCTACTTTAATATGATATTTCTACATTTCACTATAAATAATTGCCAAGACTAAAATTACGCATGATTCACCTATATTGCCTAAGCACACTTTATTGCCATAAAGTCCCTTGATCATGAGCCATTAATCACTGCGGTGAGCGCGAATATAGTGAACAGCTTCGAAACCTGTTAGAGGCTGACGACCTATCCCACTAAATACTGTGACGGAATGCCTACATGGTTAGTCGTATTTAGTCGCGATGCACTATATTTGAGAAAATAGGAATTGGCAAGTTACCTATTAACATGAGGGCCATAAAAACCCATCAGTAACCCTGGTGGGACACCGCCGTTTTACGGTACTCTGTTAACGTTTTGCGTGTCATGAGGCTTAGGGCAATATAACTTTATGAATATATGAATGTTTCATATATATCCTAGGATACAACTGTATCTAGAAGACCACCACTTAACACTGATAGATTTCAGACATTAGATTATTATTTCACTACGTGTTATGATTATGAATCCCGTACTTGCATTTTAATTGTTATCATATGTGATTTAAACGAGAACTCTACAAAAGACAACCCAAAATGCTTGGTATATCGATACATTTAAAAGCTGACTCAACAGTCTATATCGAGCGTATAACAACGTAGCTCATCTGCATTTATACCTGAACTTATGATTTTGGTGATCATACATGATTTACTTGTGAATTTTATACAACACAACTTATTAATTATTTCATGAAGGATTACTATTTATTTCGACAATCACTATACACCTTTCGAAGAAAGTTATTTTCTATAAACTCCACGAACTCACCAACCATTGTGTTGACGTTTTAAGCATGTTTATCTCAGGTAATTAACGGAGCAGGACAAGACACGGAGCGGGCATCTTATACTCTGATAAACAAAATGGTGTAAAATCAAATATGTCATTCTTTCCAAACTATTACATTTTCTCATAGGAATTTCAAATCGAATAATTCACTTTTGTATCAAAAATATTCTTTTGAATGACATATAACTTGCAAAACGCCCCCTTCCGGGCCGTTTTTCTGAAATTTAAACCTCGATCCTCACCGTAACACCCTAATTACTTTTCCGCTGCCACAAACCAAATTAGGGGGTGTTACACTTGCGGTATAAGGTACAGATATTCTACCCTTTTCAGTAAGGGTGTTTTCCCTCTCATGACTCATTGATCTTGATTCGTTTAAGATTCCATAATCCATTGCTACGTTCCCTTACACTTTGGTTCGTTTGTTTGATTCATTTTGACTTTGATGTTCGATATGACCCTTTTGCTTTGAGCCTCTATAATGATCCATTTGATATTCGTTCGTTACCTTGTGATATTAGTATTCGACTCACTTGATACTTCGAGGGTTCATTTGATTTTGGTAACTAGATGTGAAAACCTTTTTAATTATATCATGAAAATGTTTTGAGGAAAAACTATTCTTAAAATGATGTTTATGAAATATGTGCTACCACTTTTAATTGGAACTGAGCTAAGCTTTTATGAAAACTACTTTTAAAGACTACTTTTGTGAAAACCGTTATTAAAGATCATTTTTATGAAAAACATTTGATAAAGATTACTTTAAATGAACCATTTGATTTTGAACCTCCGATGATGACTTAGACTATTTGAACCTTTGCTTTGATATTGGGACTTTGACCATGATTCGATGACTTAGACTATTTGAACCTTTGCTTTGATTTGGACCTTTGACCTTTGACCCTTCAGTTTGATACCCGAGCCAAGTTCATTCCTAGCCATGAAGGTAACATGGCCGTGTCATTGATGCACCAATGACATGACTCCAGTGTGGTCGAGTGATGTTCCACACCGTCCCCATTTTGCTATGCGCGCTTTATTATTTATTATGGCCAATATTATTGTTCGGGGGGCGTATGGATGCATCCTAGGTTCGTGTTCGTATTAGTGGATTTAACATGATTTGATATTATATTATTGTTCGGTGACTGATGCATGGGTGCAATCCACGTCTTTCACAAGTTCGGGAGTTAGCTATTCCATTTGAAGAATGAGGACACCCCTCATATTATCTGATTATCTGAGAGGTCTCCCCTCTATATGATTATGAAGACATGGTTACTATATTTGATTTGTGTTCGGGTTCGTGGTGGATTACTGACCTACCCTTTTTCTTTCTTACTTTGTACTCTTTGACTATACCTTTGTAAACCCAATGCACCAAACTATACATGTTCGTCTTCTTTTGCTTTCGTTTTTGTTTATATATATCTGTCCACTGGGCTTTTTAAGCTCAGCCGCATTTCTTTCCCTGTGGCAGGATTTTAGTTGGAAGCTGGGTATGAGTGAAGAGACTTTTGGACTTAGAAGACCTTGATAGTTATTCTGAAGTAGAGACTATTAGAAGGATTTGCATTTGCAGACTTAGTATTTAGCTTTTGTTTCCTTTGTATCCTTGTATTTTCAGTATTTCATTTGTAACCTTTGAGAACCCTTGTATTACTGTTGATGTACGCTTTGTTTTGATCTGATATGAAACCATTATTATGACATCTTTACCCTTATCGGGTTAGGGTGTTACAATTATGGTATCAGAGAGACAGGCTGCGATTCGTAATACATTTACCCTTGGCCTGTGTAAGTTAGGACCACTAAGTTTTCCCTGTAGGCGCTCGTAAGACAACCTTTGAAAAATTTGCTTTAAGATTTCCCTATAGGAACATAAGTTTTGACCAGTGAGGAATGGGTAGACTATAAGGCATTTGTTTAAGTATCGTTGCTTCCGCATCACTCTGATTCGTGCCTTGCTTTTGGTTAGATCCTGTTGATACCACTTTTGGAAAGTGAAAGCTTATGCTTTGCACCACCTAAGATTTGAACCTGATTAAATCTTGAAGGTATTGAGAATTTCATAATAATTGCCTGAAACTATTTGATCCTCATCTTAAGATTTTGACTCTGATCTCTGATCCTTTCGTTAATCATTTTGACGCCTCTTCAGGCACTCTGAGAACCTCCATGGCAATGGCGTACTGGATATGTTTTGTTAATTGTCTTTTGTTTTTATAAGTATCTATGAATCTTCCGACACTATTTGATTTCGTTTCACCCATCTCTGTCCCTACGAGAAGTCTTGTGGTGTTTAACCACGAGTATAAGAATGTTTCCTCTCACTTTTGAACGATAAGTTTTGCTATGCTGATCTGTCTCTCTTTGGGTAGTTAACTTCGATTTTATTCTGATAAGGGATTGGTTGATTGGACATTCAAAATATTGACAACTATCCTCATATGTCTCACCTTTGGCGTTTGAAACAATTTTGAACTCCCTACCATGATTACCGATTGTTAAACTCTTGGCTATCACTATTACTCTGGAGACTCGTGTGTTACTTTCGTGATTATGAAGTTTTCCTAGAACCCATTTCGTACACCAATGAATGAACCTTATCTTGAGAGTTAATTGGCACCCTGAGTTTTCTGAATATGATTCCTGGTTGAACCACCAAGTTTTCCACCGGAGTGTGAAGTAGGATTTGACATGATACCGAGAGATTGTCTAGTTCACCAGGCGAAGATGTCTGTCGGATGTGTCCGGGATCATACCAGTCGGGAAGAGCAGCAACCGAAGACCAGGAAATGAGTTTGCTTAAGTGTATCTTCTGGGCGTGTTTCAGTTTCGTTCGCGATAAAGAAGGATGGTGACAAGGGATATATATTGATTACTAGAAGCTGAACCGTATTGCTGTTAGGAATCATTATTTCTCCACCCTGAAACGACTAGGTACCTGTTCAATTTCAGAGCGCGAAGTTTCTTTCAGATGGAAGTATAAATTGAAGTTATTCTTGAAATCGCCTTCCGTATTTGTAACGACTGCTATGACGGTTAGTGACGCTAATAGTACTAGCTAAAGCTCTGACTGTTTCGTGAATTTGATAAATAATGTTTTCTCGTGAGTACTTGGGCAAATGGTCATTGTATGACTTAATAGTACGTTCGGAAACGAGGAAGGGCATGAAAATCATCTTTGCACTTTATTAGGAAATTCGTCGATCATTTGTACATTCTGAGAGATTGATATTTGTAGAGACAACGATGTTCTTAATTGAGGATATCTCTTTAAATTCCGCAAGTTTTGAAAACTATCACCAAGTGGTCAAGACCGATGACAGAATGAAGAACTGAAACCTTTTTGAACTTTGCAGAAGAATTCTGGATGATGTTTACAAGTTGCGATACCATTGAGAAATTTCGTGAACCGAGAGAAACAGCTTAGTTTGATTGAGAATGGAGTTTTGGAAAAGCTGAAATAGAAATTAGCTTCCTTACCCTCGGGCGGAACAATTTTGGGATATTTCAGAAAGAGACTCGGTGATACTCCCTTGCTGCACAGAAAGTTTTTCGTATACATCAAGACAACTAGAAACATATCAGAAGAATTATTTCACTGCCTGACCTGGAGTTGACAACAACGGCGGCTACCCTGAAGAGTGAAGACATTCCTTACAAGGTAGAAGTGTTGGCGATGCAGAAGATCTAGTCAAGATGGCGAACATGGAACTGATGAAGACGTACAGTCTCACTTCCCTATTCATCTTGGTTGTACTAAGATGAATTGAGAGCGGAAGTAGACTGGACGATGAAAGAATTTAAAGAGCATGCCAGAAATTCACATTACTCCATCACATTCCAAGAAGAAATGCAGGAGGCTCGACGAACCAAACACAAGTTCCCTATTTTGGTTTCACTTCCCGATTGATGGACAGACGAAGACAGATTAACCAGACTTGAGGAGTTTGGATGTGTTGAATGAACGGATTTTTGAAACAGACCCTTTATGTTTGGAAGAATTGATTCTATGAAGGCCGAAGATTTTGGCGACTAACTTTCATTTCCGTTGACCCTCTTAAATTTCGTTATAAAGTAATAAGATCCTCTGATGATTTAAGTTTCCTAGAAGCATTTCAGTTCGTGTTCATTTTTCGTATGTTCGGTGATGGCTTTGTTTGAGAGATTTTGGCGAGTTGTGGAAGATATGATGCTTGTGACGGCGTACCTCACTTCTGCTAGGCAATCTGGGATTTTGATACTCTTGCGAATAGTTTTGTCTCCCCGCTTGACTATGACATTTGATCTTGTTGACCTTTGAGACTATAGAAGTACTAGGTGGATTAAGATAGGTTGTTTTGTGTGACAAATGGTAATTTTCACGTTGCTAATTAATATTATATGAGTATTAATTATTTTTAAGCTAAGCATTTCTGTGCGCATTTGCATGTTTTTGAGTATTTTTGAGCATTTTCGGGAGCTGTCCCAGCATACTGTAGCTTACAGTCACTGCAGAAAAGTTTATTTTTGTCAGTAAAGTTAAATTATCACATTTCTGATAGTTACTGACAAGTATTATAATTTACTGAGAGCTTTCTCGCATTTTTCTGAAAAACAACCGCACGCGCGAACCGACAGCACAGTACACATGGTAAAGGTCAAATAAATATATTTTTGAGTCAGTAATGACATTTTATTATATTTCTGACAAAAACGTGGTTAAAAACTTTATTTTACGTTATCGGGTCCAAAAAGGTCAAACCGGGACTTTACGGTAACTTTTTAACTTAAACCGACACACTATACACCAAATCGGGATCAAAACTATTTTCCCTCCTCCAAATAAGCCATATCCGGCCATATAGGCCACATCACACTCACATGGGACAAAACTTAACCATTATCTTAAATGTAATCTTAAATTACTAAAAATGGTGTTATACTTTTTTGATTTTTAGGATCTTATCCTTAAATGTTGCCTAAAATAAAATTTTGATCATCCTTTTTAGCCTTATGTGTACGCCACATTTAGCACACACAAACACATTTCTACAAAATTTTCTCTACAAAAGATCAAGATCAAGAGTGTTTGCAAAGAGTTTTGGGTAAATTAGAGTTGGAGTTGGGTTAAACTAGCAAAGTTTTTGGTGTTCTTGTCCTTCATATCACACGTACAAACATAAACCATTGTAAGGATTCACAAAACTTTTCTAAACTTACTTATCTCTTGTTTATATGGTGTATAGTGATGTTTAAAAGTGTTAAATGTATATGTTTTGATGATATGATAAAAGCTAGGGTTTGATCATTTACATGTAGTGCTCGACATTTATGGTTGTTTATGAGTTAATTAGTTGATTTCTTGCTTGTGTGGTAAATCTTGTTGCATATAGTGCTAGTTTGATGATACAAACACTAGTTACGGTTTTTACGTTAATTTAAGCACTATAATGATTTTTAAGGGTTATATATGGATCGACCCATGTTAAAAATAAAAGATTATTGGGGTTTTGAAAAACATAAAATTTTGGCTCAAGTGGTGAAATGGTGGAAAAATATAGCGAAGTACTTATTTAGTTTGGCTTATTTAATAAGCTATAAGTTACTAAAAATAATTAACTAAAAAGTGAAAATAAGTTGAGATGCTATATATAGTTTGAATGAACAGTAGAAAAGTCAAAGTTTGACTTTTGATTAAGTAGCTTAATTATTGGAGATTATTTGACAAGTATAAAGTGTATTTGGTAACTAAAAATAACTAATAAGTAACAAATAAATACAAATTGGGCTAAATAGATTTTGGGCCATAAAAACCTATTATTTTACTGTTGGGCCGAAGCCCATGTGAAATTTTGTAAGTTTGACTTTTTGACCAAACGAATGTATTGAACGAGTAAAATGATTTTTAGTAACGTGTCGATATATACGTTATAACTAAAAATGTGTTTTGGGTCAAAAATGGTAATTGGGCTTATTTTGATAGTTCGGCCCAATTAACAAAGAAAAATGATAAATTTGATTTTTGGAATATTTTCCGACTCGCCGAGGTTAAAAATGTTTAACGAAATGATAAATATAACGATAACTATTTTTGGACTTGTTTTGAGACGCTTAGTCTCCAAAAGGGTAAAAATTGACATTTTTCCTAAAATGACATTTAAATTGACTTTTGTTGACTTTTGAAGAAATATTGACTTCGCGTCGAAATTTAGTGTTATTACTTAAAGGTTAAGATAACGAACAATATAACGACGAATATATATATTCACGACACTTAACGTATATCACTAAAGTATTTTGCACTTATAACTAGTTAGCGAAGCATTTGAGTAAAGTTTGCAACACGTGAGATAAATGGAAACGTTGTATAAACGAACGGGTCATGCCCAAATTTTCTAAAAATCCAACACTTAGAGTATTTTGAGAAAATCCACAACTTAAGTAAACTTTATGAAATTACTTAACAAACTTGTTTTCCTTATAATAAATATTGCGACAAAAGTAATAAACGACGTTTCTAAATATAATAGTTTTTCACTAACTACATTATATTAACCACTCTTCAAAGCCATTTAATTAATCTCTATATATGAGAATTTAACTTAAGATATATATATATATATATATATATATATATATATATATATATATATATATATATATATATATATATATATATATATATATAAAGGTATGAGCAAATATATATATATATATATATATATATATATATATGACACTTGCACATTTAAATCGCGAATACTAGCACGGATGTTCCGTTACGTATTCTCACCATGCACTTTCACCATGAGCTACTCCCAAAGAGTTATAAAAATAAATTGTTTCGAAATATACTTTACCACACAGCAAGCAAGAAATACACGAGCACAGGTCAAACGTAAAACTTTTCAAATAAAGTAAAGACTTGAACCATGAATGATTTGCTAAGACTTACCGTACTAATTTAGGGTGCTGATCGGCGCGGTTGCATTATTTTGATTGATTGCTGAATTGCTGTAATTGAAAGGTGAGTTTATAGCCCCATATTTTTATACGATTTTTGGTTTTATAAGCTTGGGGTGAGAAACATGCAAAACTGTTTTCATGGACCAGAATTGAAGTTGCTTTTAAGATCACACTAGTATGCAGAAACCTAAGTTTGCTTAATCCCATTTTGTGCCCACTATCATCTGCCGTTAATTCCTGATGGGAAGCCGGTTGTTATAAATAGATCTATTGGGAGTGACGTCCCCGTTCGGTTGGCTCGGCATAGCCAAGGCGAACGTATACCATTCGGGTTTTTAGCCGGGTGTCTAGGGATTAACACTCGCGGGCACCCTTATTTATTTGCTAACGCTAGTCGTGCTGCATTGTCTTAGTTTCGGTAGGATGAGGCTTAGTGTTTGCATTACTGATAGTGTGTATCTGCTGAGTTGTTTTTACGATATTGCTATTGGTCCATGTGTGCTATTTATTTAAACCTATGAACTCACCAGCGTTAGCTGACTTTTAGCATGTTTTTCTCAGGAAACTGAGGTGCATTTAGCCGGGTGCAGTGGATGGCGTCGGTCACAATAAATGATGGAAATGTTTTTAATGCGTTTACTCTGACAACTGGACCTTTTGTTTAAATGGGATTTATTTTCATCTGAAATGGTTTTTATGTATCGCTACATGACTTGACTTATGTAATATATTTTAAAACGGATTTCAATCCGTTCACTATATCTTGTGTGATGATTATCAACCACGTAGCACCCCAAAGTGTATGCTTCCGCGAATATTGTGATTTTGGGGGTGTTACAGATTGGTATTCAGAGCCTAGGTTATAGAGAACGTGGTTTATAAAAACCTCAAACTATAACCGATTTTGAAAAACTTTCCATCATGACCGCCGGATGCCTGCCAGTTTAGCTTGCTATGATTTGAGCATTAGTTGTTTATTTGATTTGAGCATTGTTTGCCTTATTTGATTAAGTGTTTTTGGCATGCGATATGAGTATATTATACTAAGCATATATGATATAAGTAATTTCTATATACTTATACGTGTCACACTATATTTGTCACAGAACATGTCTCTCCTATTCGGCACACACTCCGAGGTGGATATTGATGGATTCACTTCTCAGACACAGCAGCCAGTTCCGTTCATGGATGACCCACTAATGGAGGTTATTCGTGTTGCTGCTCAGCCATCTATTCCAGTTCAGCCTGTACACACCACTCCATCTACCTCGCCGTATCTACACAGATCTACCACAGCACACCGTTCATCACCAGCTCAGTTGTACACCTTTGCTCAGCATGATTTCGATGCTCCACCTGTCAGACGTCGGGCATCATATAGGCGAGTCCGTGGACGTCGTCTTCAGTTATCTTCAGTATTGACTTCATCTCGTAGTAGGACCCGTTATGGTTATATGGGTACTCCTGCTGATTCACCACCTCAGTCACCTATGTTATCTCCAGATGATTCCCCACCTAGTCAGAGACGTAGGAGATCAGTGGAGACTTAGGTGGCGTTTGTTTATTCAGACATTTTATGTCTGAATCTGAATACCATGTCTGAATCTGAATTAGTGGTCCAAAAGTCTGAATATGAATTATTTTAGACTGTTTGTTTTTCAAAAACGTCTGAATATCTTTAATTTACCGTATTACCATTTAAAGGTTTAGCTAAACGGAACACGGGGTACACGGTTAATAATAATAACCCTTCTAATACATACATATAATACCAGCCACCCACTCATACTCTTTCTTATCTTCTTTGATTCTTTCTCTTTTCTTATATTCTTTCTCTTTCTCTGTAAAAGCTAGACTCATTTTTCTCAGTCAAACATCTTCCATCTAGATGAATAACATGCCTAACATGTCCAAACTTTTAAAGTACACGACTAATAGTCGATACTTTTATCAGGTCGTGTGTACTGTTTGTACTTCTTTTGAATCTGATATAGCAACATGCTTGTTGCTCGTGATCCTCGACTCATACTGTCATACATATAGGGTTGTGTTTGTTTTTCCCTCTTGAGTGGACTGATTCATCAACCAGCTGTAGCACAAGTTCAAGCTTAAATGGTGATGATGACCAAGTCGAACATGGTTTTAATCTCAAGAAGGGTTGTGTTTGTTTTTCCGGCGAGCGAGATGGGTTGTGTTTGTTTTTCCGGCGAGCGAGATGGGTGGAGAAGGCTGGGACATGCCAAAGGTTGAAGAAGAGCAGATAATAAAGTTTGGAGGATTGTTTTTTTTAAGGGTTGAAGATGAATCAGAGATCTTCAGACATATACCAAAGTCTAACTCAAATCAGAGCAAATCAGACAAATATACCTCTGAATCTGAATATAAAACAAACACGTAATTGTCTGATTACGTCTGATTCGGTCAGACTTCAGATGTAATTAGATGTTTTTTGGCAAAACAAACACTACCTTATTCTGATGAGGATGAGGGTCCAGTGGAGGATCCAGAGCAGGTTCAGGATGAGCCTACTCCTACTGTGACTGCACCTGTTGAGCACACTTCTATGGGTTTAGAGGATGATAGGGATAGGGATACTCCTATGGACATAGATCAGGTTAGGATGCCGAGGGATGGCAAGGGTATTATGGAGGATGTTCAGGGATTGTTTGAGGTTGGACAGAGCTCGAGAGATGCACAGATTCAGGGTTTGGATGATAGTCAGTGGTTAGACATTGCTTGTGATGTTGGCACGGGTGTACGTGCAGCTAGCCCAGAGTACACACCGTCATCTCCTTCCTTTATACCACCATCTCCGATGCCTACTCCACTCCCTTCACCAGTAGGTTCCCCACTTACAGAGCCTGAGCTTACTGAGATGGATCAGATCTGGATTCAGTTGACGAACCAGGCGAGCTTACTTGATGTTCATTCTGATCAGCTTGGGAGATTGGAGCAGTCTGAGCGTATTCAGACTGTGGAGAGGCGGATTGGGACTATTGATCAGGCAGCTTGTGTTTTGTTTGAGGAGTTGTATTCTGACCGTAGAGTGATGATTGGATTGAGGGCTAGATTGGATGCTTTAGAGAGGTTACATGGTAGGGAGCTTAGGGGTTTGGACTTTAGGGCCATTGGTTTAGGTAGAGGACAGCAGAGGATTCAGGGTATGTTGCGACGAGCTAAAGGAATCGATCGTACTCAGTGGCAGAGGATTGTGACCGCTGAGATTATCATTGGTTCAGTGATGAGGGAGAACCAGGAGCTTAGAGACCGTGTAGCCCAGCTAGAGACCACCATTGGAGGATTGACCCGAGCATTTGAGGAGCTACGCATTGCTAGGACCGACCATTAGATGTAGTAGCAGTGATGATGTATTCCTAGATGTAGTAGTAGTAATGATGTATTCCTAGAATAGTAGTAGTAATGATGTATTCCTAGATTCGTAGTAGTGATGATGTATTCCTAGGACTAATAGTATCTCCGTAGTATCTTAGAACTATCTATTGACGAGCTTGTAATTTTGTGAACCTTCATCTTACGATATATATAATAAGCTTAGTCTTTCTATCCGATTTATACTTTTCTTTCCTTCTTTCGTTGCTCCTCTGTGGTTGACTTTATTCTTGCATTTTGTTTTCGCTATTCACGTATCCGTATAACTTATTTTCCTTTAACCAAAGATCTCATTTATCGCCATCTTTTGTGATGCAGATAAATGGCACCAAAACGAAAGTCAACCAGAGCCACACGAGGACAACCCGCTAACACACCCATTCAGACAAGGTCAGTGAGGGGACGGACTGTTGAACCCACTGCCCCGATCAGAGTCACACGAGGATGACCTGCTAACACACCGGTTCATACAGCAGAGGAAGAGGCACCAACTAGGGCCGCAACTGCTACCCCAACAATGAATCAAGCAACACTGGATCAACTTGTTGCTGACCGTGTGGCAGCCGCTCTCGCAGCTGTGACCAATTCGACCACCAACACCGGAACATCTAAGCCAGTAACCAACAGTCGAGGTTGTACTTACGCTGAGTTCCGAAAAATCATGGTTGGAGGATTTGGAGGAACAGAAGGAGCCGTTGGTTTGACTAGATGGATTGAGAAACTTGAGACCGTATTTCATATCAGTGGATGTCATGAGAATGACAGGGTTAAGTTTGCGTCATTCACTTTCATGGATTCCGCTTTGACCTGGTGGAACAACTACATGAAGTCTGCTAATATGGAGGTTGCTTATGCCATGCTTTGGGAAGATTTTAAGGAACTAGTGATTAGGAAGTATTGCCCACGAAATGAGATTAAGAAGTTAGAAATTGAGTTTTGGAATTTGAAGGTGCAAAACAACAACATCGCTGATTGAAAGGTATATCGGTGGTTTGCCGAAATCCATAAGAGGTGATGTGATTACCTCGAGAGCTGTAGATCTTCATGAGACCATGGAGACGGCAAACAAATTAATGGATCAGGAACTGGAGGATATTCCAGAGAAGAGTACTGACCACAAAAGGAAGTGGGAAGATCACTCTAAGGGTAACAACAACAGCTCTCAAAACAAAAAGCAGAATGGAGGCAAGGTTTATGCAATTGGTTCAGGAGACAAGAAGGGTTATGATAAGAATACGCCTTTTTGTAACCGCTGTAAGTTACATCACAGGGGACAGTGCACTGTGAGGTGTAACAATTGCCAGAGGATAGGACACATAGCAAAGAACTGTAGATCAAGACCACTAGCCACAGCACAAGCAGCACCAGCCTACAACCGTAAGGCGGATGTCACCTGCTTCGGGTGTGGTGAAAAAGGTCATTATCGGAATGAGTGCAATAAGCCCCGAAACCAAGGAAACGGTGGTAGACCAGGGAACCAAGTGGCAATGATTAACAATGGGAATCAGGGAAATGAAGGAAGAGCTCGTGGAAGAGTTTATGCTGTAGGCCGAAGAGAAGCACACGACGACCCGAACGTGGTGACGGGTACGTTTCTCTTAAATAATCGTTATGCTTCAGTACTTTTCGATACGGGAGCAGATAGAAGTTTTGTATCAACCAATTTTAGTCCTTTACTTGACATAGCCCCGACCACCTTAGATAATGCCTTCGACGTAGAATTAGCAAACGGAAACCTAGAAAGAGTAGGTACCATCATCAGGGGTTGCACTCTAAACTTGTTGAATCGTCCTTTCAACATTGATCTGATGTCAGTGGAATTAGGTAGTTTCGACGTCATCATAGGAATGGATTGGTTATCGAAATATCATGCCGTCATCGTTTGTGATGAGAAAATTGTTAGAGTTCCCGATGGGAACGAAGTTCTAATTGTTGAAGGTGACCGTTCTGATCGTGCGCGTTCGTCAAAATTGGCAATCATCTCGTGTACGAAGATGCAGAAGTACATCGAGAAGGGATGTTATCTCTTTTTAGCTCATGTCACTGAAAAGAAAGAAAAGGAACCTGGAGAGAAAAGGTTGGAAGATGTGCCAATCGTAAGGGATTTTCCAGAGGTCTTTCCAGAAGACTTACCGGGACTTCCACCGGCCAGACAAATCGAATTCCACATCGAATTAGTGCCAGGAGCCGCGCCTGTAGCGCGAGCACCCTATCGTTTAGCACCAACGGAATTACAAGAATTGTCAGATCAATTAGCTGAATTATCTGGAAAAGGGTTTCATTAGACCGAGTTCATCGCCTTGGGGAGCTCCTGTTTTGTTTGTTAAGAAGAAGGATGGATCCTTCAGGATGTGTATAGACTATCGGGAACTGAATAAGCTAACCATTAAGAATAGATACCCACTCCCGAGGATAGACGATTTGTTTGATCAGTTGCAGGGATCATCGATTTATTCTAAGATAGACTTGAGATCGGGTTATCACCAACTTCGAGTTCGGGAAGAGGATATCCCGAAGACCGCATTCCGAACCCGATATGGCCATTATGAATTTCAAGTTATGCCATTTGGCTTGACAAATGCACCAGCAGTATTCATGGATCTCATGAATCGTGTGTGTAAGCCGTATTTGGACAAATTTGTGATAGTGTTCATTGACGATATCTTGATATATTCCAAGAATGAGCAAGAGCATGAGGAACATCTCAAGCTAATTCTGGAATTATTGAAAAAGGAAGAGTTATATGCTAAGTTTTCGAAGTGTGAATTTTGGATATCGACCGTGCAATTTCTTGGTCATGTGATCGATAAACAAGGAATTCACGTAGATCCTGCTAAGATTGAGGCCATTAAGGATTGGGCAACGCCCACAACGCCGACGGAAATCCGAAAATTTTTAGGACTTGCCGGTTATTACAGAAGATTTATAGAGGGATTCTCCAAGATAGCTAAACCGTTGACGAAATTGACTCAAAAGAATGTGAAATACGACTGGGGAAATGATGAGGAAGAAGCTTTTCTACTCCTTAAGGAAAAATTGTGTAGTGCGCCTATTTTAGCTTTGCCCGAGGGTAGCGAAGATTTTGTTGTGTATTGTGACGCATCATACAAAGGTTTGGGAGCCGTGTTGATGCAAAGAGAGAAGGTAATAGCATACGCTTCTCGACAGCTGAAAACCCATGAGAAAAATTACACAACCCACGACCTAGAATTAGGATCAGTCGTGTTTGCACTGAGAATTTGGAGACACTACCTTTATGGAACTAAGTGCGTAGTGTATACTGATCACAAGAGTCTACAGCATATATTGAACCAGAAGGAGCTGAACATGAGACAGCGCCGATGGTTGGAATTGCTTAGCGACTATGATTGTGAAATCCGTTATCACCCAGGCAAGGCAAATGTTGTTGCCGACGCCCTTAGCAGAAAAGAACGGATCAAACCTCTTAGGGTTAGATCGTTAGGGATGACGATTAATTCGCCACTTTCAGCAAAAATTCTTGAGGCTCAGGATGAAGCGCTCAAAGATGAAAACCGACCTAGTGAAAAGATTCACAGAATGCCAGAACTTGAGAATGGATTAGTAAGAAGATCCGATGGGATTTTACGTTATGGAGACAGGTATTGGATTCCATTGTATGGAGGAATTCGTGAATTTATTATGCACGAATCCCATAAGTCCAAGTACTCCATTCACCCAGGATCTGACAAGATGTATTTAGACCTGAAAAAGTTGTATTGGTGGCCAAACATGAAGGCCGATATAGCAGAATATGTCAGCAAGTGCTTAACGTGCTCGAAGGTTAAGGCAGAACACCAAAGACCGTCCGGTCTGCTTGTTCAACCTGAGATTCCGGAATGGAAATGGGAGCGCATTACTATGGATTTTATAACGAAATTGCCTAGGACATCGAGTGGTTATGACACGATTTGGGTAATCGTTGACCGTCTCACAAAATCAGCGCATTTTCTTCCTATAGCGGAGAAAATTGAGATGGATAAACTCGCGCGTTTATATGTTAAGGAAATTGTTGCAAGGCATGGTGTGCCTGTTTCTAAACTCGATATGAGTACGGCATATCATCCCCAAACGGATGGTCAGAGTGAAAGAACCATTCAGACATTAGAGGACATGTTAAGAGCCTGTGTAATTGATTTCGGAAACGGCTGGGATAGGCATTTGCCTTTAGTCGAATTTTCCTATAACAACAGCTATCACACCAGCATTAAAGCTGCACCGTATGAAGCACTTTATGGACGTAAGTGCAGATCGCCGATTTGTTGGGCGGAAGTTGGAGAGAGCCAACTTACCGGACCAGAGCTAGTCCATGAGACTACTGAAAAGATTGTACAGATTAAGAACCGAATGCAGGCGGCTCGTGACCGTCAGAAGAGCTATGCTGATAAGAGGCGAAAACCCCTTGAGTTTCAAGTGGGAGATAAAGTAATGTTGAAGGTCTCGCCATAGAAAGGCGTGATCAGATTTGGTAAGCGTGGAAAATTGAACCCTCGCTATATAGGACCTTTTGAAATCCTTGATAAGATCGGGCCGGTAGCCTACCGACTCGAACTGCCGTCTGAGCTCAGTGCTGTTCATGACGTTTTTCACGTCAGTAATTTGAATAAGTGTTTATCCGATGAAAGCGCAGTTATTCCTTTGGATGAAATCCAGCTTGATGAGAGGTTAAATTTTATTGAAGAACCGATTGAAATCATGGACCGGGAAGTGAAACGACTAAAGCAGAGTCGTATCCCAATTGTGAAGTTCTGATGGAACTCTCGCAGAGGCCCCGAATACACCTGGGAGCGAGAGGACGAGATCAAACGAAAATACCCTCATCTTTTTCCGAAAACCAAGAGTGACGTCAATTGAAATCCGGGACGGATTTCCCGATTAGATGGGGAGACTGTGACAAATGGTAATTTTCACGTTGCTAATTAATATTATATGAGTATTAATTATTTTTAAGCTAAGCATTTCTGTGCGCATTTGCATGTTTCTGAGTATTTTTGAGCAATTTTGGGAGCTGTCCCAGCATACTGTAGATTACAGTCACTGCAGAAAAGTTTATTTTTGTCAGTAAAGTTAAATTATCACATTTCTGATAGTTACTGACAAGTATTATAATTTACTGAGAGCTTTCTCGCATTTTTCTGAAAAACAACCGCACGCGCGTACCGACAGCACAATACACATGGTAAAGGTCAAATAAATATATTTTTGAGTCAGTAATGACATTTTATTATATTTCTGACGAAAACGTGGTTAAAAACTTTATTTTACGTTATCGGGTCCAAAAACGTCAAACCGGGACTTTACGGTAACTTTTTAACTTAAACCGACACACTATACACCAAAGCGGGATCAAAACTATTTTCCCTCCTCCAAATAAGCCATATCCGGACATATAGGCCACATCACACTCACATGGGACAAAACTTAACCATTATCTTAAATGTAATCTTAAATTACTAAAAATGGTGTTATACTTTTTGGATTTTTAGGATCTTATCCTTAAATGTTGCCTAAAATAAAATTTTGATCATCCTTTTTAGCCTTATGTGTACGCCACATTTAACACACACAAACACATTTCTACAAAATTTTCTCTACAAAAGATCAAGATCAAGAGTGTTTGCAAAGAGTTTTGGGTAAATTGGAGTTGGATTTGGGTTAAACTAGCAAAGTTTTTGGTGTTCTTATCCTTCATATCACACGTACAAACATAAACCATTGTAAGGATTCACAAAACTTTTCTAAACTTACTTATCTCTTGTTTATATGGTGTATAGTGATGTTTAAAAGTGTTAAATGTATATGTTTTGATGATATGATAAAAGCTATGGTTTGATCTTTTACATATAGTGCTCGACATTTATGGTTGTTTATGAGTTAATTAGTTGATTTCTTGCTTGTGTGGTAAATCTTGTTGCATATAGTGCTAGTTTGATGATACAAACACTAGTTACGGTTTTTACGTTAATTTAAGCACTATAATGATTTTTAAGGGTTATATATGGATCGACCCATGTTAAAAATAAAAGATTATTGGGGTTTTGAAAAACATAAAATTTTGGCTCAAGTGGTGAAATGGTGGAAAAATATAGTGAAGTACTTATTTAGTTTGGCTTATTTAATAAGCTATAAGTTACTAAAAATAATTAACTAAAAAGTGAAAATAAGTTGAGATGCTATATATAGTTCGAATGAACAGTAGAAAAGTCAAAGTTTGACTTTTGATTAAGTAGCTTAATTATTGGAGATTATTTGACAAGTATAAAGTGTATTTGGTAACTAAAAATAACTAATAAGTAACAAATAAATACAAATTGGGCTAAATAGATTTTGGGCCATAAAAACCCATTATTTTACTGTTGGGCCGAAGCCCATGTGAAATTTTGTAAGTTTGACTTTTTGACCAAACGAATGTATTGAACGAGTAAAATGATTTTTAGTAACGCGTCGATATATACGTTATAACTAAAAATGTGTTTTGGGTCAAAAATGGTAATTGGGCTTATTTTGATAGTTCGGCCCAATTAACAAAGAAAAATGATAAATTTGATTTTTGGAATATTTTCCGACTCGCCGAGGTTAAAAATGTTTAACGAAACGATAAATATAACGATAACTATTTTTGGACTTGTTTTGAGACGCTTAGTCTCCGAAAGGGTAAAAATTGACATTTTTCCTAAAATGACATTTAAATTGACTTTTGTTGACTTTTGAAGAAATATTGACTTCGCGTCGAAATTTTGTGTTATTACTTAAAGGTTAAGATAACGAACAATTTAACGACGAATATATATATTCACGACACTTAACGTATATCACTAAAGTATTTTGTACTTATAACTAGTTAGCGAAGCATTTGAGTAAAGTTTGCAACAAGTGAGATAAATGGAAACGTTGTATAAACGAACGGGTCATGCCCAAATTTTCTAAAAATCCAACACTTAGAGTATTTTGAGAAAATCCACAACTTAAGTAAACTTTATGAAATTACTTAACAAACTTGTTTTCCTTATAATAATGTTGCGACAAAAGTAATAAACGACGTTTCTAAATATAATAGTTTTTCACTAACTACGTTATATTAACCACTCTTCAAAGCCATTTAATTAATCTCTATATATGAGAATTTAACTTAAGATATATATATATATATATATATATATATATATATATATATATATATATATATATATATATATATATATATATATATATAAAATTAATCTCTATATATGAGAATTTAACTTAAGATATATATATATATATATATATATATATATATATATATATATATATATATATATATATATATATATATATATATATATATATATATATATATATATGACACTTGCACATTTAAATCGCGAATACTAGCACGGATGTTCCGTTACGTATTCCCACCTTACACTTTCACCATGAGCTACTCCCAAAGAGTTATAAAAATAAATTGTTTCGAAATATACTTTACCACACAGCAAGCAAGAAATACACGAGCACAGGTCAAACGTAAAACTTTTCAAATAAAGTAAAGACTTGAACCATGAATGATTTGCTAAGACTTACCGTACTAATTTAGGGTGCTGATCGGCGCGGTTGCATTATTTTGATTGATTACTGAATTGCTGTAATTGAAAGGTGAGTTTATAGCCCCATATTTTTATACGATTTTTGGTTTTATAAGCTTGGGGTGAGAAACATGCAAAACTGTTTTCATGGACCCGTATTGAAGTTGCCTTTAAGATCACACTAGTATGCAGAAACATAAATTTGCTGAATCCCATTTTGTGCCCACTATCATCTGCCGTTAATTCCTGATGGGAAGCCGGTTGTTATAAATAGATCTATTGGGAGTGACGTCCCCGTTCGGTTGGCTCGGCATAGCCAAGGCGAACGTATACCATTCGGGTTTTTAGCCGGGTGTCTAGGGATTAACACTCGCGGGCACCCTTATTTATTTGCTAACGCTAGTCGTGCTGCATTGTCTTAGTTTCGGTAGGATGAGGCTTAGTGTTTGCATTACTGATAGTGTGTATCTGCTGAGTTGTTTTTACGATATTGCTATTGGTCCATGTGTGCTATTTATTTAAACCTATGAACTCACCAGCGTTAGCTGACTTTTAGTATATTTTTCTTAGGAAACTGAGGTGCGTTTAGCCGGGTGCAGTGCATGGCGTCGGTCATAATAAATGATGGAAATGTTTTTAATGCGTTTACTCTGACAACTGGACCTTTTGTTTAAATGGGCTTTATTTTCATCTGAAATGGTTTTTATGTATCGCTACATGACTTGACTTATGTAATATATTTTAAAACGGATTTCAATCCGTTCACTATATCTTGCGTGATGATTATCAACCACGTAGCACCCCAAAGTGTATGCTTCCGCGAATATTGTGATTTTGGGGGTGTTACATTTTGCTTACGACTCGAGATAAAGTATGATCATCATGAAGGCATATTTATGTGGTGCTAGTATTATGACGCCTGATCAACGTGATAATACTTACACCATATAACGTGCACTCATTGTGGCCATAGGATATCTTGGGGAGTACCTAAGAAGTTTAGAATTTGATCTCCGTTGGATTATCCATGATTAGTGAGACTTTAGGTTCATTCTACCTATGCGTATACTCTGCCTTTGTTCATTAGATATCTGGATGAGTTTGAATTCTCGTTTTGCATTATGTTGACCTCAGTTATGAATCTTAAACTCTTTGTAGAGCTCTCTACTGTTGATACAGTTAATTTGATTTGAAATCTTGTTCGCATTCCGTATGAGCTTTCCAGAAAATTCACCTATCATCCATTTTATATTGCATGGACCTATTGATCAGAATCAACCTAACTTGTCTCCTTATGAGGAATTTGAACCCACCTTGTTTTGATTGAGTCATGAGAAACTATTTGGTTTGAAGATCCTTTTTGAACCTCCCCGGGCATGGGAATGTTTGTGACGATCTTTTGCGATTTGCTACGACTTCGTCTAACCTTGCGACTTCAAATTTCAAGGACGAAAATTTTCTTTTAGAGGGGAAGAAGTTTTAAAACCCAAAATTTCAAAGGGATAATTACTAAAATAACCCGATTGCCCAGCTGCTAAGAGTATCTATCCCGGTCTCAAAAAATTCCCCCCTTAGCCCAGGGCAACTCGTATAATCACGTATTGTACGGTAGTGTATTTTGGGCAACTTTTATTTGTTGGGCAACCGTATACTTTACAGATGGTTTTTTGGTCATTTCAAAAATTTTACACTATTCTGCTTTCATTACTGTTCATACCGTATTCGAAAATAAAATTTTAAAAACAAACAGCATCTCCTCTATACACTTCTTCCCTCCATCTCGTTTCACAGTCACGGTAAAAAAAAAAATAAACTGGGTTTATGTTCGCGCTTGTTTATCTTGTTACACTATTATTTCAATCTCCAATCTACTACCATTGTTTTCCCTGATTGTCATCTGAAAACAGAGTAACTGTTCATTGAACAGTGTTCCAATAAAATCTTTTAACACCGTCGATTGTTTGTTTGATTAGAAAAAATGTGGTATAATATGGTATGTACAGCGTATTACGAATCTTTATTACATTTGTTTTGTATCGTTATTGATTTTTGTTTATCTGGTATAATATAGTGTTGTTTGTTTGTTTATGCATTTATGTGGATTATGATTTGATTTTTGTTTTGGGATGTATTTGATAAGCCACGATTTTGGGTTGTATCTGATACGCCATGCCTGATTCAAATAAGGTCATAAGCAAAACACCCTATTCTTATGGTCCAACACTAAGTGGTTGTAGTTAAGTTGTAATCATCTGAACTGTGTATGATAGTGTTTACGCTGGCTGTATACATGTGTTCAAACTTATTTTGTTATGAATTGTATGTTCTGAGTTAACATATTTTTTCCTTTTAGGACTATGAAGCTAAAGTAATCATTAGTAGCAAACTCAACTACTTTTGGTTGATAAATCGGAAATTAGACGCAAAACGACGGAACTTGTTTAGGAGTACATGCTTTGGAAAATGGTTGGATTTGTTATACTTTGAACATGAAACACACGTCATTGACTATATGGTACGGAAACAAAGAAGAGTGGACGAGTCTCATTATGATATGCCCTTTATCTATTACCTAGATGGACATACTCTGCATTTTGGTCGTCCTGAGTTTTGTCTAATGACGGGGTTGCGGTTTGGAAGTGTGAGCTTTGAGTTATACACTTCTGGTGCTCTCAAATTTCGTGATAGGGTGTTTCCTGACAAGCGAGGTTTGATTGTAACCAACTTAGACCTTATTGGTGTCATCGAGGATGAAGAGCAGTTTCGCAAGCTATGTGATGAAGACGCAATACGGATATCTCTTTTGTTAGTCTTAGAGGTGATCTTTATGGGTCGTTTATTGACATCCCAAGTTGATGACACATTGATGAGGTTGGTTGAAAACCTAGAAGCTTGGAATGCATTTCCGTGGGGTGAACATATTTGGACCCATTTATATGGCCAAAATCTGTTCCGACCTATACTTTGTCTGGATTTGTATTTGCTTTCCAGGTTTGTATTTATTTTTATTAATAATATATTTTTCAGCCGAACATTTTGATGGACTGATTGATATGTTTGTGTTTTACAATTTGTTTAGATTTGGATACTCGAGTCTTTTGAAAGATCTGAACGTTGGTGGAGTAAAGACCCTAATGTGATTCCAAGAGCTATTGCATGGTCTATGAAGTCACCATTCAAAAGAAGCGACCGTTCCTACCTTTTTTCAGAGGTCACTATTTTTTTCTATTTGTATTTACGTAAAATAAATTGTTGAATCCCTGTTGAGCAATGATCTTTTTTTTTTCTTGAATTGAAACAAAATTAATCACTACGCCGAATATAATGAATAATCTTAAGGAGAGCAATGAACACACATAGGTAGGAGCCTGTTATTTTTGTACTATCCCTTATGCTTCTTTCTAAGTTGCAGAACCAAACTTGTAGGATCGACGCCTTGATTGATCTTTGAGCCAATAAAAATCTCTGTATGACAAACTTATATTTATGCGGAAACTAAATATAAGATTGTGAAGAAGACAATGAGTAATGAACTATGATCCTGTATGGATCTTTTATTAACTTTTGTATTCCATTACCAAAACATATATGAAACTCTAAGCCGTATGTTTATTTTATAGGCAAGAAACCCTAATACGACTTTTACGGAAACGTGTGTAGACATAAACACAAATCTCTTCCTAGAATAACTGTAACTAACATACTAAAAATAAGCAACGACCAGCAGCAATAAACACTGCCAGCAGGAACACACCAAAGCTACCAGCAGGATTGCACTTGCGCAGCAGCAAGATTAAGTAACCAGAAGCAACATCTTTAAAGCAAACATTTCCAGCAGCAACCTCTATATAAAAGCAGCAACATAATATAATCATCTGCAATTAAGCTGGTTACCATGTAATTCTCTTGATCTTGACTGCTACTATGACAATGTGTACATCAAATCACTTAAGTTTCATACTATTCTCATCACTTCCAGGTGTGTTAACTCCTGTGAGAGGTGAATCATTGAAAATTAATGGATTTGATGTCTCTTTACCAATAGCCATCACTACTGGAGTAGCCAATGTTTTTGTGTGTAAGACCATGGTACATTGATAACCATATGATTTTTAGTAAATCATCAACTATAAACGGATTTGACTTGTCTTTACCTGTAGCCGTTTGCTCAGGACTAGCCAATTCTTGGTTACAGCAGAACCTTGGTGAATTGAGTACCAAATATGGTTTTCAAACTGCCTTTACCACAAGCCATATGCATGTGGGCTAGCCAATTCTTAGGAAACCCAAAAGGGTAAAATCCATGGTGAATTGAACACCATTTCAACTCTCAGTTCTTAAACATGGGTGAGTTGAAGTACCCTAATAGTTTTGAGCAAACTATCACAGCTATAAACGGATTTGAGGATCACACCAGAGCCGTACCCTCATGGTGAGCCAACTTTTCCTTGTCTGCTAGACATGGTAAGTTGAATACCATTTGTTGTGTGGTTCAAGAACCAACACTGTACCTGCAAGTGGTGCCCTCAAAACAAACAAGTTTGCAAAATAAACTAAATACGAAGATTTTTATAATTTTTTTAATTTTCTATTTATTTATTTAATTATTTTTGAGTACTGAAAGAAAGAAAAGAAAATTATACAACAACAAGAAGAAAATAAGCCTCCCCTTAGGCTTATACCAAAATCAAACAGATCAACCTTTGGTAGTGGCAATTTGATTTTTGATAAATCTAACCAATTGTTCAGCTGTGGTCATATCATTCCCAACAGCCATTTTGCTGACCTTCAACTTACTTTTAAGCATTCTTTCCATCAGCTCTACAGACAAAGGATACTGAACATCCGCAAACATAAATAACACCTTATTAGAGATGGTTTCAAGGACATGAACATTAGAAGGAGAATACAACCTCCAACTATGAACTCTCCAAGACTGTTGATCAGACCAAACATTACAAGAACCTCCTCCCACTTGAGAATCCATTAAAACTTTCAAATCACCCCAAAGGTGAAGACCAAACCCAGAAGGCTTATTAGATTCATAATACTGTTCCACCATTCGATACAAGTTAATCAAATCTTTTTTGGTCACCAAATGCAGAATCTCCCGAAGAAAGATGAACTGTTTAATTTTGCCATCCAGTGTGAACAACATATTGACTTCCCCTCCAGGTATAGTCACAACTTGCCAATGAGCAATATGACCACACAAAAGAGAGGAATAATCTTCAGATTCACTCTCTGAAGCCAACTGAATAAACTCCTCATCATCCATTTCTGCAATAGATTCAGCATAATGCTTCTTAGCATGACTCTTTTTTCTGGTGCTGGGAGTAGAAGAGGATGACTGACACTGAGCAGTTTTAGCAGTTTCAGGAGCAGCGGAAGCTTGGTGATCAGCAGGAATAGAAAACTTTTTTCTTGAGAGTGAGGAAGTATCAAGGACAGAGACATCACCAGAAAGGTCAGCAGAATCAGTGACTTTAAATCTCTTGGAAGAAGGTTCTTCCAATGAAGATGAAGGCTTGGCTGGAAAACCTTTCATGATCCTGTCATAGTACCTGTCTAGGTCTTCATCTGACATATTCCTCACCTGAGTCATAGTCCACCCAGAAGAACAAAATTGAATACTCTGATTCTTGACAACTTGTCTCTTAACATTTCTCATTTCTGCATATGTAAGAGGTTTATTCCTTTTATCCTTGGCTTTGAGTTCTGCAAGAGCCCTTGTCCTTTGCTTTGTCAATGCAGCCATTTTGGCAGGAAAATCATCATCTGAGATATCAATGCCCAAAATTTCCTTGGCCAGGTTAGGATTGGCAGCCACTTGAGAAGAAAGATGCATCCAATCTGCTTCAGAATAATGTAAAGAAGCAGCAGCCAACTCTTTTTGTCTTTCTGGAGGCAAAGTGGTTGTAAAAGGTCTATCAGTCGTTGCTAAATATGCAGCATGAAGCTGCTTAGCCATGGCTTCCCCCATCATGTCATCTTCATGGTTTTTAAGCAACCTTTCTTGCTCAGCCCTTTCTTTATCAGAGACCAAACCCCCAAGTTCATCCAGCATTGCAGGAGTAGGATCAGATACAGCAGGAATGGGAGTGTCACTTGCAGGGGCAATGGTAACATTACCAGTAGCAATGGAGGAGCTACCAGGTGGATCACTATGAGGCTTAGGATCAGCTTTATCAATTCCAGCTGGATCAATGACAGCAGGAATAGATTGACCGTTAGGGGGAACGATAGTACTACCAGAAGCAATGATAGAACTATCAGCAGCCATGGCTTCCCCCATCATGTCATCTTCATGGTTTTTAAGCAACCTTTCTTGCTCAGCCCTTTCTTTATCAGAGACCAAACCCCCAAGTTCATCCAGCATTGCAGGAGTAGGATCAGATACAGCAGGAATGGGAGTGTCACTTGCAGGGGCAATGGTAACATTACCAGTAGCAATGGAGGAGCTACCAGGTGGATCACTATGAGGCTTAGGATCAGCTTTATCAATTCCAGCTGGATCAATGACAGCAGGAATAGATTGACCGTTAGGGGGAACGATAGTACTACCAGAAGCAATGATAGAACTATCAGCAGCAACACCAGTGGAAAGATGACCAACAGAAAGGTCTTGAGTACCAGAAGAAGTAGCAGCATCAACATGAACAGAAGAATCAGCAGTAAGAGCTGCACTCCTAGATACATCATCCACATCATACTTCTTCACTAGTCTCCTTTTGTACCTGCTCCTTGTACTAATGACTGGAGACTTGGCGGAAATTTCCGAACTTGCTTTGGCCAACAATTTTAGAGGGTCCAAATTCAAAGCAGCCTCAACCTCTTCTGAGTCAGAAAGCACAGCTTTTCTTTTCTTGCTCTTTAACTGATCTTCCAAAGTTGCAACTCTATCAACCAACTTATGGATTGTATAATGAAAATTCTCTTTTGTTTCCTTCACTTCCTTTTCCAAAGCAATCACCTTGTCTCCAAGCTCCTTTTCGGTGTCATGTAACGCAGACTCCAAATCTGCAATTTTCTGCTTATACCTGTCAACTACAGTTGACACAGAGGTGAGAGCATCAAGATTCTCAGCTGCACCAGTACCTGTGGTGTGATGAGCTTCGTTGGATCTGGGTGGAGACACATGAGAATCTCCACCAATATTGGTTTCAAACTCAAAAGGCTGCCTAGATGGACTAGGATATGATACCCTGGATGAGGAAGGAACATCAACAGAAGGCATAACTGAGGGTGTTGGTTTGTCAACATGAGGCCCTACAGGTGTGGTCTGGACTATAGGCTCAAGTGGGTCAATAGGTTCAGGTGAGGGCGCCCTGGGAGATGGTGGTAACTGGGCTTCAGAAGCATTGGATGCACTTGCACCAGCAGCATCTGATGCCCCAGTACCAGCAGGAATGGGTGGATTAGCATCAGCAGCATTGACTACTGCATCACCAGCTGCATCAGCTGCACCACCAGCTGCATTAGCTGCTCCAGCAGGTTCACCAGGCAACATAGCTGGTAAAAGAGGCATATGGTCTCCCACAAATCTAGTCTTCATAGTTGCAAACAATTTAGCAGTCAACTTAGGCATGATCCTAGGTAAGGGGTCAGTGGTCTGAACACCTACAATGATTTGTAAGAATCTAGGGTACATGAGGAATTTGGTTTTAACTTTATCTATATTCCTTATCATTCCCTCAAATATGTATTTAGACCAATTGAATACCCTCCCATCAGACAAACAAATAAGGGCAGAGGCAATGTGACTACCAAATTGATCCCACCCACCAGACTTTTTACTAAGGCATTGCAACAAAGTGTGAATAAGAAACCTCCATTGAGGTGAAACCTTCTTCTTTAGAAATGTAAAGTTACCAGCAATTGGATACCCTATTGCTTCCATCCCATCTAAAATCTGCTGCTCAGATAAGTCATACAGCCCATTCTCATCATTTAGCTGAAGATGAACTCGAATAGACTCCTCAGTAATAATGTGTTCTTGCCCATCAATCGTTGCAACTATCTCCTGAGGTCTTCCCACAATCGTTCGAACAACAGCAGTATCCCAAAATTGGCGCACCAGTGAGTCATATACCACCATTGGGCAATGAGTAATAGCAAACCTAAGAGAGGAACCTCTTAAGAAGGAAAGAATCTGATCATATCCTTCACTTCGATCAGAAGATTCAAGAAATCCAACTTTGTTGTGATCTTCTTTGTATTCAAGGGTTGCCATAGTGTTGAATCAGGGATTGAGATGTGCAAATAAGAAGGAATGAGATGTGCAATTGATTTGAGAGACTGAGGTTATTTTGGGAGAGGAATTTAATATTTAGTTCGTGAATACGGTTTCCAAATTTAGCAGCTTTAAATTCTAAATTTCTCGCGTAAACTTTGACCAATTTGAATTTAATTTATTCTCAAAATTAATCCCCCAAATTGTTAAACGTCCGCAGCAATGAAGTCAACCAGAGTACCTTTGAATAAAAAACACTACCAGCAGCAACGTTAAGTCAACCGGCAGCAATGAGATGGTCAATCGGCAGCAATGAATGATGTGTGACAAACGTCAAATCCCCAATTATATTTATTATTATATACATATATATATATATATACATATATATAAAGAGCAGGATTTGTGGAGCTCCATTTGATCGACACGTGGCTACGTAATTAAACGAAACATGTCCCTATTGACTTAAAGATGAGAAGCCACGTATAACATTGCTGGAGACATTCTATTGGTTGTGTGGATGTGGGCTAGTAGAAAATGTTTGGGCCGAAAGAAAAGGCTAAAGGGGCCTGTTTTGAAGGCAACATTTTTACTAATATTTTATGCATATGTTTCCGAGTCCACCATCTATGTATTATATAGAGAATAAATAATTTTAAAAAAAAATGTATATAAATAAATAAATAAAAGGGCGCTCTGTATATCTCCATTTGATCGACACGTGGCTAAATAAATTAAAATAGGCAACTTTATAGTGTGTATCTCCTAAAAAATAGGCAACTTTATAAAAGGGATAAAAATCTAGGTACCGTGAATATAACACATGCCTTTATAAAATTGGGCAATAAATTATATTGGCTTTCCAAAAAAAAAAAAGTTATAGGCAGTTGAGCAAACTATCCACATTTGGAAATTTCAGTCGATACTCGCAACAAGTTGAACTTGGATAATTTGTGTACCTTTCCAAGACTTTGAAAAGACAAGACAATTCACTTAATGTCTAGTCCAACATGCAAGGTAGGCACGCCAGCTACAAGTTTAGGCACGTGGCCAGACGAAAGAGTCAGCCAACGTCACTGTTCACACGTGAAACTACAGTGTTTCCTCTTCTATAAAAGGTTTTTACAACGAATGAAGGCGCAACCAACCCCGCAAAAAACAATAAGGACATCTAACACACACAATCACAACCGTTTTAGAGAAGTTGAAGATGTTATCGTTCTTTTACGACTGGTTCCTGAATAACAATATAAAGTTGCTTACCATATATTATAACCACGGTCTTCACTCAATGACAAAACGTCATTTGCTAATGATCATCATTTACATACTCGTTTATTCAAGCATGTACTCACACATTAAGTGGGTTACCATGCAGCGTCAAGAGGGTCATCTCACGGCCCACACATGTTCTTAAATGACTACTAATAGCACTTAGTCGTTCTTAAATGATGACTAATAACTCTAAACCATAACGCTCTACAATCTAAACTCCCATCCAGTGAAGTAGACTCCCGTTGGCCATCAAGGGTCTCGTTAGAAGAATCAAGGCTCTCGTTGGCATCAAAGTGGTATCACGAAAAGGGAGATGGATAATGAGAAGAGCCCACGCTACTAGGGAGATACAGGGGCAATTCATTGCATAGAGTTAGGACCCGATAAAGCTAAAAAGGCTCCTACAACATCAAACAACAAATGATTAAAATGATGCCTTCAATTTTTTTGCAGGCCTGACATGGAAAACTTGTAACCATACTAAGTGGTATATACACTTCTTTTAAGCGAATTCTCACCCAAAACACCACATTATTTCGTAGTGTAACTTTTTTATAAAACATTGTTGTGTACTTTATTTTTAATTTCGTAGGTTTTAATTTTTTTTTTCTTTCTGTTTTGTTCTTTTATTTATGTTATTTGTTGTGTATTTATTTTTAAAAATTCAACGTTTGCTTCCATTTTATAAAGACGTTAGTAAACGATTGTTTGCAAAGTAGAAACAATAAATATATGAACTTGTGTTGAGCATTTACAATGGCAAAAGTCTTTAATGACTTTTTGCATTTAATGCATTAAATGATGCTATAAAAAGGTTTTTGCAAAAACCTATCACTCCAATGCAACAAATTACCCTATCACTTTTTGTATTTAATTATATTCCATATAAATTACCCTTACGTATTTATATTTTTACAAAATGATTTTCAAAAAACATAAATCAATTTTCATATCGTTGTGTATATATTTACTTTTAAAATTTGGCAAACTTATAAAAAACGTTATGCGGTATTTAAAAAATGGGCAACTTTAAAACGGGTAACTTTAAATGAAAGTTAATGGTCACTATATAATTTTTTTTATATTTTTTTTTATTATTTTTATTTTAAACTTTTTTTTTGGGTTGTGAAATAAAATAAAGTTGAAGTACTTTTGTGTACTGTATGAAGCGCAACCTACATGGGAAAATTATGCATCGTTTTAAAAACTGGGCAACTTACAAAGGATGGTCAACTAAAACTGAGCATCATAAAAATGACTATACTAAATTGGGTAAATTGGTAGTGCCATGTCATAAACATTCTACTGCTGGTAGGCTAAATGTTCAACTGCTTGGTTTAGTTGTTACATGGCCGCCATAACCAATTTTGTTGCCATCACTCGAAAGAACAAACAATATGTTGTTTAAGTATCGACGTTTAATTGGTTTGTCTTTTTGTTGTACAATTCATGGATAAAACAATCAAAATTAATTGGACAACTTAAATAAATGGGCAACGTAAAATGGTGGTGGTTTTACAACTTGGGCAACTAATAATGGGCAACTAAATATGTGATGCTGCTGGTAGCTCTTCCATTTGGACAACTTAAATAAATGGGCAACGTAAAATGGTGGTGGTTTTACAACTTGGGCAACTAATAATGGGCAACTAAATATGTGATGCTGCTGGTAGCTCTTCCATTGCTACTGGTAGTGACACCCTTGCTCCTCTGGACGTATTCTTGCTTGGTTTTTTTATGTGATAGTCATGAAAAAGAAAATTAACAATTGGTAAAGGTACCTACTTTCTTTTGCAGGAAATTAAAAATAGTTACAATTAAGCTCCTTCGTTATGTCACGAATACATGTTATCTCCATTCAATTAGAAAGAAAAGTAGGCAACTTTCCCACTTTTATACACTAGTCATCATTTCCCCATAACTAATTACTAAATGCATACAAATTAAAGGAAACTGCAAAGTTAATACACTTATGGTAATCATATCCTATTTTTAATGATGTTGATTAGGTACAAATGAGACGGGAGCTTGAATCTGTTATCTTCACTTGTAAGTAGCTTTTTCATTGCAAATCAACCGGATTTTAACCTAGCCGGCACGAATGTCCTTTGTCCTTCCGGGCAGGGCAGCAACAAGGATGAGAAATAAGGGATTTTTATCCTCTTCCCAACCATCTGTCCCCCTTTAATAGCCTCTGATGATCCACCATTTTTCCCTTCAAATATGGTTATTACTGAGACTAACCATATTACACCCTTGGATGTTCCACTCTCATAAACTTACATGGAACTAAGTTCCCAACAAGATTCCACCAGTATTTAACAACTGGTGGTGCTGAGGGGGAGTGAAGGAGAAGCTTGTGGATAGGCAGTTAGAGCAAATCCTCGCACCAGAAAGGTTGAATGTAACTTTCTCGTTTAAGGAGACACTCGACAACAACATGCAGGGGATTTGGATGTTAGGGTTTTGGTAGAGGATGATGGTTGTATGTTATTAGCCGTCATTTAAGAACGGCTAAAAGTTATTAGCAGTCATTTAAGAACGGATCTAGATCATAAGAATGATCCACCCTGTCTGAGACCATTTGTAGGGCCGCTTTAAACTTGTGCAACTGGTGAATTAACAAGATATACATGAACACGTGCCGTTTGGACATCGAAAAGACAACGACTCTATGATGCATGCTGGGAAAAATTACAAGGTTACTCCAGTGAGAGCCGATTGAAAGTTATTAGTAGGCTTGGGTTGAGAGCCGATTGAAAGTTATTAGTAGGCTTGGGTTAATTTTGATGAGGATCGTAATAGGTTATGGATTTCAGACTTGTTACTCTCGTTGAATGCGCACGTTCTACTTTGGTTGGAAGTGATTTATATAGCGATAAGATTACTGTTGCTTCACTTGTGTATAGTGATCTTATTTGAATTTTGAATTTTTTATGCTTAATTATATATCCACAATGGCATTATTTAATTAACAACAACAACAATAAATGATGAACTGAATACTCCCTATGCAATCGTTTCGCTTCCCTTCTGAAAGGTTAAATTCATAATGATAAATAATAATAACACAATTTGTAAAAAAGTTGGTGTTTTTACAAATGTATTTGTTTTTACCTTAGTTTCGGGTTGAACATATACAATGGTAGAAATTGATTTGAGAGACTGAGGTTATTTTGGGAGAGGAATTTTATATTTAGTTCGTGAATACGGTTTCCAAATTTAGCAGCTTTAAATTCTAAATTTCTCGCGTAAACTTTGACCAATTTGAATTTAATTTATTCCCAAAATTAATCCCCCAAATTGTTAAACGTCCGCAGCAATGAAGTCAACCAGAGTACCTTTGAATAAAAAACACTACCAGCAGCAACGTTAAGTCAACCGGCAGCAATGAGATGGTCAATCGGCAGCAATGAATGATGTGTGACAAACGTCAAATCCCCAATTAACTCCAAACCAACCCAACATTTAATTCCATTAACCTCCCCTTAAGGCTATATAATCCCTTGAAAAATCAATCACAAAGAGTTGCTTGCAAACGAACATTTCCTTTAATTTTCAGTTTCCTTTAATGTTTATGTTTTTATTTATGAAGTAGGAAAGTTCCTTACTTTCATTTGTAAATGAATGGAGAGAACATGTATTCGTGATATAATGAAGGGGCTTAATTGTAACTATTTTTAATTTCCTACAAAAGAAATTTGGAACCTTTCCTACTTTCTTTATTTATTTATTAACTTATTAATATTAATATTTTTCATGCCTTTTACAACAAAAAACCAACCAAGTAAACGTCCTTTGTTAAACCACATACTTTGTGTGTAATGATGGTGGGTATAGGGGTTTGGTGTGTGGGTTTATTGGTTCCCGCGAAAAGAAGTACATATTCCTCACGTTGCGCCACGTGTTATAAAAGTAAATTTTGGATAGTGACTTGGTGAATAGTTGGGTCATGTCACGTTGGCCAACTTGTTATAAAGGCTGCTCCCTTCCTGTCCACTAATTTACAGCACAACACAGTTATAAAATTTGGGCAATTATTTATAAAATTTGGGCAACTGGTTATAAAATATGTGGAAGGTTAAAATAATAATAAAAAGTAATCATAACACCGTTCGTAAAGAGTAATTGTTTTTTCAAATGTATTTTTTTCCCCTTTGTATGAATTGAACATATAAAATGGTAAAATGGCACCACCAATAACAGTAGAACAAGACAAGTTTCAAAGCGACCAATACAAACCTCAGCAGTAGAAAGTTTTTGTGCCTAGCAGCATAAAGTAGCGAATTAGCAGTTTCCAATTTTATAAAGTTGCCCAATTTTTTAAGTTGCTCACCTTTTTATTATTGCCCATTAAAAATTTAAACGTTGCCAGATTTTGCCATGTAGGTTGCGCTACAGCTCACACAAGTACATATACTTTACCCATTTTAAGTTGCCCATTTTTTTTGTTGCACATGTTGTAAGTTGCCCAATTTTGTTACCTAGTTATAATGCCTTTTTAAGTTTCCCAATTTTTGGGTTGCCCATCATTTAAGCTGCCCATTTTTTAGTTGCCCATCTTTTAAATATTGCCCATTTTCTTACGATATCTTTCAGCTTATAAATCTTCCCAATCTTGAATAGTGATTTATATAGCGATAAGAATACTGTTGCTTCACTTGGGAATAGTGATCTTATTCGATTTTTTAATTTTTTATTGTTAATTATATCTTAAAAATGTCATTATTTAATTAACAAGAACAACAATAATTGATGAACTGAATAGTCCCTATGCAATCGTTTCGCTTCCCTTCTATGTTTTTCCAGATTTACATTATCATGTTAGATAGGTGTCATGTTATTGGCCATGTCCAAGCCAATTCTATGTTTTTGCAGATTTACATTATCATGTTTGTTATGTGTCTTATGGTTTCGTTACTGCGTTTGTAAGCTGTTTATGTTTGTGATACATATCAAAGACACTCAAAAAGTAAAAACATATAACACATTACACACTGAAAATGTTAATCATAAGATCCATTACATTTAATTAAATCGTTGATTTTACAAAAGGAACCCACCATAAGCAGTTGATTTTACAAAATCACACTATTTCACGCGCTCATAAATCACACTAGTTCAAACTGTAGCAAATAGCAAAATGATTGATACGTAGCCAAATCAATTCTACAAAATATTTCATGCATCCTTATCATACACAATAACGAAACATTACTACTTCCAAATTTAACACACTAAAGTCACCATATCATATGCTGGAATCTAACAATAAAACCTTCATGAAAGTTTCTTTATCTTTTCAAGGAATGCCGTTTTTTCGAATGTCCGCAACTGTGCTTCCTTGCAGTCAATTTCTAGTTTTATCTTCAAGGCGAGTTCCTTTTCTTGAACGGCATTGAAGAATGCTGCACTTTCCACGGCACGCAGACTCTTATCGAATTTCAAGTCATTAATAATACCTTGCCTCTTCTCCATACTATCATTCAGATCTTTAATTACATCAAACAGTTTTCTTGCTATTTGAAAATCTCTTTTGGTCTCCTCTTGGATTACAATTAGCCACATGTCTGACATACGGTTAGAGCTTGCTGTCTTTGCTAGTTCTTCTAAAGTTGGCCGATCCATATTTTATTACTTTAGTGGGTGATAGATAATAACGAATATATGTTATGTTGGTTAAGCGTGCCTTAAATACTTAAAAAAGTTAACCGTTACGGCTACTAATTACACTGAACAGTTGTATCGCATCACTACAGGTGTGAGTATTGTAAATTCATTGAACAGTTGTGCCCTTTAAAAAACAAATAAACCATTACGTTTTTTAAATACTCTTGCTTGGTTTGTTGTTTTAAACGCCATAAAAAAAATAACAATAAATATAAATAATAAGTAATTAAACAAATAAATACGTAAAAATTGAGGAAACTAAAATGTGAATACACTTATGGTAATCACATACTTTTAGTAATCACATAACTAGGTTGCCCTAAAAGAATGAAGTACGGAGTATTAATTAATTGGTTAAGGGTAAACTTGTCATTTGGCAAAAAAGTAAGAGAGATAAAGTAGTGATAGTGATGTTTTCCTAAAAGAATGTGGCATTAATTTTGGGACGGAGGGAGTATTATGAGTAGACCCATGAAGTGGCATTAAATTAAAACGAACACTACATGGCAAAAATACCAAACGTTTAAGAGAAAAGGGATGGGATATACTAACCCTCCCCCAAAATGTTAGCCGGACCCTCCCCTTTTTTTTCTTTTCTTTTTTTTTTTTTTTTTTTTTTTTATTTTTTTTTTATTTTTATAATTTTGTTTATATCAAAAAGCTATAAACCTGAAAATGCGGAACAGAAAATATAAAGTTTAATAAGTCAAACGCTTAAAACTGTCAAAAATACGAAACAGAAACTGACAAAAACTGTGCTGTGCAGGGAAAAAATAGGGGACAAGTGGGGAGACAAAAGGCCTGCCACCCTTGTCCCCCCGTCCGGTTAACAATCCCCGAAAGAAAATGGGCAACACTTAAAAATGGTGGGCAATTTTTTAATTGGGCAATTTAAAAAGGCATTACAACAACCTTAAAAAATGGGCAACTAAACATATGTGCAACAAAAAAAATGGGCAACGTAATAAGGCATTTTATATCGCAACCTACATGGCAAAATTAGGCAATGTTTGAAAAAATGGGGAATTTTCAAATTATCGGCAACTTAATATTTGGCAAAATTTTAAACTTGTGTGTACTATAGAGCGACACTGCTGTAATTTGTCCCTTTACATCAGTTCCAAACCAGATAGAAGTTACCTACAGTCCAAGACGCATAACGAACACTACGTGTCAAATTTACGCAACGTATTAAGAAAATGGGCAATATTTAAAATATGGGCAACTAAAAAAATGTGCAACTTAAAAGGTGGGCAACTTAAACATGCATTACAACAAAGCCTTAAAAGATGCGCTACTAAATATGGGCAACTTAAATACATAGGCAACTTAAAAAAATAAAAATAAATAATAAGTAAATAAACACGTGAAAAAGAGATGAAAGTGACATGTTAATACACTTATAGTAATCACATAACTAGGTTGCCCAACGTCGATAAATATTTGCGCAAATTACCCAGCAAGGTTGACCAAAGTACCAAAAATAAACGGTGTAGTCTGTCGTTCAGAAGAATATGGGGTTCTCAAAGTACAAATAATAAATCTTGCTAGTACATATACTCAATCTAAAATGTACTACCAAAGTTGGTGAAACTTTTTTTTGCTGTATGGATCGATGTCTATTTACAGTATGTACTTTGTCCCTTTACCAAACTTGGTACGTAATTACGTATTTTCTAAAAGATTGTTGTGCACTTTATTTTTTATTTGGTATATTTGTAATTTTTTTATGTTTTGTTCATATTTTTATGTTACTGTGATATGGTTTTGTACTTACTAAAAGGTTGTTGTGCGTATTTGGTGACCTATTCTCTAAAAGATTGTTGCGTATTTATTTTTAAAAATAGGACATTTTTCCATTTTAAAAGCCTTACAAGATTTGGCTTTTCAAAGTAGACACAATAAATAAAGTAGATGACACATATATATTGGATTCTAATTGCTTATGATTACACCTACAGGTAGAAGTGCCTGTGAACTGTAGAGCAACCTACGTGGCAAAATTGGGCAACGTTTACTATGATGAGGCGAAAAGTGTACCGCTTTTAAGGGGTCATTTAAGCCCTAAATCGTATTTATTTGATCAAATATCGCCCTAAATCGTTCCTTTTGTCATTTTAGGTACTTTTGAGGAGAAATCTGGAAAATGAGGCATTTTGGACGTTTTTGGAGCAATAAAGTGAAGAAAACGACAAAGTCTCAAAAATAGGCCAAAAGTTACTCTAGACGGCGTCAACATTTACTCTGGACGGCGTCACGCTTTGGCAAGAAAAGTTGGACGTGAAATTTACTCATGATAAGCCAGTGAAAATGGCATGGAATTCTGACGGCGTCACGCTTTAAGTTGATCAAGGGCGTCACGGCTTAATTCATAAGGGGACGGCGTCACGTTCAACATCTGAGGGCGTCAAGCCTTGATAGGCCAGAACGGATTTTGGAGAATTAAAGAGGGACGGCGTCAAGATGGTCATCCGAGAACCCTAAAAGCGGCGAGGTGACGGCGTCACAATCCATAAGGTGACGCCGTCAGATGCAAAAGTCTATATATAGTTTTCTAATTTTTTGTCATTAAGAGAGAGCTTAGTGTGTGGAATTTTGGGATAAAACCCTAGGACGATTTTAGCTCCTTTTTCAGGGCTTCTTGCCTTGAGATCTTCCATGTTTCATTGAAAGATAAGTTATCAATTAATCATTCAATATGTCTATGTGTTGTTTGATTCTATCTTATGCTTGTCTTTTGTTTAACATGTTAGGCTAAATTATCTTGTGTTTGCTTAGATCTAATGAAACCTAGCTATTGATTATTGGTTGTTAGTGTGTTGTTAGTTGTATTGGATGATTGTTTATCTATGTTAGGCTTAAGAAAACTGGCTAACTTCCTATTCGGTAACTTGCTTGAACGTCTTAAGAAACATGAACCAAACGCGTACTAAAGGTTTTTATGGTTGTATTTAATGCACAAGCGAATTCTAGTGATCCCATGTTAGGAGCTTCCTAGCCGGCTCGACATAGGAGTGAAGTAGGAGCTTGTAGAGTTTGGGGAAGTAAGTACGCCACCCCACGAATGGTATTAAGGAATACACCCGTCATCCACGCGACTAATACACACTAATTAACCGGTAAAAGATAGCTAGGGAGTAAGGAAATCTAAGTAAACACATTTCTCTACACATAAGTTTCTCACCACTTTTCATATTTGTTATTTTATTTTATTGCATTTGTAGTAATTTGGGTTAGTTGACTAGCAACTAATTCCACCCACTCCTTCAAAACCGAGATTTTACTTGCTTTCATAAAAACTATAAAAACATAAAAAGAATCTTCCTCGACCCTTAGACCTAATTAGAGTAGCCTTTCACACCTAACGAACACTATTCCCTGTGGAGAACGATCAATCCCCCGTACTTACCACTACACTATACTACATCGGTCAGGTACACTGCCTGGTGGGGTTGTAAGCCTCTTGAGATCCCTCGAGAGGTAAAACCTGTTGTAAGGTTGCAAAACCCACGCATCAAGTTTTTGGCGCCGCTGCCGGGGAATAGTTATTGTTTAGGTTGAATTTTTATTTCTATTAGGTCTACTCACTAGATTCCTTTCTAGTGAGATTTTTATTTTATTTTTCTAGGTTTTCTTTAGTCTATCTATTTTCTTCGTGTCTTTGTTCGTAACCATACCATCCGACATCATGGAAGATGGTAATATCCTCAACCCACACAACCCACCACCACAACAACCACCACCACCTCCTAGAGCCCGTACTTTAGGAGAGTATTCCCGTCCTAGCCACCATGGCTATCGAAACACCATTGAGCTCACTCAAGGAGCCAATATCACACCCTTGCGATCCGACACCATCCGGTTGGTGCAAAGCGGATGCGCATTCCATGGACTTCGTTCTGAAGATCCTAATCAACATCTCAAGGACTTTCTTAAAATCGTTGATTCTATAGACCTTGATGTTGCCACTCGAGAGACGACCCGATTGCGTCTCTTTCAATTCTCTTTGCGGGACCAAGCTAGTCAGTGGCTAGAACGTCAACCCGCAGGATCCATCACCTCTTGGGATGATCTCACCACTCGTTTCCTTGCTCAGTTTTTCCCACCGGGAAGAACTACCAAGCTAAGGAATGATATCTTGATGTTCCAACAACGTCAAGGCGAAACTCTCTACGAGGCATGGACTCGATTCAAGGACTTACTCCAAAAAGTCCCTCACCATGGCATAGAACTTTGGCTCCAAGTCCAAATCTTCTATGACCATATCAATCTCTCCACGAGGCAAACCATTGACCAATCGGCCGGTGGCAAGCTACGTGATCTAAGTGCGGAACAATCATGGGCTCTCCTAGAGGATCTTGCTCTTTATGACAACGAAAGTTGGAGTGATCCCCGTGATTTGAACAAAACGGTCAAGGCAATATCTTTGCCTTTGAACAATTCAAGCACTTCTGACCGTAGGATCGTAGAACTTGAAGACCAAGTCAAGTTTCTCATGAAATCCTACGAAGCTCCTAAACCTTCAAGCCAAGTGAACAAAATCACTTCTTCATGTAAATTGTGTAGTGGTCCCCACGACACTCATGATTGCATGGAACTTCCCAAACAGGCTTTCAAAGAATTCGCATCCTCGCGAATCGATAAGGCGGGAGATAAGTGGCTCGCCACTAATTATGGGCCCAAAAGTTCTGAAGATGGGTATGAGGCATGGAAGAATAAGCCAAATTTTAGTTGGAACCAAACTCGTAGCGTATCATTCAATGACTCTACCCCGCTCACCTGGTCTGAACATTATCCTCAGCGACACACGCATAAACAACAAAATCGCAAGGAATCACTGCAAAAATTCATTCTCTCTCAAGAAACACAGCTTTCCAAACTTGAGAATCAATTCAGACAACAGCAAGTTGATATGAACAACAAGGTTGATAACCTGTTAAAGGTTATCAATGATCGCCTTGCTGGCAGGTCAAATTGTGAGTTGGCACGAGTTAATGAGATCAAATCTGTTACGGTAACCCACCAAACACCCCCTCCTGTAAAAATCAAGCACCCTAGTAAACTCTTCAAATACATATCACAAAACGAAAAAAAAACAGGAGATACTCATATCCCTTCAAAACCTCTCCACTTCGTGAACACCATTACAACAATACCTGTTCCTAAACCAGAGTTGGACCAACAAACAGCCAAGAATGTGGGCAATGAAATGGAGGGTGAAGTTCCCGAAAAGAAACCCGAGGCGCCCGACTACTATCTTGACTCACCAAAGAACTCGAGTACAATAAAGGTGAGTGATGAGGAGGGCTCGGAAGAGAAATCCGAAATGCCTCATGGGCTCGCAGGACTGCTGGACCGCCCCCTGGTAGAGGAACTTGAGAGGGGCACAGCAAGGTCGCCTCTGGGATTCGGAGAGAGAATAGAGGATGGCGCTCCTAGGGTCTTTAAGATTTCTTGCACCACTAGGAAAAAGTTTATAAAAGATGCCTACATAAACCCCAACTCTTCTATAAGCGCAATATCCCTTTCTCTATATAATGAAGCCTTCACTGAACAAGTCAAATATGAAGGGTCTAATATCATCGGGGTAATAAGGAGGGTACCAATTGTGATAGAAAAGTTCCTCTTTCATATCGAGTTAACTGTAATTAATAATATGAACTCGATCATCAGCCCACCCTTAACTGGCCTTGTTCTAGGCAAACCATTCATAAAAGCAACAGGAGTGATACTCGATGAGGATGATAGGAGTGCATTATTTACCGATGGTGTCAGGAAAGTGATTTTTCGGGATGGCTGTGAAGAAGTGTATGAGTATCAACCATCAGCAAGTAGCAACACATGGGGGTTACACGGTAGAAGACCTGGCCGAATTAAGCGACATGATCCAAATAATCTCAAAATACCGTGCATGATTGGTCACAAGCATTTTTATAATGTCTACATTGACACATGTCTACCCAAAAATGTGATGTCCTTGTTTCATTATAACAACATTTGCAGATGGGGGATGATTCATAAAGGGAAGGACGACATCGGCATAGATGATGATGTACAGGTGTTTGTAGGAAATATGACATTCACTATGAGCTTCGCAATCGTCGATAATATCGAAAAGTACATCGATCCCAGGTTATCACAAGTTGTTTTTGGGGCACCTTTTTGCCAGGCCACAAGCTTGGTTGTGGACGAGCTCAATGGGATCATGACTTTCACCGATGGGATTAGGGAAATCTCATACCAAACGCCTTACAAGATGAGAGAATTCATGGAGGATGATTATAAAGGGCTCGATAGGTTAAGTTCCCAACTCGTGTTGTGTGATGATGATGTGAGAAGGGGATGTAAGGACACTTTTGACCTATCAAGCGGATTCTTTAAGCACGATAAGGAACTTAGTTCTAAATACCGAAACAATCCTTTTAATCACGTGGACCCGAAATACCTTTACTATGAAAGTGATTCTGATAGAGGATCGAAGGAGGATGGCCTAGGAACCGTGACCGATGATGGAATCACGTAATGTACGTGACTTTGAGTCTAGCTACAAGACTCGTTAATAAAGAAAAGCGCTTCTTGGGAGGCAACCCAAGCTTTATTTGTTTTATTTGCTTTGTGTGTTTATTTATTTGTTTGTTTGATTTTATTTTCCGTATGTATGTTTAATTTTTATTCTTATTGATTCATGTTCAAAAGTAAATTGTGAAAATGCTTTATTTTGTTTTTAACTTCGTCTTAACTACATATAAAGGTATTTTGCAAAAGATAAGTGTAAGGGAAATCTAAATCGGTTTATTAGAACACATATGAACATGAATCGTAATAATAATAAATTAGCATACATATTCGTATTTGTTTGAGTAAAATGCTTGTATCGAGTCATAATGATGTTTTGCAGGATTTCCAGGAAGTAAGGTAAAGGTTTTTCCAGAAATTTTCCGGAAACTTAAAATGAAAATTTTTGTCAGGTCACTTCTGACGGCGTCAGGGGTTATAACCTGACGGCGTCAGATTTAATTTCCAGAAATTTTTTAAAATGTTTTGTTTTTAGAAAAGTTTTTATTTAAATCTCCAACTTATAATCTCCAGGAATCTGCAAAATTATCATTCCACAAGCATTATATCCTTATATATAGATTTTTTCCCGCCGATGTTATGCAGGTTTTCGTGTTTGTTTTCTCAGGTTCAACAGGTTATTTTGGACAAGGAGATGTTTATGGAATCAAGCTTATGGCGATGCATTAGTCATGGAGCTTCAACATTCTCTTTGGAGGAAGATTTAACCGTGTAATTTCATTATCCACCGAGCGAATCAGGGGAGTATTTGATTTCACTCTTTTACTTTTTTCTTTTACATCTTGTTATTTGAACATTGGGGACAATGTTCATCTTAAGTGTAAGGGGAGGGTAAAAGTACGATTTTAGAGAATACAATTGCGCTTGATTTTTGTTTGTTTAATAGTAGATGTGTAATAAAACTGAGATAAATACCTGTTAGGGTAATTTTAGTGCCAAATTTAAAATTTTTTACAACATATAGGAGTGAAACTTTGATTCTTAATGAGCGTCTCACGGATAGGAGTTATATGACTAGCACAAAAACCGTACCACTAAAAAATTTTCCACCCCCAAATATGTGAGGTTCGCCCCTAGAATTGGTAGGAAAAGCATTTATGCTATGATGTGTGTACCGGTAGCACTTAGATTCTAGAACTTGCGTTAGGACCATTCCAAGGCCACAAGTGAGACTACACTCGTGTAGTTAGATTTACTACATGATAAGAGGCATTAGGATTAACCCATTGTTTTACACCTGTGTTTTTGTTATAATTACTTTGGCTACATTGGTCAAGTAATTCTCCCACACCCTTTGCGTTGTACTCATTTTTAGTACACGATACCCCTAGTACACCCCTCAGAGCCTATCTTTTCGTTTCGACCTTTAAGCATTTTACTTAAAGGAAGAATTTGTTACACCCCACTTAAATGTACACCCAAATCGCCTTAGCCTACCTTGTATGCACTCATTTTTTGTGCATTATTGTGACAACATTTGTTTAAACCCAAGTTAATTATCTAATTGATTACATGGTTGCTAAGTCGAGTCATATCCTTGTACATATTGTTTTGGGACGATTGGGACTCATGGGTAAAGTACTAGTGTAATGGAGTAATGGGGAAGAACATCATTTATTACCCCCATATGTGCTAAATATTTTAAAAGTACTCCAAGTTTTTCGATTATCTTAATTCGAGTCATTAGAATAGTTATTTGTAAAGTTATGTAAAAGTTCAAGTGTAAGGGGGATGCAATGCCCCTATGATGTATTATTTTTGATGGTAGGGCAAAAGTGTATGAAAAAAAAAAAAAAAAAAAAAAAAAAAAAAAAAAAAAAAAAAAAATCGAAAAATCAAGAAAAATACAAAAAAAAAATGAGAAAAAGAAAAATAGAAAAAACATACGGACTACCATCCCGTTTCATTTTATGTTTATTTTATGTTTTTGTTATTTTGTTTTTAGCTTAAGTTGAGTCGAGTCTTGGCTTAGCAACATTGTATAGTACATGTAATTAATCAAGATCTTTAACTCGCCACCAGTAAAATATCCGTTATCCAACAAAACCGTGTTTATCATATCCCTACACCTAACGTTATAACCCATGTAAAAGCCCTCTTTGATAGTTTATCTTCGGTGCTTACGCCGAGTGGAGGAGGTTTTCGATCCTTTCCCAAGCCTATGGTAATCTATTTGCTATGACAGGTAGTGAGAGATATTATCCGTTTTCATTTATGAGATTTATTTTGATGACACTTGAGAGATGTGAGTATCTAAACACTACTTGTGAGGTGCTAGTTTGTAATCTCCGTGCTCATTATGATTAAAGTGGAACGAATATTTGTTGTAATTACTTTTATGTTAGCATTAAATGACCCCTAACTTGTATTTTGATTAGAATAAAAGCTCATTTGCTTGAGGACAAGCAAATCTCAAGTGTAAGGGTATTTGATGAGGCGAAAAGTGTACCGCTTTTAAGGGGTCATTTAAGCTCGAAATCGTATTTATTTGATCAAATATCGCCCTAAATCGTTCCTTTTGTCATTTTAGGTACTTTTGAGGAGAAATCTGGAAAAGGAGGCATTTTGGACGTTTTTGGAGCAATAAAGTGAAGAAAACGACAAAGTCTCAAAAATAGGCCAAAAGTTACTCTAGACGGCGTCAACATTTACTCTGGACGGCGTCACGCTTTGGCAAGAAAAGTTGGACGTGAAATTTACTCATGATAAGCCAGTGAAAATGGCATGGAATTCTGACGGCGTCACGCTTTAAGTTGATCAAGGGCGTCACGGCTTAATTCATAAGGGGACGGCGTCACGTTCAACATCTGAGGGCGTCAAGCCTTGATAGGCCAGAACGGATTTTGGAGAATTAAAGAGGGACGGCGTCAAGATGGTCATCCGAGAACCCTAAAAGCGGCGAGGTGACGGCGTCACAATCCATAAGGTGACGCCGTCAGATGCAAAAGTCTATATATAGTTTTCTAATTTTTTGTCATTAAGAGAGAGCTTAGTGTGTGGAATTTTGGGATAAAACCCTAGGACGATTTTAGCTCCTTTTTCAGGGCTTCTTGCCTTGAGATCTTCCATGTTTCATTGAAAGATAAGTTATCAATTAATCATTCAATATGTCTATGTGTTGTTTGATTCTATCTTATGCTTGTCTTTTGTTTAACATGTTAGGCTAAATTATCTTGTGTTTGCTTAGATCTAATGAAACCTAGCTATTGATTATTGGTTGTTAGTGTGTTGTTAGTTGTATTGGATGATTGTTTATCTATGTTAGGCTTAAGAAAACTGGCTAACTTCCTATTCGGTAACTTGCTTGAACGTCTTAAGAAACATGAACCAAACGCGTACTAAAGGTTTTTATGGTTGTATTTAATGCACAAGCGAATTCTAGTGATCCCATGTTAGGAGCTTCCTAGCCGGCTCGACATAGGAGTGAAGTAGGAGCTTGTAGAGTTTGGGGAAGTAAGTACGCCACCCCACGAATGGTATTAAGGAATACACCCGTCATCCACGCGACTAATACACACTAATTAACCGGTAAAAGATAGCTAGGGAGTAAGGAAATCTAAGTAAACACATTTCTCTACACATAAGTTTCTCACCACTTTTCATATTTGTTATTTTATTTTATTGCATTTGTAGTAATTTGGGTTAGTTGACTAGCAACTAATTCCGCCCACTCCTTCAAAACCGAGATTTTACTTGCTTTCATAAAAACTATAAAAACATAAAAAGAATCTTCCTCGACCCTTAGACCTAATTAGAGTAGCCTTTCACACCTAACGAACACTATTCCCTGTGGAGAACGATCAATCCCCCGTACTTACCACTACACTATACTACATCGGTCAGGTACACTGCCTGGTGGGGTTGTAAGCCTCTTGAGATCCCTCGAGAGGTAAAACCTGTTGTAAGGTTGCAAAACCTACGCATCAAAATTGGGCAACGTTTACTAAAATTGGGCAATGTAAAAAAGATGGGCAACTTTATATTGATGCATCGTTGTGGCTAGACAACATGTCAGTAAATAAGATATTTCCATATTTATTGGTGCACTTTTCCCAGTTTGGTATCTTTTATTAGCTTTCCATATTTATTGAGATTAGAATTGTTATATGCTGACTTTTGTTAGGAAGTCAGGAAATAAGATATTTCTCATTGCTGCCGATAGTGTAAGCTGGTTCCTGCCGACAGTTGTGGTTCCTGCTCAAGCTCATTGCCGCTGATTGTTATATTTTGTTTCTGCCGATAGTAGTCATTACTGCGGGTTTTTTTTGTTAGTTATCCCGTATGTTTACAAAGTTTGTTAGCTTTATTTTTAGAAGAGATTCATGTATATCTCTTCACAGTTGTTGTTAGTATAAAAGAAACACCCGTCTATGAGTTATGTACACCTTTATCAATTTCAATATCAATTATCTTTAGTTTATATTCGATCCATAGAGGATCAAAACCTTCTTGTAGTTTATGCATGTATGGGTTGAATACTCTATGACAATCAACGTCGTATTTTGTTGTTTGCAATTACCTTATTTGTTATTACCAAATACTGTATAAAGATTTATAAAAATTGTTTTATTCCAACACTTTTGCAAAAACTGCTTCAAGCAAGACGACATTGGAGTTCAATTGGGTTTTAATGAGCAAAGTAGTTTGGTACCCAAAAGGTGTATTTAAGTTGGCCAAAATAGTTATGGCATAACTATTGTTGCTCTATTGTTATTTTGGTACGTCGGTTGCAAACCATGACAAACATAAACAAGTTAAATAATACAACAGAATAAAAACATAACATAGTACAATTACTAAGTATCTGCTGAAATGATAAACCAGTACGATTACTATATAGTAGCCAATAATTTGAAGGTTACATGTTAACGAACGCCTTCCGTTGATGACAGTAACAAGGTTCCAAAGGCGAATGACACTAGACTTCGAAGCCATACTGATGCGTGGGTTTTGCAACCTTACAACAGGTTTTACCTCTCGAGGGATCTCAAGAGGCTTACAACCCCACCAGGCAGTGTACCTGACCGATGTAGTATAGTGTAGTGGTAAGTACGGGGGATTGATCGTTCTCCACAGGGAATAGTGTTCGTTAGGTGTGAAAGGCTACTCTAATTAGGTCTAAGGGTCGAGGAAGATTCTTTTTATGTTTTTATAGTTTTTATGAAAGCAAGTAAAATCTCGGTTTTGAAGGAGTAGGCGGAATTAGTTGCTAGTCAACTAACCCAAATTACTACAAATGCAATAAAATAAAATAACAAAAATGAAAAGTGGTGAGAAACTTATGTGTAGAGAAATGTGTTTACTTAGATTTCCTTACTCCCTAGCTATCTTTTACCGGTTAATTAGTGTGCATTAGTCGCGTGGATGACGGGTGTATTCCTTAATACCATTCGTGGGGTGGCGTACTTACTTCCCCAAACTCTACAAGCTCCTACTTCACTCCTATGTCGAGCCGGCTAGGAAGCTCCTAACATGGGATCACTAGAATTCGCTTGTGCATTAAATACAACCATAAAAACCTTTAGTACGCGTTTGGTTCATGTTTCTTAAGACGTTCAAGCAAGTTACCGAATAGGAAGTTAGCCAGTTTTCTTAAGCCTAACATAGATAAACAATCATCCAATACAACTAACAACACACTAACAACCAATAATCAATAGCTAGGTTTCATTAGATCTAAGCAAACACAAGATAATTTAGCCTAACATGTTAAACAAAAGACAAGCATAAGATAGAATCAAACAACACATAGACATATTGAATGATTAATTGATAACTTATCTTTCAATGAAACATGGAAGATCTCAAGGCAAGAAGCCCTGAAAAAGGAGCTAAAATCGTCCTAGGGTTTTATCCCAAAATTCCACACACTAAGCTCTTCCTAATGACAAAAAATTAGAAAACTATATATAGACTTTTACATCTGACGGCGTCACCTTATGGATTGTGACGCCGTCACCTCGCCGCTTTTAGGGTTCTCGGATGACCATCTTGACGCCGTCCCTCTTTAATTCTCCAAAATCCGTTCTGGCCTATCAAGGCTTGACGCCCTCACCTCTTGAACGTGACGCCGTCCCCTTGTGAATTAAGCCGTGACGCCCTTGATTTAGTTAAAGCGTGACGCCGTCAGAATTCTCATGCTAACTCACTGGCCCGTCATGAGTAAATTTCACGTCCAACTTTTCTTGCCAAAGCATGACGCCGTCCAGAGCGAATGTTGACGCCGTCTAGAGTAACTTTTGGCCTATTTTGGAGACTTTGTCGTTTTCTTCACTTTATTGCTCCAAAAACGTCCAAAATGCCTCCTTTTCCAGATTTCTCCTCAAAAGTACCTAAAATGACAAAAGGAACGATTTAGGGCGATATTTGATCAAATAAATACGATTTCGGGCTTAAATGACCCCTTAAAAGCGGTACACTTTTCGCCTCATCAAATACCCTTACACTTGAGATTTGCTTGTCCTCAAGCAAATGCGCTTTTATTCTAATCAAAATACAATTTAGGGGTCATTTAATGCTAACATAAAAGTAATTACAACAAATAATCGTTCCACTTCAATCATAATAAGCACGGAGATTATAAACTAGCACCTCACAAGTAGTGTTTAGATACTCACATCTCTCAAGTGTCATCAAAATAAATCTCATAAATGAAAACGGAAAATATCTCTCACTACCTGTCATAGCAAATAGATTACCATAGGCTTGGGAAAGGATCGAAAACCTCCTCCACTAGGCGTAAGCACCTAAGATAAACTATCAAAGAGGGCTTTTAAATGGGTTATAACGTTAGGTGTAGGGATATGATAAACACGGATTTGTTGGATAAGGGATATTTTACTGGTGGCGAGTTAAAGATCTTGATTAATTACATGTACTATACAATGTTGCTAAGCCAAGACTCGACTCAATCTTAAGCTAAAAATAAAATAACAAAATAACAAAAATATAAAACAAACATAAAATAAAACGGGATGGTAGTCCGTATGTTTTTTTTTCTATTTTTCATTTTCTCATTTTTTTGTGTTTTTCTTGATTTTTTTTTTTTTTTTTTTTTTTTTTTTTTTTTTTTTTTTTTTTTTTTTTGCATACACTTTTACCCTACCATCCAAAATAATACATCATAGGGGCATTGCATTCCCCTTACACTTGAATTTTTACATAACTTTACAATTACTAATCTAATGACTCGAATTAAGATAATTGAAAAACTTGGAGTACTTTTAAAATATTTAGCACATATGGGGGTAATAAATGATGTTCTTCCCCATTACTCCATTACACTAGTACTTTACCCATGAGTCCCAATCGTCCCAAAACAATATGTACAAGGATATGACTCGACTTAGCAACCATGTAATCAACTAGATAATTAACTTGGGTTTAAACAAATGTTGTCACAATAATGCACTAAAAACGAGTGCATACAAGGTAGGCTAAGGCGATTTGGGTGTACATTTTAGTGGGGTGTAACAAATTCTTCCTTTAAGTAAAATGCTTAAAGGTCGAAACGAAAAGATAGGCTCTGAGGGGTGTACTAGGGGTATCGTGTACTAAAAATGAGTACAACGCAAAGGGTGTGGGAGAATTACTTGACCAATGTAGCCAATGTAATTGTAGCAAAAACACAGGTGTAAAACAATGGGTTAATCCTAATGCCTCTTATCATGTAGTAAATCTAACTACACGAGTGTAGTCTCACTTGTGGCCTTGGAATGGTCCTAACGCAAGTTCTAGAATCTAAGTGCTACCGGTACACACATCATAGCATAAATGCTTTTCCTACCAATTCTAGGGGCGAACCTCACATATTTGGGGGTGGAAAATTTTTTAGTGGTACGGTTTTTGTGCTAGTCATATAACTCCTATCCGTGAGACGCTCATTAAGATCAAAGTTTCACTCCTATATGTTGTAAAAAAATTTTAAATTTGGCACTAAAATTACCCTAACAGGTATTTATCTCAGTTTTATTACACATCTACTATTAAACAAACAAAAATCAAGCGTAATAGCATTCTCTAAAATCGTACTTTTACCCTCCCCTTACACTTAAGATGAACATTGTCCCCAATGTTCAAATAACAAGATGTAAAAGCGTAAAGTAAAAGAATGAAATCAAATACTCCCCTGATTCGTTCGGTGGATAGTGAAATTACACGGTTAAATCTTCCTCCAAGGTAATGTAGAAGCTCCATGACTAATGCATCGCCATAAGCTTGATTCCATAAACATCTCCTTGTCCAAAATAACCTGTTGAACCTGAGAAAACAAACACGAAAACCTGCATAACATCGGCGGGAAAAATCTATATATAAGGATATAATGCTTGTGGAATGATAATTTTGCAGATTCCTGGAGATTATAAGTTGGAGATTTAAATAAAAACTTTTCTAAAAACAAAACTTTCAAAAATTTCTGGAAATTAAATCTGACGCCGTCAGGTTATAAACCCTGACGCCGTCAGAAATGACCTGACAAAAATTTTCATTTTAAGTTTCCGGAAAATTTCTGGAAAAACCTTTACCTTACTTCCTGGAAATCCTGCAAAACATCATTATGACTCGATACAAGCATTTGACTCAAATACACACTAATATGTATGTTAATTTATTACTATTACGATTCATGTTCATTTGTGTTCTAATAAACCGATTTAGATTTCCCTTACACTTATCTTTTGCAAAATACCTTTATATGTAGTTAAGACGAAGTTAAAAACAAAATAAAGCATTTTCACAATTTACTTTTGAACATGAATCAATAATAATAAAAATTAAACACACATACGGAAACAAATAAAATCAAACAAACAAATAAATAAACACACAAAGCAAATAAAGCTTGGGTTGCCTCCCAAGAAGCGCTTTTCTTTATTAACGAGTCTTGTAGCTAGACTCAAAGTCACGTACATTACGTGATTCCATCATTCATAATGACGTATCCCTGATAGATATGATCCTTGTTATCAGGGTGGTGGTGTCTCAATCGCTCGACATTCGCAGTTACTTCACCTCCTCCTTTGCTGGTCAAGCTTACTATCCCATCTTGGTGTAAACTTTTAATTGTGAATGGTCCGTACCACCAGGGACTTAGTTCATTGGTAGGTGCTTCTGTTTCTGAATGCCTTAGGAGCACTGAGTCTCCTTTTGTAAATTCAACGGGGTTATTGGGTTGCTCATCAGCCTCAATATAATCGTTATTTCCATCCTTACATTCTCTAATCTCATTTTCCATATAACTCTTAATCCTTGCCTCCCATGCAAGAATTTTCTCTCGAACATTACCACTGACTATATTAGTGTTAGCCTCCATCCTCTTCTGCAGAGCAACATCTCGTATATGTCGTGGGATCGTTGGGAAGTTTACTGTTTTCTTCCCCTTCTTTAATTGGATGGTGCTATTTTCGTAATTGATTTGCGCTCTAGTGGTAGCGAGAAAGGGTGCCCCAAGGATTATTGGCATATTCATATCATTTCTCTCAATGATCATGAAGTCGACCGGATACAGGAATCCGGCAACGTTGACCAACACATCTTCTGCAATTCCTAACGGATATTCATAAGAATGCTTTGCAAAGGAGAGTTTAGTATGGGTGATGGATGGCAACTCATCGGTTAACTGAACATAAACGGATAAAGGCATCAAATTTACGTCGGAACCTTGGTCAGCTATCGCATCCAGATACTTGTGTTTTCCAATGCTGCATGGTAATTCGAAGACCCCGTAGAATTTCTGCTTTTCCACTAACTTTTGTCCTATGAGGCATTCATACAATTGCCCACCGGGTAATGTGTCAGATTTATCATCCGGTTCCACCTTCTTGGACTTCTTGTTGGGTAGATGAGTATGTCGATAGTTTCTCACCCAATCATTTATGGTCTCCTTGTTTATTTCGTGCTTCAAGTAATGCTTCACTTGTTGCGACACCGGCGGTTCAACCAATTGGCGCTCCTCAGAGGGCGCCTCCTCTCCCTTGTCGGAATCGCATTTGTAAGCATTGGTGTTTCCATTATTAAGTGGGATGAGGTCAATTTTGTTAACTTCCATAGTTATGGATTTCCCTCTTCCATCATTTCCGCCCTCTTGGACGACGGAGGTGGCCTTGACAAATTTAGTGTTAGGAACATCAACGTCATTCCTCACCAACACTTTTTCAGGGGCTTTTGCATTTGTGTATTCTTTCAAAAGATTCATCATCTCCGCCATCTTCTCTTCCATTTCCTCCTTTTGTTTGTAGACGGCTTCCTCAAATTTTGCCAACCGTTCGGAGTGTTTTGACATGTACTCTCTCATTCGAGCTTCGAATGTTGGACTAAGTTCCTGAGGTGGTGAGTTGGGTGGAGCGTGCTTATGGAAGGGTTTAGTAGTTTCCCTACGGGGTGATTCGGACAATGGTATTTGCCTAACGCTTGAGACTGAGTTAATTGTTGCTTTTTGTGGACTTAAGGGTCTCTTTTGCTTTTCCATAAGATATGCAACCCTTTTCTCAAGTTCACTAACGCTTTCCTCAGTGATTTGATTGGCTGTATCGGGCGATGAATATGTCTTGACTGCCGAGCGCACGTCGTGGGAGACTTGCCACAATTCATCATCGTCGGATGCAAGCTCATCAATGATCTCCCATGATTCCTCGGCGCTTTTGTCGCGCAATCTGCCCCCGGCGGCTCGATCGATGGCACGTTTGGTGTGGTAATCAACATGGTCATAGAAGATTTGGATTTGAAGCCATAGATTTATGCCATGGTGAGGGACTTTTTGAAGTAAGTCCTTGAATCGAATCCATGCCCCGTAGAGGGTTTCGCCTCGACGTTGTTCAAACATCAAGATATCCTTCCTTAGCTTGGTAGTTCTCCCTGGTGGGAAAAACTGAGCAAGGAAACGAGTGGTGAGATCATCCCATGAGGTGATGGATCCTGCGGGTTGACGTTCTAGCCACTGACTAGCTTGGTCCCGCAAAGAGAATTGAAAGAGACGCAATCGGGTCGTCTCTCGAGTGGCAACATCAAGGTCTATAGAGTCAACGATTTTAAGAAAGTCCTTGAGATGTTGATTAGGATCTTCAGAACGAAGTCCATGGAATGCGCATCCGCTTTGCACCAACCGGATGGTGTCGGATCGCAGGGGTGTGATATTGGCTCCTTGAGTGAGCTCAATGGTGTTTCGATAGCCATGGTGGCTAGGACGGGAATACTCTCCTAAAGTACGGGCTCTAGGAGGTGGTGGTGGTTGTGGTGGTGGGTTGTGTGGGTTGAGGATATTACCATCTTCCATGATGTCGGATGGTATGGTTACGAACAAAGACACGAAGAAAATAGATAGACTAAAGAAAACCTAGAAAAATAAAATAAAAAATCTCACTAGAAAGGAATCTAGTGAGTAGACCTAATAGAAATAAAAATTCAACCTAAACAATAACTATTCCCCGGCAGCGGCGCCAAAAACTTGATGCGTGGGTTTTGCAACCTTACAACAGGTTTTACCTCTCGAGGGATCTCAAGAGGCTTACAACCCCACCAGGCAGTGTACCTGACCGATGTAGTATAGTGTAGTGGTAAGTACGGGGGATTGATCGTTCTCCACAGGGAATAGTGTTCGTTAGGTGTGAAAGGCTACTCTAATTAGGTCTAAGGGTCGAGGAAGATTCTTTTTATGTTTTTATAGTTTTTATGAAAGCAAGTAAAATCTCGGTTTTGAAGGAGTAGGCGGAATTAGTTGCTAGTCAACTAACCCAAATTACTACAAATGCAATAAAATAAAATAACAAAAATGAAAAGTGGTGAGAAACTTATGTGTAGAGAAATGTGTTTACTTAGATTTCCTTACTCCCTAGCTATCTTTTACCGGTTAATTAGTGTGCATTAGTCGCGTGGATGACGGGTGTATTCCTTAATACCATTCGTGGGGTGGCGTACTTACTTCCCCAAACTCTACAAGCTCCTACTTCACTCCTATGTCGAGCCGGCTAGGAAGCTCCTAACATGGGATCACTAGAATTCGCTTGTGCATTAAATACAACCATAAAAACCTTTAGTACGCGTTTGGTTCATGTTTCTTAAGACGTTCAAGCAAGTTACCGAATAGGAAGTTAGCCAGTTTTCTTAAGCCTAACATAGATAAACAATCATCCAATACAACTAACAACACACTAACAACCAATAATCAATAGCTAGGTTTCATTAGATCTAAGCAAACACAAGATAATTTAGCCTAACATGTTAAACAAAAGACAAGCATAAGATAGAATCAAACAACACATAGACATATTGAATGATTAATTGATAACTTATCTTTCAATGAAACATGGAAGATCTCAAGGCAAGAAGCCCTGAAAAAGGAGCTAAAATCGTCCTAGGGTTTTATCCCAAAATTCCACACACTAAGCTCTTCCTAATGACAAAAAATTAGAAAACTATATATAGACTTTTACATCTGACGGCGTCACCTTATGGATTGTGACGCCGTCACCTCGCCGCTTTTAGGGTTCTCGGATGACCATCTTGACGCCGTCCCTCTTTAATTCTCCAAAATCCGTTCTGGCCTATCAAGGCTTGACGCCCTCACCTCTTGAACGTGACGCCGTCCCCTTGTGAATTAAGCCGTGACGCCCTTGATTTAGTTAAAGCGTGACGCCGTCAGAATTCTCATGCTAACTCACTGGCCCGTCATGAGTAAATTTCACATCCAACTTTTCTTGCCAAGGCATGACGCCGTCTGGAGTGAATGTTGACGCCGTCTAGAGTAACTTTTGGCCTATTTTGGAGACTTTGTCGTTTTCTTCACTTTATTGCTCCAAAAACGTCCAAAATGCCTCCTTTTCCAGATTTCTCCTCAAAAGTACCTAAAATGACAAAAGGAACGATTTAGGGCGATATTTGATCAAATAAATACGATTTCGGGCTTAAATGACCCCTTAAAAGCGGTACACTTTTCGCCTCATCACACTAGACTTCGAAGCCATACTGAAAACTTGTCAAACGACGAATCTGGATCCATAACTTCATACCTTCTCAAACCGGAGGTAAACCTGTTCAGATAAATGTATGAAATTAGTGTTAACGTTTTAACATGTGTAAGTGTACTAGACAATATTTGTGAGTGTCAGTATATAATACGAATGCAATTGAATGATAGCTTAAAATGTAAACGTACTGTACAACGCACGGTCTAGGAGGCTTGCCAGAAGAAGAGATTCTTTGTAAGGAGCGATGTAGAATGAACCAGCATTTCCTTCAATTCCCAAACTAACAAAGTGTCCAACCTGATGATCGTAGACAAAAATTGTGTTACCCAAAATGTTTCCGACATTGCCTTCCACTATTGGAGCTTGCCTACTTGTAAAGCCAACCAGCCTAATCGCCATGGGGGCAGGGATGCAGAATAGATTTGAAAATCGTGTTACGGATGCACCATCCACCTCCAAAAGCCATGCGCTGAACAGTGGGACCTCAGAATTCATGATCATACCAGAAAGCACAAGAGAGTTTCCTAGCTCGTGAACAGAAAAAGAAACTGGCATTACCACTTTCAAAAGAGAAGGTATCTCTATGACGTGAAATTGGCGGGTAATCATATCAAAAGAAATCAAAGTGTAATCCTTGTAGGGACTCCCCTTTGCACTATCTAACCTTTCAGTGCCACCCCAATAGATAAAACGACCGACAACTGCCTGACTTTTTCTTTTCAATCTTATTAGGGGACGTAGCAACTCAAAATCTTGGACACGTGACCAGGTCTTAGTGTTCAATGAAAAGACTGACACATACCAAAAACCAGTTTTGAAAACAGGATAAGATACCTTGACAATTGTCGGGTCTAGAGTGTCCGGACGGACACCAAAACCAAAAGCAACCTTTGAACATTCTATTTGGTTATTGTAAAAAGGGATGAATATGCAAACAGATTTTCTTATGGATGGGTTCCAAAGAACAGCCATCATGTTAGTACCATACATAAAGCACGTAAGGCCGCTAGAAGTGCCTAAAGGCAGCATAAATGCAAGGTTTAGATGTGAATCATATAGGGAAATGGTTAAATTTTTAGCTACAGATGTCATAAAACCTGTATGACCCTGATCAAATGTTAGATTAAAAAGACACTCATCATTGGGACGAGCACCGTATGAAGTGATGAAGATTTGTGAATCTATGATTGCCTTCCATGTCTTTGAAACACTACGTATCTGGAGTATACCTTTAAGTGGTACCCTATTCAAGATATCTATTTGAACATCCAAAGGTATGTTGTCAGACATAGTTTAAATAGTTTCGAGCAAATGGGTGGGCTATAGGTAGGATGTATAAAGTTGTTGTGTATGAGAAGGCAATGGCTAAAATGACACACATATATATTTGTCTCATTGATTATGATTGCACCTGTTAAGTGGCATTAAATAAATAATTTTAAAGCAGATGTACGAGTGTGTACTGTTGCGCAACCTAAATGGCATATTTAAAAATATGGGCAACTTTAGAAAATAATTAAAAAAAAAAAAAAAAAAAAAAAAAAAAAAAAAAATCGGGAATTTTTAAAAGGGAAAAAGTTTTAAATACATAATGTACTTTTAAAAAAAACTCATTATGCTCTATGAACTATACATATTGTCATTATACATAGCATTTGCTATGTATAATGACAATATGTATAGTTCGAGTTTTTTTTTTTAAAGTACATTATGTATTTATAACTTTTTCCCATAGAGCATAATGAGTTTTTAAAAGTACAAAAATGAAAAATGCTATGTATAATGACAATATGTATAGTTCATAGAGCATAATGAGTTTTTTTTTTAAAGTACATTATGTATTTATAACTTTTTCCCTTTTTAAAACATGGGCAACTTAAAAAGATTCTGCTGCTTCTAAAACTTTTTACAAATTTTCATGCTGTTTTGCAAATTTTTGTAAACTTGCTGCTTGGTTTGAAAGTTAAGGGACTGTTTTGTAACTTGGCGCCAATATAACCCGAATTAGAATCCGAACGGTAATAAATCACAATTGGATCACACAATTCACTTTGTGCGCACAAATTTCACTTTAATACAAAGCCTAACACACCTGTTATCATCTGATTGCCGGTACCCCCAAATTGAAAACCCTAATAAACAATGGCGGAAAGGAAATACTCAAGCAGCCACAATCAGGTTGCATTTCTTGAAAAGGTCCCAGGAGCTGAAGCATTTGCTGACGTTATTGACTTTCTTAATGCTACTCACCTTAGGTATGCATTAACAGAAAATCCCACTATATACAAATCCCATATGGAACAGTTCTGGTCCACTGTTAGGACCCAAACAAAAAAAAATGGTGAACAGAATTTAATGGCTATGGTAGATGGCAAACGGATAATTATTTCTGAATCATATGTAAGAAAAGCTCTTAACTTTTTAGATGAAGAAGAGATAATTTGCCTTGAAAATGATGTAATTTTTAAAGAACTTGAGAATATGGGTTATGAGAAGAAAAAGGATGTTTTAACGTTTTATAAACCTCTTCTCTGCCCACACTGGAAATTTGTTATTCACACCATTCTCCATTGTCTGAGTCCTAAAACTACAGCGTGGAATGAGTTCAGTTCAAGGCAAGCATCTGCTATTATTTGTCTGGCCACAGGAAAACCCTTTAATTTTTCGGCTATGGTAATGGATGGCTTCAAAAATAATGTTTCAGGAGAACATTACATTTACCCTAGGTTTTTGCAATTGATTGTGAATAAGCAACTATCAAAGCCTAAGATTCATAAAAGGACCTACAGAACTCCTATGCTTAAAAGGAAATTATTTTCTTATTTGAAAAAAAGTGGAAAAGGCTTCTCTGGGACTATTACTCCATTGTTCCCACATATGTTGCAATTGGCTGCCAGTCAGGGTCAATGTGCTGAAATCACAACACCTACACATCCCACACCCACCTCTGAACACTCATCATCTCACCCTCATAATACCCAAACACCTAGGATTTCACTGAATAAGAACACAGATTTTCATCATACCAGTGTTAGGATAGATGCAGATGAGGCTGCCACAGGTGTGGGAGGTGGAATGATGGAAGGGGCTAACACTACTGATCCTGGCTTAGTAGGTGGGCAGGTAAGTGTTAACATAAGTAAGACCCTGAACATGGCAACACCAACTGTGCAAGGTTCTCATGAACCTGAATCAAATGATGAAAATCCCAGTCAAATGGCAAAAATGGGGAGCTCAGGTGATCAACCCAGGTTTCATACTGACTTTGAACCCAATGATTCAACTGTCAGGGAAGGTAATACATCTAGACGTGATGAGGGTAAGAATGCAACTGATGAATTGAGGGACACCCAAAATGTACAAGATGACAATTCCAGTGATCAGCCTGACGGGGCAGAGAAGACTAGCCTTATGGAGGAATACATGACAAGATGTAGGACACTAGAATCACAAGTTTTTGATCTCACACAAACAGTGAAACAAATGAAGATGAGAATTAACCTTTTCAAGGGAAGGCAGAGGTCTAGAACAAGGGTATTCAAAAGGCTCAAGAAGGCTGGAACGGCACATAGGGTGAGCTCTCCTGAAGGTTGTCCTAGCAATGAGGGAAATGATCAGGTTGATACTGATGAGGTAATTAAACCTACTGCCAGTACTAGAGATCCTAGTCCTAAGTTTGAACCTTCTACTGCTGAAGATGATGATGTTAGCTTGGCTCAGGTGGTCGTCCCACTAAATACTAGCAAATCATCAACACCAAAACAATCAACACCACCAACAGAATCACAATCACAAACACAACCTACATCAGCAGCTGAACAACAACCTCAACCACAACTCCAACCAAAACTAATCAGACAAATCCGTCACCGACACTTCCTAGAGCTCCCGACAAAGGAGTTACCATAAGAGAACCTACTGCTGAACAGAAATCATCATCACCACAACAACAACATCCATCACCACAACCAAAACAATATGAACCTCAACATCAACCAAAATCAATATCACAAACTCAACCTATAACATCAAAACAAACAACTGCATCTACAACAAAACAACCAACTACAAAACCTGCAATTCCAAGGGTTCATGTCAACCGTGTAAGTATAACTATTAGAGAACCCACTCCATATACGAAACCCACACAGCCACCTACATACACTGTGGAAGCCAAAGGAAAGATGATGGAAGAGTTAGAAAATGCTCATGATTCTGCATATGTCCCATACCATCGTTGGCCAAAAGAAATTCAAGCAGTACATCCAGAACGGGCTAAGTTTGAAGAAAGGTTCAATTCTAGGGATGATGTACAGGGTAAGTCTACAATTGGTGTCAAAGGATCTGGGAAAGGCAAAGAAATGATGGTGGAAGAGTCTGAAAAGGCACATGGTCATCTTTCGGCAGAAGAGATTAAGGATAAACCTGATGCAGACGAGGCTAACAAACCTAATGCTGAAGAAGTGGAGGAGGATAACAAAAGTAAGGAAAAAGAGTCAAAGGCTAAGTCTACAATTGGTGTGAAAAGAACTGGGAGAAGAATGAAAACGATGGCCAGAAGGAAGAAGAGAACTAGGCGAGTGGTAGTGAGTAGTTCAGAAGGCATTGATGAAACAGGGTATAAAAAGAAAGAGACGGTTGATTTACAACTGGTGACCCAGGTTGTGTCTGATGATGATGACCTGTTTGAGGATACTGCTCCTTCGGCAGTTAAATCTCCGGTTATTGGATGGAAAGCTGGTTATGATGGGAAAGTTCCTTGGTTTGAGATACGCAGAGTTGCTGGAAGAATGCAAAGGTTTAAAACAATTCCTCAAATGCTTAAACACATTGACAAAAAGGATTTGGTAAACCTGTCAGCATTAATGAAGAACAAGTATGGAAATGGAAAACCAATAGATGAGCTTGATAGAGTGCTTTGCGGATATCTGGCGACGATGTTTCAAGCTTCTGTCCAAGATAGTATGTTTGTACAAAAGGGTACAAGTACGTAGTGTTTGTTAAGTTGATTACCTTGAAGGTTTTTGTAACCCTGTTACTTCCACCATAACCGTATACATATATTGAAGTGTTTGTTGACATAATTCATTTGTTTACATAGTCTTCTTCTTACCATTGAACGATACATTCCGCATAGTGTTTAATATTATGTCAATTCGATAACAGTTTGTTAGGAATTATTAGAATAATGTTTATTTTCATTGCTGCTGTTAGTGTAGTTTGATTCCTGCTGGCAGTGTTGGTTTCTGCCGGTCATGGTTCCTGCTGGTAGCATTGTTTAGTTTCTGCTGGCAGTGTTTGTTACTGCTGGTCATGGCGTATTTTTTGTATGTTTGTTAGAGTTATTTTAGGAACACAAACATACGACATTGTGTTTTGCATCCAATTCCAAAGAAAATAGTTAATACAAGATCCATAGAGGATCAAAGTCTTTTAGTCATTGTCTTCTTCAACTCTTGTGTTTAGTATCCGCATAAGCACAAGTTTATTATACAGAGATTCTCATAGTAGTTGGCTTTGTGTTTAAATAAGCTATGTACAAGTTCTTTTGGCTCAAAGATCTATCAAGAGGCACGATCCTACACAGTTTCTACACATATTGTTTTACATTCATATCTAAGATAATTAACAAAGATCTATCAAGGGCTCATCTGGGATAAACACCAAATCACAAAGTTTTTTCTTGAATTAAACTATCTTATTCCTCATAGCTTGACACTGATCATAGATTCTTTGTAGTAAATCCTTAACCACATCCGATTGTTGTTCACACCTGAGTTTTGAGGTAAGCATCACCCTTAAGACTTCAAAACTCAGTGGATATTCCAATTCAGCTAACATGAAGATATATACTCCACTCTGTGTTGACAGATGATGCACATTGCAGGAACTATAAAACTCCCATGTCAGATATTCATGCAGTTGGTGAAATGCACTGATGCAGTAGGTGCTTGTATGTAGCATGAAATGCATGGGTGAATCCTACTGCTGGTGAAATTGAAGCTGCTGCTGTTCCTACCTAATTCAAATTGTTGGGTTACATGTTATTGACCGGTTACAAACAACAACGATTACTAGATAATAGTAAATTGTATTTTGGGTTACAGATTTTTAAATCAACTCTACTACCTTTCAAATACCATTAAACATTGTTTATTAACTCCTTGTGCTTCCACAAGTATTGAAGCATCCGCTCACGGTATGCTACAGCTGTTTGAAGCGGGTCATCTACTTCCAGTGGTTGGTTGTGGCACAATCGGTATAAAATAATACATACCCATACACCGCAATCGCCATATACGTCTGCTTGTTTCGGGACTGCAGGACACTGGTATGTTATTTTATATTCCTCGGCTGATATGCCCTTGCTCGCCAATATACCCTGCTCAACCAGATACATGGTAAGTTGTTTTGGCAACATTCTTTTCAAAGTTCTCCACCACCGTGCACCATTGCCATGTACCAACCCAAGAGTGTCATAAAATGAAACAACACCAGTACGTAGGTGAAGCTCAGCGAGACACCAGTGTTTATCAGGTTCATTCACGGGGAAATAAACCTAATATAGACAAAGGAATGTACATATTAATATGCATACACTTAAAATTATATTTAAAAAGGATTGTGGCAAACTAACCTTTTCAACATCTCGCCAAGCCACAGGGTAGCTTGTTCCATCTGAATAATGACTGTACATCTGACCAGCCAAGATATGTCGGGCGAACAGAGAACCTGCCAAGGTCCAATCAGCATTGCTTGGTCTAAGTGACCACATAAGGTCAAACCATATATCCAAGTGCTGTGTACACAAAACAAAAATTATAAAACTTATAGTGGTTACTCAATCAAAAGTATATACAAATGTATTTGACCAGATAGTGATGATGGTTCCTTACATAGTCATACAGCCAACCGCCTTTACAATCTTCAAGACATGCCAACGCTAGCCAAAATTTCATATCAGAAACAATGTTACGACCGCCCCATGGAAACTTATAGCTTTTTGGTTTATTTTGCTTTAAATAAACACGAAGCGAATCGGGCACAGACACCTTGTCCTTTTTCAATTTGGAATGTCGAGTCAGATCCTAAAATAAACAAATAAATGATTAACAATAAACGAATCATAATATTGTTAATTTAAGAATAACAAATCAGACTACCTCTACAAAAGGATCTGGGTTGGCCGAATAGAACTCAGTAATTGACCGAGTTCTTGGGTTTCCAGATACGTCCTGAAAAGACACATACCATATATTAGCATAGGCCAACCAGATAGTGATTTCAGTATCAATGTTTTACGGTGCTTTACATCTAAAATGACTATAGGCTCAATCAACTTCTTTCTGCAAGTAGCTGCTCTTGTCAGTAGTGCGGATTGGACGTTCTCTGAATTCAGAGATTCAAAAAACTTATCGTGCTTTGATTTAAAGGCTTTAGCCACTAGAGCAACTTTATGCGCATTTTTTTTCTTTTGGATTTTCTTCTTTTTACGTTCAGAAAAAACAGAGTCCAAGCAAGGTTTGTCATTGGGACCGACCAGATTTGCAAACCCATAGTTGGTGAGTGTTTGTTGAAATGGTGTTGTTTGCTCTTCCTGCATAGCATAGGTTGTAATTAACACCGACCACAAGACATAGAAAGGAACAATTATTAACCTTTTTAAATTTAAACTAAACCAAGTACCTCAACATATGTCTGCAATGGGGTTGTTTGTTCTTTATGCACGCAAATAGCATTTGAATTCTCAACACCCTTACCATTTTCATTGTCAAACGGTACTTCTTCTATCGAAACACTAGTGACATCCGCTCCGTCGTTTATATAACTCATGACATCATCATACACCACCGGATGATACTGGTACAATAAAGATGTATAAATAAATAGGCAAACAAGGAAGGTTGTATTTTGCAAAAGTATTTTTTTCAAGATAACATACATCACCGTAGACGAAGGATGTTGTTTGATTAATGTCCTTCTCATGGGATGCCACAACTTGATTCGCAGGTTGATGATGATCAAGAGTAGGGAAGTCAGGAGTAACCCCTAATTCACATGCTTTTACAAGAACGTCCATCCCACCCACCTGAGATTCGTTGTAGCCTTGCTGCCCAACATCCATGTCAATTTCCATGTGATGGGCTGCAACACTGGTCGTAACACCAGTATCAGCCTCAGAAGCTAATGGCGTGCCCTGTAGTTGACAAAATAATACAACATTTAATGAATTAAATGTACGATTAAAGGGTAAACATTAACGGGGAAATGAGATACTTATAAACGTATGCCAAAAAAACACAAAGTAAAAGTAAACCTTTAAACAAACATGATTGTCAACTTCCATTGGATGCGCATGATCGACATCATCATCAGCATGATCATCATCAACATCTCGGCGCGTAACACCATTATCAACATCATCTTCACAACGTGATGACGGGGTCTGTAGTTGACAAAATGAGATAAGTGTAATACTTAACGAGGAATTGATCTTCGTATAATGTTAGGAGAATAAAACATATAAGGTGAATACAAACCATGTAAATATCAGGGTTGACATCAGACTTGACTGGAAAATCTGGATCATCGGTGCTTTCGTTAATAACTGTCTCTAACTCTGAAAATTTTGTTTTCACCTTCTGAAGCAGCTCGCGAATGTCTTGTTTAGGGACAGACGCTACGTGCTTCGCCATCAACGAAATATCAATTTGCAAATCAAATATCTTGCCCAAAATAGGATTTGTTCCAAAATTCTTTTCATCTTGGCCTTCGCCTGATTGGACACCTTTTGCGTTTTCAACATTATTTTTATCTAAAGTTTCTAAACTTGGTGCTTCATGTTGATCGTCTGCGCTACCAGCTTGTTGGTGATCCTCTGATCTACGAAGTTGGTTGTCATCGTCTGCGCTATCAGGTTGGCGGTCATCCTCTGCGCTAGCAGGTTGGTGATCATCGTCTGCGCTATCCGGTTGTTGGTCTTCCTCTGCACTTGACAGGTCTGAATCAGACAAACCCTTTATAAAGGGGATGCTGGCAATACACCACGGTTGTCTCAATTCGCATTTGGTGGCATAAAGTGCCTTAATAGGAACTGACTCCTAAAAAAACAAATAGCAAATAACTTTGTATGTGAACAAATTTAAATAAGGGTCCAACAAATTAGCCTTCAAAGATAGTGCGGTGCTTACCGGTCCAAATAGTGTTTTACGGTCTGATCTTCGCAACTTTTGACATTTAGACCAAGCAAGACCTCGTGGAATGACGTTCGTGTCTTTCGCCCACCAGTTGCCGCTTTTAGGAAATGTCTCCAAAATCCATATCTGAAATATGTGGTTGTTTAAAATGTATATAATGTGGAAAAGAAAAATGTTCAAACTGCAGGTTATTACCGTGTTCAAAACTATATATTCAATATATATCTAATACAAAAAACCTAGTAATGGATAGAAAACAGATACAAACATTTTGTACACCGGATACATATATATAACAATAGTATTGAACTTTAGTACAGAGTAGAAAGTATGGCATACCTTGAAAGCCCAAGCAAAACCGTATAGATTGTATGTCGCATTGTAATATGGGTTTTTTTCCAACTTCTCCAAATGAACTGGTCTGTGTCTCTCAACAACATTCACAGTCCTTTGATAAAATTTATGCCACATGTATTCACCCCAGGGAAAAACGTTCCAAGCATCAAAGTCCTCCACCAAAGACAGTATATGATTAGGGATACAATTCCTTTCTTCAATACCCATAAACACCAACATAGCAACTATCAAAAGACACAACCTAATAGCATCCTCATCCGAAAGAGCTAAGAACCTATTTGGATCTTTAACTAGTTTCAAACAATCACTGCCATATACAGATTTTATACCATCTGTCTTTTTTTCTGGAAATACGCGGTCACGAAATGCATTTGTTTTCTTTTTTTTACAAACTTTCCCAAATCGAAACCCTGTTATTAAACAAAATTCCTTACGCCCGAACTCTAACAAATCATCCCCAATTTTGAACTGCAATGGTGGGGAATCGGACGATATGTTAGAAACTTTTACCTGATGTTGTAAAACAAAATGCATCAAAGGGCAGTCATTATCGCAAAACCGAATATCCAACCACGGACCAAAGACTGTGTTTCTAAACAACCTTTCCCGCTTTTTATCCTTCGACAAAATATCTTTGATTTCTGTAAGCAACTTCACTGTAGATCGAACAACGATTTTACAATGGTACAACCGAATCGGCATATCGAATTACAGGGTGTTAAGGAATTATGATTTGTTACTTGTGTGATGCTTTGTCTATGGAAAAGAAGCTGTTTGTGTATTGATGTGTTTTCTGTAATGAATTGTAATCGAATTATCGAATTACAGGCTAATATATTTAAAAAAAAAAACTGCCTAATTTTAATGCACGTAAAATGACCAAAATATCCTTTTGTTCATGTATTTGTTGCCCAAAATTCAAAAGTTGCCCAAAATACAATACATCCCTTATACATCGTAGCAACAGTTGTTGAGGTACTCTGGTCGGTGACGTGGCGTCCTGTGGTCCGTCGGATCAGTTGCCCTGGGCTAAGGGGGGAATTTTCTGTGAACGGGCCGGATACTCTTAGCAGTTGGGCAATCGGGCTATTTTAGTAATTGTAAAATCCCAATTTCAAAACATGCAAAATTACCAAAATACCCTTGTAACTTAAAATTTCACTTAATAATTAAATAAAACACCAAATAAATCACAAGCTCTTGGAAACAAGCAACATATGAAGTATGATAATTTTTGCATGATCATTTTAATATTTTACATGTTCTAAAAATACTTGTCAATTCATAAAATACAATATAAGCCGAAAATACATACCAAAATAAGAAGAGATCTTTTCAAATTAGTATTTGACCTTATCACACAACCCTTGGGCCGAAATCCATGCCCCTCCTCAAGCCTATACACGGTTTGTACATTTATTCCATAATTACACATTCTTTAACCCTAAAAACAACCAAAAACTCCTCTACAATCCATACGAATTTTTGGAGGCTGCTACATAGTTTTCCTGGGTTCTCTCAAGTCTAAAGAAGGTGACAAAAATAGGAGTTCAAATTGTTGAAGCTTGGTTCGCTTGGTTTTGCTTTTTGCTCGAGTTTGGTTCTTGCCGAGAAGAATTAATCCTCCACACCTCATCCGATCATCATAATAATTATTTGGTATTTTTGTGACTTCATTTTCATCATATATGATCTAAATAAAATGTCTATAATGATCCATGCATGATATTCAGGTCATTTAGAATTAAACGAATCTAAAACCCTAAAAACCAAATAAATTGTGAATCGGCTATTATGAATTTTGTGTCCTCCAAGACTATTTTTCTCAGGTCCTATTCGTTCTAAATAACACTATAAAAATGATACTTGGTATTTTTGAAGCTTAAATCATCCTTGGTGAGTTTTTGTTGAAACCGGATCATAAAGAAAAAGGGTTAAAAATGAAAATAAAATCAAACGGGTTAGGGTTTGAATTTTTGATGATAGATCTGATAAATTAATGTGTTTTTAAGGTTGTGTTAATGATTGGAAATGATTGGGAAATTTAGGGTTAGAGTTTATGCATGAAAAAGGTATACCGATTGGATTTTTAAAAGTAAAGGGTGTGTTTTGTAATTTTATAAACATGGGGGTTATTTTTGTAAGGTGATTTGGACCAGGGGAAATTCGTAAAAATTATTATATGGGGGTGTTATGTGTAAATTTTGTAATTAAAAGGTTTAAATGGTAAATTGTTTATATTATTAAATCGAATTGGAAATTAATTAAATAGAGAGGGTATTTCGTATAAACATTATGTAAGGGGTGTAATGAGTAATTTTTGATAATTGAAGGCTTAATGTGTAGATATGAATATTGTAAGGATTAAATTGTAATTTGATTAATTATAAGGTTTAATTTGTAATCTAATTAATTAAAGGGTTTAATTTGTAAAATTGTTGAAATTAAAGGATGGAAATTGTAATTATGGTAAACTTATGGATTAAAATGAATAACTTGTAATATTTGCATTTTGGACCTTAACTTTGGCATATTTACATTTAAAACCCTAAAATATGGAAAGTTGTCATAATGAACCCTAAACTATCATGACTTGCTAAAATGAACCCTATTTCCATAATAATATTTAATAAATGACTTAACCAAATTACTTTGTGGAATTTATCTAATTATGGAAATTTGCTATTTTTGGAAACTTGCTAAATAAGGAAACTTTCTAAAAATGGAAACTTGCTAATTTTGGAAACCTGCTATAAATGGAAAGTTACTAAAAATGGAAAGCCGACTAAAATGAGAAATCTGATTTGAAGAAGATATTAATAATAAGACGACCATGTATTCGTGTAGATTCGCTGAAGATGGAGTTGTTTCCGATCTTTATATTTCTCGATATGTTTGCACTTGCGGTATAAGGTACAAATATTCTACCCTTTTCAGTAAGGGTGTTTTCCCTCTCATGACTCATTGATCTTGATTCATTTAAGATTCCCTAAGCCATTGCTACGTTCCCTTACACTTTGGTTCGTTTGTTTGATTCATTTTGACTTTGATGTTCGATATGACCCTTTTGCTTTGAGCCTCTATAATGATCCATTTGATATTCGTTCGTTACCTTGTGATATTAGTATTTGACTCACTTGATACTTCGAGGGTTCATTTGATTTTGGTAACTAGATGTGAAAACCTTTTTAATTATATCATGGAATTGTTTTGAGGAAAAACTATTCTTAAAATGATGTTTATGAAATATTTGCTACCACTTTTAATTGGAATTGGGCTAAGCTTTTATGAAAACTACTTTTAAAGACTACTTTTGTGAAAACCATTATTAAAGATCATTTTTATGAAAATCATTTGATAAAGATTACTTTAAATGAACCATTTGATTTTGAACCTCCGATGATGACTTAGACTATTTGAACCTTTGCTTTGATATTGGGACTTTGACCATGATTCGATGACTTAGACTATTTGAACCTTTGCTTTGATTTGGACCTTTGACCTTTGACCCTTCAGTTTGATACCCGAGCCAAGTTCGTTTTCTAGCCATGAAGGTAACATGGCCGTGTCATTGATGCACCAATGGCATGACTCCAGTGTGGTCGAGTGATGTTCCACACCGTTCCCATTTTGCTATGCGCGCTTTATTATTTATTATGGCCAATATTATTGTTCGGGGGGCGTATGGATGCATCCTAGGTTCGTGTTCGTATTAGTGGATTTAACATGATTTGATATTATATTATTATTCGGTGACTGATGCATGGGTGCAATCCACGTCTTTCACAAGTTCGGGAGTTAGCTACTCCATTTGAAGAATGAGGACACCCCTCATATTATCTGATTATCTGAGAGGTCTCCCCTCTATATGATTATGAAGACATGGTTACTATATTTGATTTGTGTTCAGGCTCGTGGTGGATTACTGACCTACCCTTTTTCTTTCTTACTTTGTACTCTTTGACTATACCTTTGTAAACCCAATGCACCAAACTATACATGTTCATCTTCTTTTGCTTTCGTTTTCGTTTTATATATATCTGTCCACTGGGCTTTTTAAGCTCAGCCGCATTTCTTTCCCTGCGGCAGGTTTTTAGTTGGAAGCTGGGTATGAGTGAAGAGACTTTTGGACTTAGAAGACCTTGATAGTTATTCTGAAGTAGAGACTATTAGAAGGATTTGCATTTGCAGACTTAGTATTTAGCTTTTGTTTCCTTTGTAGCCTTGTATTTTCAGTATTTCATTTGTAACCTTTGAGAACCCTTGTATTACTGTTGATGTACGCTTTGTTTTGATCAGATATGAAACCATTATTATGACATCTTTACCCTTATCGGGTTGGGGTGTTACACGGATTAGTCGAGATGATACGATTATACAAGACATGTTAAACGGATGAGTCGAGATGATATCGTTGTACATGAGATGTTTAACGGATGAGTCGAGATGATATCGTTATGCCTGAGATGTTAAATGAATGAGTCGATATGGTATTGATATACATCATATGTTAAACGTATGAGTCGAGATGATATCGTTATACATGAGATGTTAAACGGATGGGTCGAGATAGTATTGATATACATCATATGTTAAACAGATGGGTCGAGATGATATCGTTATACATAAGATGTTTAATATATGAGTCGAGATGGTATTGATATGCATCATATGTTAAACGGATGAGGTGAGATGATACGGTTATACGAGACATGTTAAACGGATGAGTCGAGATTATATCGTTATATATGAGATGTTAAATGGATGAGTTGAGATGACATCGTTATACCTGAGATGTTAAACGAATGAGTCGAAATGATATTGATATACATCATATGTTAAACGGATGAGTCGAGATGATGTCGTTATACATGAGATGTTTAAAGAATGAGTCGAGATGATATCGTTATACATGAGATGTTTAACGGATGAATCGAGATGATATCGTTATGCCTGAGATGTTAAATAATGAGTCGAGATGGTATTGATATACATCATATGTTAAACGTATGAGTCGAGATGATATCGTTATACATGAGATGTTAAACGGATTAGTCGAGATGATACGATTATACGAGACATGTTAAATGGATGAGTCGAGATGATATCGTTGTACATGAGATGTTTAACGGATGAGTCGAGATGATATCGTTATGCCTGAGATGTTAAATGAATGAGTCGATATGGTATTGATATACATCATATGTTAAACGTATGAGTCGAGATGATATCGTTATACATGAGATGTTAAACGGATGAGTCGAGATGATACGGTTATACGAGACATGTTAAACGGATGAGTCGAGATGATATCGTTATACATGAGATGTTAAATGGATGAGTTGAGATGATATCGTTATATATGAGATGTTAAACGGATGAATCGAGATGATATCGTTATGCAACATATTTGGTGCCAAAATTTCCCGCCACTTTATGGACACCAGGTTAACTCTTATCCTCAGAAAATTGGTGCCAAAACTTCCCGCCAAAAGCTCTCTTCTTCACCGTAAAAACAGATATAACTCTTATCCTCACAAACACATTACTCTATATCATCACAACTACCAAAACATTACACACGCTTATCATACCAACTACCAACATACACACTGTCTTCGATAATACATTGTCGTCCCTAAACTTAATATATTTTTTTATAAAGGTTATCTAACCAAAAGAAAATCAGTATATATATATAAAAAATTAGGGACGACATTTTTATAGGTGGGCCCGTCGTAATTTAGGGTCGTCCCTTAAAAAATTTTATTTTCCTAAAAGTGTATTGTTGTAGTGAATTTCGTAAAATATTTTACCCTTTAAAAGATTTTATATTTAATATTTTTTTAAATAAAACAAAATACTTAAACATAAAATAAAATAAATTTCATTGTTAAATTAAGTAGCGACCACATATGTGGTCGCCGGGTAATTAAAAATTAAAAATTCTTTTATTTAATCTTTTTTTATACTTTTCTAAACAAGCAAATGTAAAGGCTCTGTATTTTTTTTACATAATTAAAAGTATATAACAAAAAATTAAATGATTTTTAGTAAATATATTAATGTAGCGACTACAAATGTGGTCGCGAAGTAATTTACAACTCAAAAACCCTTTTTTTGAAACATTCTTAGATTTTATTTTAGCAAAACAAAGTGGAAACGATATAGCGACCACATATGTGGTCTCGAAATAAGTAGGACCCAGGTTGTATGATTCAACGAAAAATTGCGTTGAAAATGTGGGTCCAATGCCTTATATAGTGACAACATATGTGGTCTCGAAAAAACCCCGACGCAGAAAGTTGAAATTGTAGTAGTGATTGGCGACTTGAACCCTGCAAGATACCTATAATAATCTTCCTGCACTCGATTAAAATCCACCAATGAATCATTAAAACCAAAGTAACTTAAGCTCATTAAATCAAGTAATTTTATCAGCTTCCCTAATATGCCATAGCTATTATGTTCAAGCAACGTGTGAATGCCATCAAGTAAAATGTCTTAAGGATACAACTTTCATGAAAGCAAAGGCATTGGCTAAAGATCAAAGCTACTATTTATCAAGTCATGTCATAATTTTCATCAGTAACATGTTTTGTAAAATGTCATATTGAACCCGTTAAAAGGGGCCAAATTGAGTATTGTATAGAAAAGACAAACATTTTCAATTTAAATGCATACTAATCTTTACGGACCTTTAACCACAATAAATAGACACACAAAAGAATATGATCAAGAGACGCGTACCTGAGAAAGAATGCAAAACAACGACTGCATTTGATTATGCGAGATCGAATCGCCAATGAACACCATTGATTTATTCCGCATGGATTGAACAGTGAAGAAACATTTTGCGGTCAAATGCGGGCAGTTCACATTCGAATCCACGCTACCGTCATTGTCACAACAACAAAAAAAAAAAAAAAGGTAATAGTTGTGGTAACATGTTTACTCGAATCCACGTTACCACATGCCAAACACCAAAACATGACATAAAAGGTATCCAACCACTAAAATGTTTCGACAAATACGTGGCTCAGATCTGTATGCAGGGTTCAACTCACAAAATTATCCTTATTCCGTAGTGGCTGCTAACAAACACGGTTGCATAGTAAGTATTTAAACTATGCCATTCGGTTGTTGCCCCGCCAGCTTACGGCCAAATCATTCAAGACACAATTTATTTGTGTCAGATTACAGATATCATCATAGCCTTATAGGAAACATTATAAAGGAGACGGGGGTGTAACCGGATAAAAGGGTTTGCGAACCTGCCATGGCTGCAAACACGAACATGATCGTGATGCCCCGTCAAGATACAACCCGCTTTCACCCATCATGTTCCAGCTGTACATCAGCCATACAATCCTGATGACCTAAAAAAAAAAACACTTATATCATTATGACGACAACATACAGCTTAACTCCTATGTCGACACAGCATCTTCAATAAATTATCTGGATCTATGAAATACCGACCCGATCTTCTTAAAGAACGACTGCTACTACCTTTTTACCCCAGGAAAACCTTCCGGATGCGCATCGCCGGAAGAAAACCGATCCGCTCGGCGGTCAGATGTGCGTCTGTGATTTGGGATTTGGGGGTGTGGAAGATAGTTTTTTTTTTTTTTTTTTTTTTTTTTTTTTTTTTTTTTTTTTTTTTTTTTTTTTTTTTTTATGATAAGATTGTAGAGATGACAGAGAGAATGAGAGAAAGAGTGACATTTGTGTGTGTGTTTATGAGAGTGAAGAGTAGTAGGATCTGGAAGATGGTAGAAGAGGGGGATATTTTATTGTGGGAGAAAACCGTTTTTTGTGGGATAATACTTTGTTAAACATTATTATTTTCCCAAATTACAAAGGAACAGTTGATGAATAGTACAAAATAGTTGCATGAACAGTTGAAACACATATAAAGCACCATCAACAACCACACAATCATGTACTAATGACCCTCTTAATGATCTTTGAAGATTTTTTTTTTGCAAAGTCCAAAATCTCACTATTAAATAGATTGGATAATGAGGGAGGTGGGTTATAAGCGCCCTTTTATAGTGTAACCCTAGGGCCTAGGGACCAAAGTAGTAACCCACAAAGTGCAGGGGTGGCGGGGAAAGTATTACCACAGGGGCCAATTCTGTCATTTTAGCAATCTTTCTTGAAATGAGGCTCGGGGCTCGTTTAGACTAGTAAACGGTTGATTCGAGATATGTGAATTACGCCATCATGCTCAGAATAATGTTTCCAATAAAAACGGCTATTCATACGCCTCGTTTCCCACAATAATAATTTAATCAAATCAAATCGTCGGTTGTGACAGTACGCGTTGTGCACGGTTTCCACGTTTCGCGAGATAACTTCACGGTCTAGAGTCAAATGAGCTCAGAAAAGTTCGTATATGAAAAGCAGAGATGATCTCGTATAGGAATACTTCTAGAAAATTACGGGGTATTACAGTCTCACCTCCTTAAACGGAATCGCGACCTCGCGATTCAATTCAAAAGGTTTACGTCATTTGTCAGCATAACTCTTCTGAAAATTCGTGAGCAGCTTGCAACTCGATTCTGATCTAAACGATCTTCTCGGTAGTCTCATGAACAAGTCCGGGGTCAGTAAGTTGGGTATCTCCAACTTCTGCTTAAAAATTCGGCGATCGACCACAAAGCACATCACACGGTGTCGTTGAAATACTGGAGTCGTAGGTATCGTTATGAGAGGATTTGGCCAACTGGAGGTGTCTATCCCAACCATTGCCACACTCGATTTCTCAGGTAGAGGTGCGGGATTTGCTCCGGAGGTATAACTTCTAATATAGTAGCAAAAACAGCAAATCGTCTTACAAATGATTTGTGAAATAATTTGTGAAACGACTTATAGGATAATAGGAAAACAATTCATCGTTTATAAAATTGTAGCAAAGTCAAAATTTTGATTTTTAGTTTGATTCATAACATCGTAACAAAATGTTTTATGAAATCATTTCGCTAAACGATTTATAGAAAGTTTACGGGTAACAGGAAAGCAGTTCGCCATTTATAAAATGGTAGTAAGATCAAAATTTTGATTTTCGTGAAATAGCAGTAAAACATTTTGTAGGATGACCGCAAAATGGTCGGTAGAAAAATCAAATACAGTTTGTAAATTAATGGCAAAACAGTTTATTATCTTATAAGAGGTTAGCAAAGATAACTGGTATTCCCGAGGGACGAGAGTAGGGGTGTTCATCGGTTCGGTTCTCGGTTAATTGGTTTATTCAGTTCGGGTTGTTCGGTTAAATTTTTTTTTGAGTCATAACCGAAAACCGAACCGAACCGAAGTTCGGTTCGGTTATGGGTCAAAACCGAAAACCGAAATTTTGTACTTGAATATTGAACAACATTTATATTTGCTCTAATATTGAACCATAACAGTCTTGCATACACATATTGATATGTATGTCAAATGATTAAACCTAGAGAATAGAACATACATCATGCAGATACATAAACTTTCCTAAGAAATAACTAATCATAGCACATGACCCCATGACGGTATGCCAAAATATATGCAAAGCGACATACCTAGACAAGTTTTAACATCTATTGAACACAAAATACCCTAACATCATAGGACCTAGGGTTAGTCAAGTTATATTTTTTTAATTAATATATAAAAAATATTAAATATTAATTATAATTCGGTTTTCGGTTCGGTTCGGTTGTCAATATGCTAAACCCATAACCGAACCATAAACCGATTAAAATGTTCGGTTCGGTCGGTTTTTACCAATTCGGTTCGGTTAAGAATTCGGTTCGGTTATTTTCGGTTTCGGTTTTCGGTTACTGCGGATATTACCCGATCCATGAACACCCCTAGACGAGAGAAAAGCTAGGTGATTGTCCCAAGGAACGCGGTTCAGGTTACTCCTTAGGGTCTTAAGATTTCTGTTGGGTGCAGAATCTCGCTGCTAAATGAAGAGTTTAGCGAGTTCAGAGTACAACTCTAAGGGAGATGTTGATTGGTACTAGCAATCAGTCGGTTGAATCAGTAATGTACATAGTATTTAAAACGGAAGGTAAAACATTGATTGAACCGCTTCGATTGAACAACATCGATTGAGCACAAGGCTTAGGGTAGAGGCGACTGTAACAAGGCCATAACAAAACAAGGTCGAATAAAAAATCCAAATCCAGGATGACGTCCAAAATCACAAAACCAAATAATCCGAATTCAATTAGAATCAAAACCTATCCAAACATAGCCAATATCAAATCCAGGCGTAGCCAAAATCAAATTCAAACGTTCTAATAAGCTCAAATAGGCTTATTACAATCTCGATGAGTTACAAGTAAGCAACTCAGATTCAAACGGTGCCAATCGGGTCTAACCCGAACCGATGCAAATTATGGTCAAGCGGCGACAAACGAAAATCCATATAAATGGAGAAGTATAGTGGTGCCAGAAGTATTACGGTTCATGCGGTGTTGTGATGCCAGTGTGTTGTGTGTGTGAAAGTAATATTCCCTGTCCATGTACACACGCAAAACTTTACCATTCCAAAAATCAAGGACCAACCCGAACATAATTCCATTATAACTACTCCCAGTATTGCAAAATTCACCTCTGAGTCGGACATAGGTGATCAGGCTATGCCCCATTGTCCCTGGTTGAATATAGGTGATCAGTCTATATTCACCCGAGGTTCAATGAATTTTGAAATACTCAGCCTAGTTATACTAGTAGTATGTCCTTTACATCCAAAATCATTCCCAAAACCACGACAAGTGTACAAACTCGACATTCAATAATGAGATTACGCAAGGAAATAGCGTAACTCCACGACAGGTACGGTGCGTGCATAAGTATATGGAAATGCTTATAGTGAACAGCTAAAATAGGCTGATATAAAATATCCAATAGTCAGGCACACATCTCAACAAATATGTAATCAAGCATCTCATCAACCAACTCGTCAAATATATCATGAACATCTCATCTAATATATCATTACTCGTCTCATCAATTATATCCTCAAACAAAATCATACGCGAGGCATCAGCTTGGCAGGCAGGCACGTGGCGGTCATAGGGTTAAGATTTCATAAAAGTGGTTATAGTCTAGGTTTTATAAAATAATCCCAGTTCTATATAACCTAGGCTCTGATACCAATCTGTAACACTCCCAAAATCAGGTCCAGCGGAAGCATACATGTGACTGGGATGCTACTAAATTGGTATCACAACACAAGGAATAAAGAACGGTTTTACTACAACAGTTTAAAATAAATTTCATTATCAAAAGCATTAAGTTTACATTATTCAAAAGTAGTGCGGAAATAAGGCCCATAAAATATATAATGCGGTCCCAAATGTTTATCAGAGTCGTTTATGACCATGCTCTTTTTGCCAAGCGCCTCCAAAATAAGCTATTGCCTTAACCTGAAAATACATGCTAAAAGGTCAGCTTACGCTGGTGAGTTCATAGGTTTAAGAAAAGTATAACAGTGGACCAAGATAAGTGATTTGCTACACTGGACTAAGATAGATATAAATCACAAATACTACATATATCAACAAACACAACCAATCCAGTATCAATATGATAGGTCACGATAGCCCTCTTTCATATTGACAAACACAGTAGGGCCCTAAGTATATCAGTCCTTAGCCAGGCACCATGTTATAGCAAATCAAAACTAGATTATTTGCTACCCTAGTCTAAGACAAACATCTGTTGCAAATCTAACCTTATCCAGTCAACAAGTTATAGCAAATCGAAAACAACGGTTAGGTCAATTCAAAACAATTTTGAATGTTTTCTCACATGCATATCAGTCAATCACAAAATGCCTTCAAATAACCAAATCAAATACTTCAGCCAAACAGTCAAATATTGAGTAAACAGTTCGCGTATTCCAAATAAATAGTCATTGAGTTTAGTTAAAAACGAGCATGTATTCTCCCCCAAAATAGTTAGAAAACCGGTAAAAGTAGGGGCCATGAACTCACCTTAGCCACAGCAATGCAAACATCACAACTGACACGACTGGCATCGAGAAGCAAAACATAACAATCTCAAGACATACAGCACGACGGTTCCAAGATATACAGGCACAACGGTACACAACGGTCTAGGATCGGCACAACCTAATACGTATACTGTTATCTCAAAATACGTCTCGCACAAAAATAAAGTCTATAAAAGACAACGTGTCGTAGTTTTCGTCGATTACTCGATTTCAATACTTATCAAAAGCTTAGTATCAACGTTTCGTGTGGTGGTAAGAAAACATAGACTAGACATGCAACTCACGCCAAAGAGAAATAGACATCGACATAATCGAGGACAATACTGACTAGAACTCAAACTAATAAAAGAAAAACCAGGAAACGACGACAACTATCTATGTAATATAAGATAGATCAATTGGTAGTTTCGGTATTTACCCCAAATCCCCATTTAATTTGTATAAAACACAAATGTTTTATAGATAAAAGGTAAGTTTAACTAATATAAATCAATTTCCCAAGACTATTTAATAGCGTACCAATAGTCACAAGTGTCACAACAAATAAACACGTTATTATAATCAAATTTCGACACAACAAATTCTTACACAAATTTATTCAAAGTCAAACACACCCATTGTATTCTATGGGCTTCGGCCCATATTACCATTAACTAAACACTCCCCTTTGGAGCTGTTAACGCAATGCAACAAGCAAACACCTCTTTGGTGTTTCGATGATAAACTCGAACAAAAACATCCTACGTGGGTGGCTCCTAGGCTAAACCGAACCAACAACCACCCTTGTGGTATCTTGTCGAACCAGCAAACAACACCACCCTTGTGGTGGTTTATATTGACCCACGGCTAACACAAGTGAACAAACCCAGGGCAAACACCTTTTGGTGCCTCGTTGGCCCAACCGAAACAAGCAACACCACATATATGTCGACTCAATCTCATCAACGCAAGCACAACCATCACGCATACATGGCATTAGCGTAAGCACAACATAAATATATTGCTCCCATACACACCCTTATGGTTCTAGTGGCCACGGCCACAAACACCCATACGCACCCTAATGGGGTGATTTTTGGTTTCCGAGTACAACACAAACACAACCGACAATTTAGAGAACAACTCAAAGGACTAATCTGAGACCAAGAGGACTCACGACTCACGTTTTCATATCTTTTACCACATGAATGATACTAAGTATGTTTTTAAATCCAATATCATATCCCGTTTACTATACTTACCGAGTCGACTGGGTGAGTTGACTCGCCCAGCCGAGTTGAATCGACTCAGTTGCTACACAAACTAACGCCTTATTATTTCATTTCTTACCATACGGATCTATTTCCAAAACCTTTTAAATACTTAGTTTAATCCATCTTTTAGTCCACGAAAACATTAACACAACACAAAATCTGTTTATATCAAAACAACAAACGTGGGTGACAACTTACCCACGAACGAGAGAGAGAAAAAGAGAGAGAGACAAATATGGAGGAGACATTGGTGGTGGTGACGAGAGCTACGGCGGTGGGGATGGCGGCTTCACGACTGTCATCCCAACAATATCCTAGAAAACCTTAAACGAGTCTCCAATACAAACCACAATCTACCAACTCGAACCTTCTTCTTGATCTACACACGCACAGCTAATTGGGCTCATACTATTGCTAATTGGGCTTTAGATACTCATGTAAATTCTATTGTCAATGGACTTGTTTGTAATTTAGCAAGCTCTTCGGTGCTTGCGGATGTTCGTGATTTTTAATGCAAATCGTGTGGTCAATAAAAAAAAAAAAAATTGTGTTATAAGAGAGGGTGGGTATATTTTTGATTTCTTACCCTAAAAAGATAACCGAACCGACTTATTACTTACCCTATATAAAAAATAAACGTAATCCCAAACATATATGCACCCCTCTCGATCAACCTCAAACAACTCTAATGGATCGAATGGACTCTTCATTGAACCATGTGTTAGTTTTTGTGTATAAATATTAATATATACATGTCCGGTTTCGAACCCGAGGCTCGGGATTGCACACATTAGCGTGAGAGTTTCAATGATGAATAATTAAATAATTATATATATTTCATGTATTTATTTATTTATTCATTTCACCGATTAAAACACTTAACGACGGTTAGTACTTAACGGAGTTTTAACTAACGACGGTTAAAGGACTAAACGTGAAAAAAAGGAAAGAAGGATCTAGAATCCTTGTGGGATTATGAAAGTCGGCCGAACACCTCCTTTAGGGATGTTGGTTCGATCGGTTTGCTTGGAGGAGAGGAAAAGGAGAAACTATAAATACCATTCACTTGTGTTTTAGTTTTCTCTAATCCTTGAATCCCCTACAAGCCTAACTTCTCTTCTTCTCCTCTCCTAAGCATAGAACCGGTCGACATTTTTATATCCACTAGGATATTCGACCCAAGTAAAGCTTTGCTAGTGTTTGGCTTGTTGGTGATCAAGAAACTAGCTTTTCTCATTGAAACGCTATAATTACGTGTGTACAAGAACGAGTGACAAGCTTCCTTTAGCTTGTGATCTTTGGTTTAGTCGATCCACATATAAATCCAATTAGGGTTTATAACTTGTTCTTGTTCAAGTGATTCCTTGTTCTTGCTAGGAATCAATAAGGTACGTATCTTGTTTAATTTAATTAATTACATGTTCTTGTAGATCTATTCCGCTGCGTGCTTTTATGATGTTATGTGTTTATGATTTTAATAGTTCACATATTCCAACAGTGGCATCATGAGCCTCGTTTAGAACTTGTAATTAATTACTTAAACCTAAAAATTGGATCTTGTAGAGATTACATGCATTAATTAATAATTAGGGTTTGTTTTTTTTTTAAACCCTAATATGGTTCGATCCTAATTAATTAAAAATTAGGGTTTTAGTTGTTTTATTAAAACTTGAGAAACCCTAGGATTGCATGAAAATTTTTAGGGATTAATTAGTAAGTACCGTATGTGATGTTACTAATTAATTAGATACGTACAATTAATATTGACATAATAATATGTGTTGCATGATTATGTGATCAATATGGTATCCTTGACAAATCTTGCATATTTGTCATGGTGTGATTTGTATGTTTGTTTTGAATTGTTTGCTACATGTTTTAAATAAATCTAAAATTGGGGAAGACCTCAATATATTAATTAAAAGGTTATGTGCAATGTGGTATCTAACTAACTAAAACTTACGCGGCCAAATTTATTTGGTGCTGTGGTCCATTGGGTACAATGAGCTCGAAAACCAATGGGAGTTTTGTTAGTTACATACATTTAAAAATTACACATAGAATTAATAATAGGATTTATTGAAAAAAGGTTTGCATGTGGCTATATGATATCGTGGATGATCATATATTTGTTATTATGTGTTTATTTATTTTGTGAATTACTTGATCTTTTGTGTTTTATATTATGATGGATTGTAAACTACAAAAGAGGGTAATTTTTCATAATAAAAATAAATAAGACTAATAACTATGAAACCTTTGTAGTAATTTCAATTATTGCCAAGTCTTATGTGCCGACAGTGGTTCGCTTCGCACGGTAATTTGCTCCCAGGCGAGACTAGCAATAATAGATTTACTACATTAATTGTTTTAGCAAGAAAATTATATTCTTTTAGTTGATTGATTGCGACTGTATTAAGTGGTCGAAGCGGCGGACCTAAAATTGACAAACTAAAAAGTGGGTTCTAGTTGGTACGCATTAAATTGTGACCTTAGAGGGGCACGGTTTTAACCAGCTTCGGCGGCTGTCGTCCCTACGCCCGCCTGTGCGTCAATTTTAGACTTACCAAGTACACCACGACTAATACGAAGCATCTTAAGGCAATGTTGTTATTTATTCAACGCCTCAATTAAAAGATTTGATAATTTGAGCTACGAATGAGTAAATAGTTTAGTTTTGAAAACATATATGATACAAAGATGAATGCATGACATCTTTGTACATATTTTTTGATTTAACACATCAAAATTTTATTACCCTAAAATTTAAGTTATATGCCGACCAATTAACAAGGAAACACCTAAGATGACATTCTATCATTACTAGCAGCCTCAGCTGATGTGATGATTCAAAGAATGAAGTCAATAGGGGTAAATTGAGCACTTCCATTACTAGCAGCCTCAGCTGATGTGATGGAACGGCGTCAATTTACACGTTTCTAAATTGGTTAACTTAATTGAGCACTTTTATTACTAGCAGCCTCAGCTGATGTAATAAAACGGCGTCAAGGCATAAAAGAATTGGGGATGAAACATGCTTACAATTTGCAACTGATGTTGGCAACATATATATTGTAAGTCCCAAGATTTCTAGGAATTGCAATTTGAAATTGGCAATTGGGTGATCCCGTACCTTGTTGAGTACTTTCATTGCTAGCAGCCTCAGCTGATGTAATGAAACGACGTCAATTAGGATCCTAGATTTCAGTGAAAATTAAATGGTTATTTGACCAATGGGTGTTTAATTTTCATGAAATGTTAAAATTATCGAAAGTACTAACTTTTGAACTTTTTTCTGTAGAAATGGCCCAACCCGGAAACTCGTCAAACTTAACTTCCTGTTTCAAGATGATGCTTGAAAAGGAAAAATTGACCGGGACTAAGAACTTCAATGCTTGGCATCGAAATCTAAGGCTTGTTCTTAGAATTGTCAAACGTTCTGAATGTCTTACTGAGGCTCTTCCAGAAGCTCCTCCTGCAAACTCGTCTAATGAAATACTTAGGCAGTACAATGAAACCTATGACAAGCACAATGATGCGGCTTGTCTCATGCTATCGGGGATGGATGATCAACTGGTCAAACAGTTTGAGAAATATAGCCCGAAAAACATGATTGATGAACTGACACGTATGTTTCAGAAATCACCAATGGCTGAATTGTATGATGTACTTGACAACTTGGGCAAGTGCAAGCAGGATGTGACAACACCCGTAAGTGATCATGCACTTAAAGTGAAAGGTTATCTTGACCAACTAGATGCACTTAATTGCGGGTTTGTGGAAGACGTTAAAGTTGGCCTCGTCAACAAATCCCTCAATGAGGAATTATATGGTGATTTTGTGCGCAACTTTAACATGCATTGCAAGGGGAAGACATTTTCTGAATTGCATGCAATGCTTATTGAGCATGAGAAGGCCCTCACTAAGAAAGCTCCTACACCTGCTGTCATGGCAATAAAAGGTGGTAGGGTAGCTAAGCCCGGTAAACTGAAACATGTGAACAAGAAAGGAAAGGGCAAAGCTGACAAGGGCAAGCAGATTGTGACCTATCAGCAAAAGCCAAAGAAGCAGAATCCTCCTCCCAAGAAGGATTATCCCAAGAAGGATGCGGCTGCTTGTCACCACTGTAACACTCCTGGGCACTGGAAGCGTGACTGTCCATTGTTGCTTGAGGAGTGTCGCAAAAATAAGAATGCCAAGGCTGGGCAGGGCGCCAGCACTTCAGGTATTTTTATGGTTGAATTATTTTCTTTTCCTCGTAAGCAAAATGCCTGGATATATGATACAGGATGTGGTACTCACATTTGTAATACATCGCAGGGGCTTAGAGGAGCAAAGAAGCTGAACTATGGAGAATGCTACTTGTACGTGGGAAATGGAATACGTGCAGCAGTAGAAGCCATAGGGACTTTTGAGCTAGTTTTACCTTCTGGTTTAATATTAGTTTTGAACAATTGTCATTACGCACCCTCTATTGTTAGAGGTGTCGTTTCAGTTTCTTTGTTATTGGATTTGGGTTTTAAGCATACTTTTAATGATAATGGAATTTCTGTTTCTTTAAATTCTGTTTTCTATTTTAATGCTATTTCATTAAATGGTGTGTTTGAAATTGACATGGAAAACCATGTATCCAATAAAAATAATTCTATGTATAGCATCGGGAATAAGAGAACTAAGTCTAACTTGGATTCGTCTTATTTATGGCACTGTCGCCTTGCCCACATAGGCAAGAAACGCATGGAAAAGCTGCTAAGTGATGGGCTTTTACCTAATATCAATGATGATTCAGTTGATAAATGCGAATCTTGCATATCTGGGAAGATGACAAAGAAACCTTTCCATAGTAATATGGAGAAGGCTTCTGATCTACTTGGATTGATACACACGGATGTGTGTGGTCCACTTAGACATGTGTCAAAACGTGGTGCTACCTACTTCCTAACCTTTACGGATGACTATAGTCGTTATGGTTGTGTTTATTTACTTAAACACAAACATGAAGTCTTTGAGACATTCAAGGTTTTCAAAAATGAAGTAGAATTACAACTCGGAAAGAAGATTAAGGCCCTTCGATCCGATCGTGGTGGTGAGTATTTGAGCCAAGAGTTCAAAGATTATCTAGCTGAGTGTGGCATTGTCCAACAACTCACTTCTCCTTATACTCCACAACAAAATGGTGTATCTGAAAGGAGAAATCGTACTTTGCTTGATATGGTACGATCTATGTTTAATCTTACAACTCTTCCTTTATCCTTTTGGGACTGTGCTCTTGAAAGTGCTGTTCGCATATTAAATATGGTTCCAACTAAGAAGGTTGATAAGACTCCATATGAATTATGGACTGGAAAAGCTCCCAACTTGTCTTACTTAAAGATCTGGGGTTGTGAGGCGTTTGTTAAACGTGACTCACCTGATAAGCTCCAACAAAGATCTGTTAAGTGCATCTTCGTAGGATACCCTAAGGAAACAAGGGGTTACTATTTTTACTTCCCACCAGAAAATAAAGTCATTGTGGCTAGATATGGTGAATTTCTTGAGGAGAGTTTCTTGACTCAAGAATTCAGTGGGAGAGTATATGATCTTGAAAATGATCAAGAAGATGTGTCACCTTCTGAGAACACTAACACACTTCCTGTGGAACCTGAAAGTTTAGGTCCTCCACCTGAAGTTGAAGTGGTACCCATCCGTAGATCTTCAAGATCTATTAAGGCTCCTGAACGCCTATGTTTAAGCATAGACGATGAGGAAACTTTTCTATTGGATCACATTGATGAACCAACTAGTTATAAGGCTGCCATTAACAATCCTGAAAAGGACAAATGGCAAGCAGCCATGGATGGGGAAATGCAATCCATGAAAGACAATAAAGTCTGGATTGAAGTAGATCTTCCACCCAATGCTAAGGTAGTTGGGTGTAAGTGGCTCTTCAAGAAAAAGACTGATATGGATGGCAAAGTACACACCTATAAAGCTCGTTTGGTGGCCAAGGGTTTCACTCAAACATATGGTGTTGACTATGAGGAGACCTTTTCTCCTGTAGCCGATATTAGAGCTATTAGGATTCTTATAGCCATAGCTGCCTACTATGACTATGAGATTTGGCAAATGGATGTCAAAACCGCGTTTCTGAATGGTCGCCTAGATGAAGACATCTATATGGCGCAACCTGAAGGTTTTGTAAATCTAGAATTTCCTGAGCGTGTATGCAAACTTCAAAGATCCATTTATGGATTGAAGCAAGCATCCAGGCAATGGAATAAGAAATTTGATGAGGAAATCAAGAAGTTTGGATTTACTCAAAATTTCAATGAGCCATGTGTATACCACAAAGTTAGTGGGAGTAACACTACTTTTCTTGTCCTATATGTCGATGACATATTAATCATGGGAAGTCACATACCAAGTCTTAATGAAGTTAAGGAATATCTTGGTAATTGCTTTGCTATGAAGGATTTAGGAGAAGCAGCGTATATCCTTGGAATCAAGATCTATCGAGACAGATCTAAACGGTTAATCGGATTAAGCCAAAGTGCTTACATGGATAAAATATTGAAGAGATTCAATATGCAAAATTCCAAGAAGGGATATTTGCCCATGCAAGTTGATCATGGCTTAAGTAGCGAAGTGTGTGCTTCTACACCTGAAGAGGTGGCATATATGCAGAAAGTTCCATATGCTTCGGCTGTGGGATCTATCATGTATGCTGTTAGATGCACAAGGCCTGATGTGGCATTCGCTCAAAATTTGACGAGTAGATATCAGCAAAATCCAGGGAGAGATCACTGGCATGCTGTTAAAAACATTCTTAAGTATTTAAGGAATACCAAAGATATGTTTTTAGTTTTCGGGGGAAATCCAGATGCAGAACTGAATGTTACAGGTTTCTGCGATGCATCCTGGCAAACTGATAAAGATGATACGAAGTCGCAAACGGGTTATGTCTTTGTCATAAATGGAGGAGCAGTAGACTGGAAGAGTAAAAAGCAGAGCACAACGGCCATGTCTGCTACAGAAGCTGAGTACAATGCTGCATCGGATGCTGCACAAGAAGCTGTTTGGATAAGGAATTTCATTACGGATCTTGGATTGATGCCGTCTATTGAATTACCTATAAATGTGTATTGTGACAACTCTGCTGCAATCACATTCGCCAATGAACCTGGAGTTATGAAGGGCGCCAGACACTTTAAAAGAAAGATGCACTATGTTCGTGAACAAGTCGAACTGGGTGAAATCAAAGTACTCAAAGTTCACACAGATGACAATCTGGCTGATCCTTTCACGAAGGCATTACCTAAAGATACGTTTAATCGGCATGCTCAGGGTATTGGTCTTCGTTTAGCAGATAGTTTCATGTAAATCTGTTGGATTAGTATTTCGATAGGGACGTGTAAACAATTATTATTTTAATGAAATAAAGTGCGGATAACGTTTATTATCATTATTAATATTTGTGTCCTATATTTGCATGTTTAAATCCGTGAATAATTTATTTATTCTAAATAGTCCGTTGTCAATTAATAATATGGGAATATTATTGAACTAAGAAAAATGTGAGGATTGGTAGAATGAACTGTAAAGTTGAGACACCAATGTCACATGATATTCAATATTGGATAAATTGAATATAGGACTTATCCCAAAATACATGATTATACTTTATGGATCATAGTCATTAAGTATATCATGAATATTTATCCTTAGACTTGAGATGACAGATAATTGCCAAGGATGTAGCTTATTTTCTGTAAGGTGGTCTAACGCTAACCGTAAAAGGTAGTTATAAGGGCTATTTTCAGAAATGATGCGAAGTTCAAGGGTTATGCTCGCAGTCAATAAGGGATTTGTTCCTTCAACTTTGTGTTGAAGTTTAATACTACTTGGCCACTCGTATGGTTGACAAGATGTTTGCGTGCGCACGCCCAAAGTCTATCTGGAAGACGTTCAGATGTTTTGGTAATCTTGTTCAATTATGTATAAACGAGAAACTAAGTTGATTATGGAATGACAAAGATCCATATCCAAATTAACGCGGTATTAGTAACAAAAGGATAAGTATGATGATTAATTTCATCACACGTGGTTTTTACCAGGAGAACCACAACTCAGATCGAGCTGGGGGCATTGGGAAGGTTAAGCTAGGCTGACCCATGTCATTGTTATATTAATTTTTATCCAAGTGGGAGCTGTTAGTTTTTGTGTATAAATATTAATATATACATGTCCGGTTTCGAACCCGAGGCTCGGGATTGCACACATTAGCGTGAGAGTTTCAATGATGAATAATTAAATAATTATATATATTTCATGTATTTATTTATTTATTCATTTCACCGATTAAAACACTTAACGACGGTTAGTACTTAACGGAGTTTTAACTAACGACGGTTAAAGGACTAAACGTGAAAAAAAGGAAAGAAGGATCTAGAATCCTTGTGGGATTATGAAAGTCGGCCGAACACCTCCTTTAGGGATGTTGGTTCGATCGGTTTGCTTGGAGGAGAGGAAAAGGAGAAACTATAAATACCATTCACTTGTGTTTTAGTTTTCTCTAATCCTTGAATCCCCTACAAGCCTAACTTCTCTTCTTCTCCTCTCCTAAGCATAGAACCGGTCGACATTTTTATATCCACTAGGATATTCGACCCAAGTAAAGCTTTGCAAGTGTTTGGCTTATTGGTGATCAAGAAACTAGCTTTTCTCATTGAAACGCTATAATTACGTGTGTACAAGAACGAGTGACAAGCTTCCTTTAGCTTGTGATCTTTGGTTTAGTCGATCCACATATAAATCCAATTAGGGTTTATAACTTGTTCTTGTTCAAGTGATTCCTTGTTCTTGCTAGGAATCAATAAGGTACGTATCTTGTTTAATTTAATTAATTACATGTTCTTGTAGATCTATTCCGCTGCGTGCTTTTATGATGTTATGTGTTTATGATTTTAATAGTTCACATATTCCAATAGTGGCATCATGAGCCTCGTTTAGAACTTGTAATTAATTACTTAAACCTAAAAATTGGATCTTGTAGAGATTACATGCATTAATTAATAATTAGGGTTTGTTTTTTTTTTAAACCCTAATATGGTTCGATCCTAATTAATTAAAAATTAGGGTTTTAGTTGTTTTATTAAAACTTGAGAAACCCTAGGATTGCATGAAAATTTTTAGGGATTAATTAGTAAGTACCGTATGTGATGTTACTAATTAATTAGATACGTACAATTAATATTGACATAATAATATGTGTTGCATGATTATGTGATCAATATGGTATCCTTGACAAATCTTGCATATTTGTCATGGTGTGATTTGTATGTTTGTTTTGAATTGTTTGCTACATGTTTTAAATAAATCTAAATTGGGGAAGACCTCAATATATTAATTAAAAGGTTATGTGCAATGTGGTATCTAACTAACTAAAACTTACGCGGCCAAATTTATTTGGTGCTGTGGTCCATTGGGTACAATGAGCTCGAAAACCAATGGGAGTTTTGTTAGTTACATACATTTAAAAATTACACATAGAATTAATAATAGGATTTATTGAAAAAAGGTTTGCATGTGGCTATATGATATCGTGGATGATCATATATTTGTTATTATGTGTTTATTTATTTTGTGAATTACTTGATCTTTTGTGTTTTATATTATGATGGATTGTAAACTACAAAAGAGGGTAATTTTTCATAATAAAAATAAATAAGACTAATAACTATGAAACCTTTGTAGTAATTTCAATTATTGCCAAGTCTTATGTGCCGACAGTGGTTCGCTTCGCACGGTAATTTGCTCCCAGGCGAGACTAGCAATAATAGATTTACTACATTAATTGTTTTAGCAAGAAAATTATATTCTTTTAGTTGATTGATTGCGACTGTATTAAGTGGTCGAAGCGGCGGACCTAAAATTGACAAACTAAAAAGTGGGTTCTAGTTGGTACGCATTAAATTGTGACCTTAGAGGGGCACGGTTTTAACCAGCTTCGGCGGCTGTCGTCCCTACGCCCGCCTGTGCGTCAATTTTAGACTTACCAAGTACACCACGACTAATACGAAGCATCTTAAGGCAATGTTGTTATTTATTCAACGCCTCAATTAAAAGATTTGATAATTTGAGCTACGAATGAGTAAATAGTTTAGTTTTGAAAACATATATGATACAAAGATGAATGCATGACATCTTTGTACATATTTTTTGATTTAACACATCAAAATTTTATTACCCTAAAATTTAAGTTATATGCCGACCAATTAACAAGGAAACACCTAAGATGACATTCTATCATTACTAGCAGCCTCAGCTGATGTGATGATTCAAAGAATGAAGTCAATAGGGGTAAATTGAGCACTTCCATTACTAGCAGCCTCAGCTGATGTGATGGAACGGCGTCAATTTACACGTTTCTAAATTGGTTAACTTAATTGAGCACTTTTATTACTAGCAGCCTCAGCTGATGTAATAAAACGGCGTCAAGGCATAAAAGAATTGGGGATGAAACATGCTTACAATTTGCAACTGATGTTGGCAACATATATATTGTAAGTCCCAAGATTTCTAGGAATTGCAATTTGAAATTGGCAATTGGGTGATCCCGTACCTTGTTGAGTACTTTCATTGCTAGCAGCCTCAGCTGATGTAATGAAACGACGTCAATTAGGATCCTAGATTTCAGTGAAAATTAAATGGTTATTTGACCAATGGGTGTTTAATTTTCATGAAATGTTAAAATTATCGAAAGTACTAACTTTTGAACTTTTTTCTGTAGAAATGGCCCAACTCGGAAACTCGTCAAACTTAACTTCCTGTTTCAAGATGATGCTTGAAAAGGAAAAATTGACCGGGACTAAGAACTTCAATGCTTGGCATCGAAATCTAAGGCTTGTTCTTAGAATTGCCAAACGTTCTGAATGTCTTACTGAGGCTCTTCCAGAAGCTCCTCCTGCAAACTCGTCTAATGAAATACTTAGGCAGTACAATGAAACCTATGACAAGCACAATGATGCGGCTTGTCTCATGCTATCGGGGATGGATGATCAACTGGTCAAACAGTTTGAGAAATATAGCCCGAAAAACATGATTGATGAACTGACACGTATGTTTCAGAAATCACCAATGGCTGAATTGTATGATGTACTTGACAACTTGGGCAAGTGCAAGCAGGATGTGACAACACCCGTAAGTGATCATGCACTTAAAGTGAAAGGTTATCTTGACCAACTAGATGCACTTAATTGCGGGTTTGTGGAAGACGTTAAAGTTGGCCTCGTCAACAAATCCCTCAATGAGGAATTATATGGTGATTTTGTGCGCAACTTTAACATGTATTGCAAGGGGAAGACATTTTCTGAATTGCATGCAATGCTTATTGAGCATGAGAAGGCCCTCACTAAGAAAGCTCCTACACCTGCTGTCATGGCAATAAAAGGTGGTAGGGTAGCTAAGCCCGGTAAACCGAAACATGTGAACAAGAAAGGAAAGGGCAAAGCTGACAAGGGCAAGCAGATTGTGACCTATCAGCAAAAGCCAAAGAAGCAGAATCCTCCTCCCAAGAAGGATTATCCCAAGAAGGATGCGGCTGCTTGTCACCACTGTAACACTCCTGGGCACTGGAAGCGTGACTGTCCATTGTTGCTTGAGGAGTGTCGCAAAAATAAGAATGCCAAGGCTGGGCAGGGCGCCAGCACTTCAGGTATTTTTATGGTTGAATTATTTTCTTTTCCTCGTAAGCAAAATGCCTGGATATATGATACAGGATGTGGTACTCACATTTGTAATACATCGCAGGGGCTTAGAGGAGCAAAGAAGCTGAACTATGGAGAATGCTACTTGTACGTGGGAAATGGAATACGTGCAGCAGTAGAAGCCATAGGGACTTTTGAGCTAGTTTTACCTTCTGGTTTAATATTAGTTTTGAACAATTGTCATTACGCACCCTCTATTGTTAGAGGTGTCGTTTCAGTTTCTTTGTTATTGGATTTGGGTTTTAAGCATACTTTTAATGATAATGGAATTTCTGTTTCTTTAAATTCTGTTTTCTATTTTAATGCTATTTCATTAAATGGTGTGTTTGAAATTGACATGGAAAACCATGTATCCAATAAAAATAATTCTATGTATAGCATCGGGAATAAGAGAACTAAGTCTAACTTGGATTCGTCTTATTTATGGCACTGTCGCCTTGCCCACATAGGCAAGAAACGCATGGAAAAGCTGCTAAGTGATGGGCTTTTACCTAATATCAATGATGATTCAGTTGATAAATGCGAATCTTGCATATCTGGGAAGATGACAAAGAAACCTTTCCATAGTAATATGGAGAAGGCTTCTGATCTACTTGGATTGATACACACGGATGTGTGTGGTCCACTTAGACATGTGTCAAAACGTGGTGCTACCTACTTCCTAACCTTTACGGATGACTATAGTCGTTATGGTTGTGTTTATTTACTTAAACACAAACATGAAGTCTTTGAGACATTCAAGGTTTTCAAAAATGAAGTAGAATTACAACTCGGAAAGAAGATTAAGGCCCTTCGATCCGATCGTGGTGGTGAGTATTTGAGCCAAGAGTTCAAAGATTATCTAGCTGAGTGTGGCATTGTCCAACAACTCACTTCTCCTTATACTCCACAACAAAATGGTGTATCTGAAAGGAGAAATCGTACTTTGCTTGATATGGTACGATCTATGTTTAATCTTACAACTCTTCCTTTATCCTTTTGGGACTATGCTCTTGAAAGTGCTGTTCGCATATTAAATATGGTTCCAACTAAGAAGGTTGATAAGACTCCATATGAATTATGGACTGGAAAAGCTCCCAACTTGTCTTACTTAAAGATCTGGGGTTGTGAGGCGTTTGTTAAACGTGACTCACCTGATAAGCTCCAACAAAGATCTGTTAAGTGCATCTTCGTAGGATACCCTAAGGAAACAAGGGGTTACTATTTTTACTTCCCACCAGAAAATAAAGTCATTGTGGCTAGATATGGTGAATTTCTTGAGGAGAGTTTCTTGACTCAAGAATTCAGTGGGAGAGTATATGATCTTGAAAATGATCAAGAAGATGTGTCACCTTCTGAGAACACTAACACACTTCCTGTGGAACCTGAAAGTTTAGGTCCTCCACCTGAAGTTGAAGTGGTACCCATCCGTAGATCTTCAAGATCTATTAAGGCTCCTGAACGCCTATGTTTAAGCATAGACGATGAGGAAACTTTTCTATTGGATCACATTGATGAACCAACTAGTTATAAGGCTGCCATTAACAATCCTGAAAAGGACAAATGGCAAGCAGCCATGGATGGGGAAATGCAATCCATGAAAGACAATAAAGTCTGGATTGAAGTAGATCTTCCACCCAATGCTAAGGTAGTTGGGTGTAAGTGGCTCTTCAAGAAAAAGACTGATATGGATGGCAAAGTACACACCTATAAAGCTCGTTTGGTGGCCAAGGGTTTCACTCAAACATATGGTGTTGACTATGAGGAGACCTTTTCTCCTGTAGCCGATATTAGAGCTATTAGGATTCTTATAGCCATAGCTGCCTACTATGACTATGAGATTTGGCAAATGGATGTCAAAACCGCGTTTCTGAATGGTCGCCTAGATGAAGACATCTATATGGCGCAACCTGAAGGTTTTGTAAATCTAGAATTTCCTGAGCGTGTATGCAAACTTCAAAGATCCATTTATGGATTGAAGCAAGCATCCAGGCAATGGAATAAGAAATTTGATGAGGAAATCAAGAAGTTTGGATTTACTCAAAATTTCAATGAGCCATGTGTATACCACAAAGTTAGTGGGAGTAACACTACTTTTCTTGTCCTATATGTCGATGACATATTAATCATGGGAAGTCACATACCAAGTCTTAATGAAGTTAAGGAATATCTTGGTAATTGCTTTGCTATGAAGGATTTAGGAGAAGCAGCGTATATCCTTGGAATCAAGATCTATCGAGACAGATCTAAACGGTTAATCGGATTAAGCCAAAGTGCTTACATGGATAAAATATTGAAGAGATTCAATATGCAAAATTCCAAGAAGGGATATTTGCCCATGCAAGTTGATCATGGCTTAAGTAGCGAAGTGTGTGCTTCTACACCTGAAGAGGTGGCATATATGCAGAAAGTTCCATATGCTTCGGCTGTGGGATCTATCATGTATGCTGTTAGATGCACAAGGCCTGATGTGGCATTCGCTCAAAATTTGACGAGTAGATATCAGCAAAATCCAGGGAGAGATCACTGGCATGCTGTTAAAAACATTCTTAAGTATTTAAGGAATACCAAAGATATGTTTTTAGTTTTCGGGGGAAATCCAGATGCAGAACTGAATGTTACAGGTTTCTGCGATGCATCCTGGCAAACTGATAAAGATGATACGAAGTCGCAAACGGGTTATGTCTTTGTCATAAATGGAGGAGCAGTAGACTGGAAGAGTAAAAAGCAGAGCACAACGGCCATGTCTGCTACAGAAGCTGAGTACAATGCTGCATCGGATGCTGCACAAGAAGCTGTTTGGATAAGGAATTTCATTACGGATCTTGGAGTGATGCCGTCTATTGAATTACCTATAAATGTGTATTGTGACAACTCTGCTGCAATCACATTCGCCAATGAACCTGGAGTTATGAAGGGCGCCAGACACTTTAAAAGAAAGATGCACTATGTTCGTGAACAAGTCGAACTGGGTGAAATCAAAGTACTCAAAGTTCACACAAGATGACAATCTGGCTGATCCTTTCACGAAGGCATTACCTAAAGATACGTTTAATCGGCATGCTCAGGGTATTGGTCTTCGTTTAGCAGATAGTTTCATGTAAATCTGTTGGATTAGTATTTCGATAGGGACGTGTAAACAATTATTATTTTAATGAAATAAAGTGCGGATAACGTTTATTATCATTATTAATATTTGTGTCCTATATTTGCATGTTTAAATCCGTGAATAATTTATTTATTCTAAATAGTCCGTTGTCAATTAATAATATGGGAATATTATTGAACTAAGAAAAATGTGAGGATTGGTAGAATGAACTGTAAAGTTGAGACACCAATGTCACATGATATTCAATATTGGATAAATTGAATATAGGACTTATCCCAAAATACATGATTATACTTTATGGATCATAGTCATTAAGTATATCATGAATATTTATCCTTAGACTTGAGATGACAGATAATTGCCAAGGATGTAGCTTATTTTCTGTAAGGTGGTCTAACGCTAACCGTAAAAGGTAGTTATAAGGGCTATTTTCAGAAATGATGCGAAGTTCAAGGGTTATGCTCGCAGTCAATAAGGGATTTGTTCCTTCAACTTTGTGTTGAAGTTTAATACTGCTTGGCCACTCGTATGGTTGACAAGATGTTTGCGTGCGCACGCCCAAAGTCTATCTGGAAGACGTTCAGATGTTTTGGTAATCTTGTTCAATTATGTATAAACGAGAAACTAAGTTGATTATGGAATGACAAAGATCCATATCCAAATTAACGCGGTATTAGTAACAAAAGGATAAGTATGATGATTAATTTCATCACACGTGGTTTTTACCAGGAGAACCACAACTCGGATCGAGCTGGGGGCATTGGGAAGGTTAAGCTAGGCTGACCCATGTCATTGTTATATTAATGTTTATCCAAGTGGGAGCTGTTAGTTTTTGTGTATAAATATTAATATATACATGTCCGGTTTCGAACCCGAGGCTCGGGATTGCACACATTAGCGTGAGAGTTTCAATGATGAATAATTAAATAATTATATATATTTCGTGTATTTATTTATTTATTCATTTCACCGATTAAAACACTTAACGACGGTTAGTACTTAACGGAGTTTTAACTAACGACGGTTAAAGGACTAAACGTGAAAAAAAGGAAAGAAGGATCTAGAATCCTTGTGGGATTATGAAAGTCGGCCGAACACCTCCTTTAGGGATGTTGGTTCGATCGGTTTGCTTGGAGGAGAGGAAAAGGAGAAACTATAAATACCATTCACTTGTGTTTTAGTTTTCTCTAATCCTTGAATCCCCTACAAGCCTAACTTCTCTTCTTCTCCTCTCCTAAGCATAGAACCGGTCGACATTTTTATATCCACTAGGATATTCGACCCAAGTAAAGCTTTGCAAGTGTTTGGCTTATTGGTGATCAAGAAACTAGCTTTTCTCATTGAAACGCTATAATTACGTGTGTACAAGAACGAGTGACAAGCTTCCTTTAGCTTGTGATCTTTGGTTTAGTCGATCCACATATAAATCCAATTAGGGTTTATAACTTGTTCTTGTTCAAGTGATTCCTTGTTCTTGCTAGGAATCAATAAGGTACGTATCTTGTTTAATTTAATTAATTACATGTTCTTGTAGATCTATTCCGCTGCGTGCTTTTATGATGTTATGTGTTTATGATTTTAATAGTTCACATATTCCAACACCATGATCCATCATCCAAAGGTATCAAGCATCGGAATGCAAGGATTGCGTTAACGCGTAGACATGATCACAACAGAAGTCAAAATAGGGGGCCGAAAAGACACCGAGCTTGTTACGAAAAAGAAAACATAATGTATGGAAACAAGAGATACAGAAGAAGCGAATCAGATACTAGGTCGGCTTATGATATCCTTTACGGGAAGGGTAAAGGATATCATCCGTGGCTCGATCCGGCCCCATTACCACCCGTAATAAAGGGACGTAAATCTTCAAGTTCAACACACCTGGCGCAGAAAAGGAAAAAATCCACATAACTAAGAGTGTGAGTTCAGAGACGATGCAATGCAACTCTGATCGTGACACAGAAGAAGGCGACATTGTATTTGGTGCTGAAAGCTCATCATTTGATGTAGGGTATGAGGAGACTTCTACCCAGAAGAAGGAAGCACAAGTGATAAAAAGACCCGTTGATCACTCCCGGATGACAGATAATGCTATATGGGAGGATCAGCAGCTTCTGAAATCCGGAGCTGCCAGACGTACACAAGTGCAGATAGATTACGATGACGAAGAAGAACAGAAGGTTACTCTTCTAGTACATGATGCAAAGCCTCCATTTTTGGACGGGAGGATTGTGTTTACAAAACAAGCAGACCCTCCTTTGAAGGATCCTACATCTGATATGGCCAAAATATCAAGAAAAGGTTCTAACCTTGTTCGTCAAGTACATGAAAAACAAAGTAAGGATAAATCACGTCAACAGTTTTGGGAACTTGCTGGTTCAAAGCTTGGAAATATCCTTGGTGTTGAGAATTCGGCGGAGCAGATTGATGCTGATACATCACTAGTAGGTGAGCATGGCTAAGTTGATTTCAAGGGAGATGCACAATTTGCACAACACATGAAAAAGGGTGAAGCAGTAAGCGATTTTGCAAAGTCAAAATCACTATCAGAACAACGTCAATACCTCCCAGTATTTTCTGTGCGAGATGAATTTTTGAAGGTGGTAAGAGAGAATCAAGTGGTGGTGGTTGTAGGCGAAACTGGTTCTGGAAAGACAACACAATTGACTCAGTATTTACATGAAGATGGGTATACGACAAATGGAATAGTTGGTTGCACTCAACCAAGACGTGTGGCGGCAATGAGTGTTGCCAAAAGAGTTAGTGAAGAGATGGAAACTGAACTTGGTGATTTGGTCAGTTATGCTATTCGTTTTGAAGACGTTACTGGAGCTAATACTGTTATAAAGTACATGACAGAAGGTGTGCTTCTTCGCGAAACTTTGGAAAATGCAGATCTTGAAAAATATCGTGTCATTGTAATGGATGAAGCCCATGAGAGATCACTCAACACAGATGTACTATTCGGGATACTTAAGAAGGTAGTTGCCAGGCGTCGAGACTTCAAGCTTGTTGTCACTTCCGCCACTCTCAATGCGGAAAAGTTCTCAAATTTCTTCGGGAGTGTTCCAATCTTTCACATTCCCGGGAGAACCTTCCCTGTACATATATTGTATAGTAAAAGCCCTTGTGAAGATTATGTCGAAGCTGCTGTGAAACAAGCAATGACAATCCACATCACAAGTGGTCCGGGTGACGTACTAATCTTCATGACGGGTCAAGAAGAGATTGAAGCAACTTGTTTTGCTTTATCTGAACGTATGGAACAGCTCGTTAATTCTTCCACAAGAAAAGAAGTTACCAACATGCTAATCCTCCCAATTTACTCCCAACTTCCAGCCGACTCACAAGCTAAAATTTTTCAAAAAGCCGAAGACGGGTCCCGCAAATGCATTGTGGCTACCAACATTGCAGAAACGTCGTTAACAGTGGACGGAATTTATTATGTAATTGACACGGGGTACGTTAAAATGAAGGTGTATAACCCCCGACTGGGTATGGATGATCTCCAGGTTTTCCCAATCAGCCAGGCAGCGGCTGACCAGCGGGCAGGTCGGTCAGGTAGGACTGGGCCAGGAACTTGCTATCGTCTTTTTACGGAGAGTGCGTACCGATACGAAATGCTTCCGCAGCCTGTCCCGGAAATTCAGAGAAGTAATATCTGGAATGTTATTTTGCTGCTGAAATCGTTTAAAGTCGATAATCTGTTGGATTTCGAGTTCATGGACCCACCACCTCAAGAAAACATCCTTAACTCCATGTATCAACTATGGGTATTGGGGGCATTGAGCAACACAGGGAGTCTGACTCGTATAGGATGGAAAATGATCGAGTTCCCTTTAGAACCGGGTCTCGCAAAACTGCTGATAACAGGAGAAGAGTTTGGTTGTGTCAATGAAGTATTAACAATCGTATCGATGCTTTCTGTTCCATCTGTATTCTTCAGGCCGCGTGACCGGGCGGAAGAAAGCGCTGCTGCTCATGAAAAGTTTTTCATACCTGACTCCGATCATTTAACTTTACTCAACATTTACAGACAGTGGGAAGCCAACAAATACCGTGGTGACTGGTGTAGCAAGCATTTTCTTCAAGTGAAATGTCTACAGAAGGCTAGAGAAGTGAGATCTCAGTTACTCGACATACTGAAAAAGCTCAAGATCCCGCTCTTATCATTCGAGTCCAAATTCCATGTCATCAGAAAAGCGATATGTTCATCTTTTTTTCATAATGCTGCAAGACTTAAAGGTGGGATTGGGGAATACTTAAATTGTAGGAATGGGATGCCATGCCATTTGCACCCGACCTCGGCTATATATGGGAAGGGTTACACGCCTGATTATGTGGTCTATCATGAGCTGATTTTGACTAACAAGGAATACATGCAATGTGCCACTTCAGTTGAACCGCAGTGGTTGGCAGAGTCTGGCCCAATGTTCTATTCGATTAAGGACTCGGACACGTCCTTGTTGGAGCACAAAAAGAGGCACAGAGATGAGAAATCTGCAATGGAAGAAGAAATGGAGAATTTGAGGAAGAAGCAAAAGCAAGTGGAGATTAAAGGCGAGGCGAAGAAGAAAGAGAATAGGGTAAAACAACAAGAAGCAATCTCCATGCATGGATTGAAACAAGCTAATTCTTCCCGGAAACCTAAAATGTACGGTTTGTAGAAATTACAAGATCGACTTCGGATTTAGACGTACTAAAATTATTTTGTTTCGTACGACCGGTTGTATGCAACTTGGTCTACCATGAGCTGATTTTGGCCAAGGAATATATGCAATGTGTATATTGTTGTATTGATTTCAATGTGCCACCAGCCATTATATTGTTATTGATTTCAGTTACGATGGTTTGGTTTGATAAAAACAGTTCTAAAAATTCTGAAATTTTACCTACACAACAACAACAACAACAAACCCAATCCCGCCGGGGCAAGGTATGGGGGAGGTAGAATGTAGACAGATCCTACCCCTACCCCGAGATGAAATTTTACCTCAAAGATAAAAAAATGTTGGTGCATAGAACTTGTTATATTGATGCACAATAAAATTTTGATACATTACTAAAATGAAGTTCGATGAAAAAACGAAATTTTAATGCACAAAGAAGTCAATTTACAAAATTTTAAACACACAAACGTAAACTACGGTACAAAAGCAGGAGTCATTGAACTTCAACTCGTGCATAGTACATAGCTCTCAACCTAAACTACGGTACAAAACCGACGGCAAAATCTTTCAATAAATCAAGCAAATTGACTTGATGAGATCATGTGTGGTAACTGAAGGGTTGGGGTGGCTGAGGCTCATCATCGACAGCCATGGCTGCAGCAGACCCTGGTTGTGCTGTAGCAGCTGATGCTGTTGACGAGGGTGCATCTGTTAGAGCCAAAACTTCTGGTTCATTGGGGCGAAGGTCTTTCAAGAGAATGAAACCAGAAGCAGCGGCTGCTTTCACTGGAATGTATCTACTATCTTCTAGAAACTTAACTTCTCTTGAGCGGGAACCACTCTTGCAGGGTTGGTCAAAATCTCGAAAGTTGGTTCGGGCTCAGCCTTCTGCTGCTCCCCAGCTGGACTATCAACCTCTCATATGCATAAATAACCAAATTGGAGAATCTTAGCCCCTGAATTACATACAACAGATTAAACCAGTTTCTCAAGCTAGTGAGTCGATTTGGGTTATGTTGTATCTCAAACTGGTCAAATTGGTGGAATCAGATAAAATAGTTAAAAAGGGTAATGGGTCAAACGGGTAGAAAGTCTCCCAAAGTGCTTTAATGCATTTGACCTCCTAAATTGTTTTATGAATTTCGCTCAATGATTTTAATATAGTATTGTAACAACGTTTAAAACTTGGGTTTGTGGTAATATCGAAGAAACTAATCCATCTTATTTACCTGACGTTCCTTACTAGATGCAGGTTTGTTTTTAGAATTTTTCTGATGGACTAGTAAATGTTTGTGGGTCAATCGACCCGTTTCTTAGTACAAGTAATATGTTCAACCGAATCCCATGTCAAAACCGCCTGACTGGTCCATCTCTACTAGTGATGAAGATAGTGGAACAAAAAAGAGACAGCAGAGAAAGAAATGTACCTGCATCTTATCGGCATCAGAAGCTCTAGCCTTTGCTCTTGCTAATGTGGACAAAACAGCAGTCGGAAATTCCACAGGCGGTGGGCATGGTTGTTGGACACGGCCACACGGGTATGCAAAAAGGGACAGATTGGCATTAGACACAAATTGGAACTCTGGTACTTTCACGTCATAGTTGAGTCCAATTAGAAATGTGGGAGAGAAAGCTAGGCTGAGAAAATACACGAGTGGATGCCAGAACCAAAACTGAGAGAAGACAGCTAGACCAACAACAGCAGCATCTTGTCACGTTTTGTCTTGGAAACTAGCTTTACAGCAAAGGTTTCTTCCTCCACCCTCAAGGATCTTAGTCGCCAATATTGCACCCATTTTGGCTGTATCTACATGTTTGTTAGCACTGATTTTTTCGAATTGTCGCCTGTTAGAAGTTTAGAAAACACGAGAAAAAGACAATGTCTAAAAAGCAAAAGCAAAACCAAATAACAAAAACGTTTAGGTGACCAACTGCCATTTCCTTATGAATGGTCGGTTCAGGATATGTTTTACATTTAATGGCCTAACAAATAAACATTTTTTAGATAATAACATAAATATTATGACGATATTTGACACACCCATTATTTCTAAACTATACATCTAAAAGAACATGTTAAAAGTTGTCAAATAATCTAAGTCTCCTAATTTTACATATATAATATTAATTTTGTGACCATATTTGACACGCTAGTTATGATAAAACTGATCTCGATGAATTATCCAATATAGGAAAGCAAATCAATGAATATTAAATAGTATCAACCTGTTCGGGTTCAGTGCACAAGACGAATCCAAGAGCCAAAACAGCAGTCCTTCTGACATCATCACTCACATCAGTAACAGCAAAGTTAAGTAGTTGCCGAATTGCTTTGTTATTTTCTGTTCCACTGTATGCCAATGCCAATGCATACATACCCCAACAGCGCAGTATAGGATCTTGATCACCTGTCATTTGCTCAATCAGTGTATCTGCCTCTTCTTCCCTTCCATAAACTGTGAGAGCAATACCCAACGCTAACACCCTGCACAGCTTAATTAATAATGTTAAAAGTTGAAAAATATCATAATGATTTTAGGTGGAAAAATGTTGGTGGTTGACCAGGTTCAGTAACGGGTCAAAACGTATAGATTTGAGTTGATTGGGTCAACCCAAACACTTTTTTGTCCAACTCTTCATAACTAATTAATGTGCACAAAATGATATAAAAAAACACTTTTCTTTCACATATTAGTGATTTTTTAATAAAATGATTTTAAAGGTTCTGTACAGTAATCTGAATTGACCCATTCACGAGTACATGAGTGGATACAGGGATAACTGATAATGATGTGACATATTAGAGGAAGCAATTTAAAATCATTAATTCACCTTATGATCTTTTCATGTTGTGTCTCGTGAGCATACACTAACATCTATGTTGCCTTATCACTCGGAGTCCCAGCCATTAATAGACCCATACTAGTAGCAGCCGCTTCAGCCATTAACAACTGTTTGTTAATTATTATTATTCGATTGATTAGGTTTTTTAATTAAATTTATATAAAATTAATACTAGTTAAATGACATTACTTCCGGCGCCGACCAAACACAAGAGGGGTACAAGAAGCTTTGTTTTCGTATCTTCTCCGCTTGACATTTTCATACGCTACGCTGCTATTCTTGTCAAATTCTGATTTTCTGCTTTGTAAAGTTTTACTGTAATAAATTTGGTTTTCTCAAACATTATTCTTTTTCTTAATGGAGGGGTTAGACTAAAGGGAGTGAGGCTACCCAACTAAGGGGCGACTCGCGACACGTGGCGCTGAGTCAGCATGTTGGGTAGCCTCAAAAAAAAGGGGGAGTGGGGCTACCCAGGAGGGTGGGGCGACTCGCGACACGTGGCACTTGTAATAATTGTTTTTTTTTTTTTTTTTTTTTTTTTTTAATTTAACTTATTAATAATAACTAAAAATACATTTTATATAAATAATAACTAAAAATACATATTAAAAATTATTCTTATAACTAAAAATACATAATTGTAAAACATAAATATTACATAATTGTTATACCTAATAATACTAAAAATTATTCTTCATCACTAACAAATTCGTCGACTTCTGGAGGTGCGTTTTGTTCATTCGGGCCACGATTATCCCATAAATGATCCACCAAATCCGCCTTAAGCATATTGTGTGTTTCGCGGCTTCTAACGACATTTGAATTCTCAATGCGTTGCTGCATTGGAGTTTCTTGAGTCCAATACTCGGGGTTTAATGTCTGATCGTGCTCGTTGAAATCTTGACAAAATGCCTTGTCCTCATCCTCCAAAATCATGTTATGGAGAATAATACAAGTATACATGACGGCATGCATTTTCTCCTTGTCCCAATATCTTGATGGAAAAACTAACAACGTTCCACCTCTTTTTCAAAACCCCGAACGCTCTCTCAATATCCTTCCGTGCCGACTCTTGTTTCTTCTTAAAGTATTTTCTTTTTTCATCAACTGGGTCGGTGAAAGTCTTCACAAAGGTAGTGTATTCCGGGTATATGCCATCACCCAAATAATACCCGGCTCTGTAATAATTACCGTTTGCATAAAAAGCAGCTACAAATTGAAAATGAAAACGTCTTAGTAAAACATAAAAAGTTATAAAATACATAATTCATTTATTAAAAAATATAATAACCTGTTGGCGCCAACCCAGATATAATTTCTTCAAGTATAGGGGAAGACTCAAACACGTTGATGTCGTTGTTTGATCCTTGCTGACCAAAATAAGCGTTCCAAATCCATAAATCGGTAGACGCAACCGCCTGAAGTATCAACGACGGTTTCCCAATATCCCCTCGTGTGTGTGTGCCCCGCCATGCGGTCGGACAAATCTCCCAGGGCCAGTGCATGCAATCAATACTACCAATCATGCCCGGAAAACCATGAACCTGCTCATGCACCTCGTAAATACGTTGTAGATCCGTCCAAGTCGGTCTACGTAGATACGTCGGCCCATACATCTCAATAATACCTATTAATAGTTAAAAAGTAACAATTAAAAAAACACTAACTAACTATACTAAAAATATGTAGCAATTCTAACTAATAATGATACAACTAATAATTCTAACTAATAATAATACTACTAATAATTCAAAAAAATACTAACTAATAATTCTAACTAATAATAATACTACTAGTAATTCTAACTAATAATAATACCTTGACAAAATTTAGTCAACGTATCCCGTGAAGTCCTCGCTGACATTTCCAGGTTCTCGTCAAATGAATCGACGCTCGATCCGTATGCTATTTGACGAAGCGCGGAAGTACATTTTTGTATTGAGGTGAAACCTAACTTCCCACGACAATCATAATTTTGTTGAAAATACGGGTACTCTTCTTCCAAATCATTTGCTATCTTCAAAAAAAGCCGCTTACTCATACGAAAGCGTCGTCGAAATACCCGCGCATCGAATACCGGTTGATCAACAAAGTAAAAACGCATCAACCTCTCGTTTGCCTCCTCTCGACGACGATTCACATACACCCTTCTTCTTAAAACGGGGTCATCATCTGCTACCCGCTCTTTCACGTCTTCAATAAATGTATTAACGGTGTTATAAATGGCACCTTCGATCGCCTCATATAGTTCCGAAGAATCGGAACTTGATGATGAGGATGACGAATCTTCAAAATCTTCCATAAAATATTTTTTTACGTTATGGTGGGGTTTTTTTTTTTTTTTAAATAAGAGTGTTGTGTGTGTGTGTGTGTTTTTTTTTAAAATATATGTTGTGTGTTTTTTTTAAATGAAGATCGAAGGTATATATAAAAAAGAAAGAAAGATGTGAGCCGTTTACAAACGGCTAGATTCCTTGAAGATACAAAACGAACCGGCGATCCATATCGATCGCCTGAGGCCCAAGTCGCCGGGGGGGGGGGGGGGGGGCGGTGTAGCCGGCGATCCACCGGCGATCCAAGGGCTTATCGCCTGGAAATCGCTCACTCCGCTTAGCCTTATAGAAACCTCTAGGGAGGGGTGTACTTTTTTTTTTCTTTTTCTTTTTTATGTTATATTTTTATTTTATTAAACAACAACAACAATAACACGTTAAATATTAACACATTAAACAACTACAACAACAATTGTTATTATTTAATTAAACAACAACATTAACACATTATTTAAAAACAACAACACCTACTACACATGAAGATTATTTATTTCATCTAAAAGCTCATGGAGCATTGCACCGACTAACATGCGTGATCCTCAGGATTTCTTGCCGATTCCAGTGATGCTTCCAGCGTCTTTATTCTTGTCATCAACATCTTGTTTTGAGACAATAACATCTTGTTTCTTGTTTCAAGCTTGTCAATCTTATTATCTTTAGCTACGCAGTTTGAGCACTGCGTTAAAGAAGAGGCTTGACTAAAGTGCTTGTTTCGAAAAGCATCCTTCCACATAAAGTATCCACACCCATAGTCTTATGTTCCTGGCTGTTACATGTTAAGATATGTATTCTTAACAAACAAATTATTTACATAACTAAGCAAACGTATGATTGGTGGGTCCATTCAGTACCCAAGCGTCCTGAAACAAAGATTTGAATACAAATTAGCCCAAGTGTTAAACAACCGTGAACGCTCTCAGGTCACTGAGTGAACAGTCACTCAGTGAGTTATCTTCAGGATGCTTAGGACGAGTCTAAGAAGAAAGATTCACCATTCAGTGAGGCGGAACTCCCTGAGTGTCACTTAAGCCAAAGAAGAAGATAATGGGTTCAGTTAGTGATGACAATAACTCACTGAACCCCAGTCTCCTCAACAACTATAAAGAATGAAGATGAAGACTGAAGACCAAGACTGAAGAACCTGAAGTCTGAAAGAAAGGCGGGACAAGGCGGGAAGAGTTTGAAAAGATAAGGAGAAGTCCTTATCAGGCCAAAGTCAAACTTTCCCTGAAAGGCTTGAGAACAAGAGCAGTGTCATCACTGTGGATCAGAAAGCGTATTTGTCTTATACCCAAAATAGGTTCTTGTAACAGGGACAAAAATACTGATTAGTTATGTCATTCTTTTTGTCTTTATAGTCACGGGTACTCTTTTATACTTGTGTATAAATAGGATCATAAGGAAAAAAGTGGATAAGTTTTGTGCACTTAATGCTTAGACATTCACAAAACCACTTTTCTCCCCCAAAGAGCAACCTAGTCCCTGAGATAGCTCAGTGGTTCATTTATAGTTGCCATTTAAGCATAGCTTAAGTTTAGTGAGGAGAACATACCATACTTTGTCATTTCAATCCCAAGTGTTTGTTCCGTGAACACTTGGGTATAGATTCTTTTGATTAATTTCTAATAAGAATTTAAACGTTGAAAAACTTGTGTTTTTATCTTTTACGTTTTACTTATTTGTTTAATTAATCAATACATTACTCAGTCATGGAACATGATTAGCTTAACTTCGTAGTTAAAACTAATTGTGTAACGGGAACAACTATGATTATTTACCACTGAAAAAGGACATGCATAATACGGTTGACCATAAGTAGCGTCTGTACGGGATGTCCTTTCTATAATCAATCCTCTCTGACAGCGACACAAGAAAGGATTTTTTTCGTTCCACCTGGCCAAAGAATTTGTATAATAATTTACAAGATAAATCAGTAATGTAATGGTTAATTTAAATAAATTTTTAATCATTCACTATGTTTTGAACGTGTCAGAATACAAACAGTTATTTACAACATAAATCAGTAATCATTTACAATGTTTTGTCGGTATAATTATTTACAACATAAATAAGTAATCATTTACTATGTTTGTGCTCAACTATTCTCAATAATTTCAGTATACATGCGTTGTCGATCAGAATATAAAATTTCCCATGCGGATGCATTGGGAGCTCTGAACGACCTCTATTGTGGGTGAGTAGTGGGGAGTGGTGAATTTCCATCCAGCGTCACATAAATGAAGTGAGCACACTCGTCGTGCCCCATACGGGCAATCACAAGGGGGCCAATTTCTTGTGATAAGTCTGGACTGGTCAAAAGCGGAAAACACGTATAACTTTGTTGCTGGGATATAGATACAACTGGCCGGTTAATTAGTGAAGCAATAACCAACCCCGTGTTTGGCATACTCATCCAGTAGGCCCGCGGTGCAAATCCATCTTCGAACCAGTCTTCCGACCTCCGAATTCGGTTAAAGTCATCATGCCACCACATACTTATGTAATAGTCCATGCGATTGTCTAACTCTTGCCTTAAATGAGCTCGAATATCGCGCCACCTATCTTCGTGGAGACCAATACCGTGGGCAACACACCGAAACCCACAATTTCCATCACCTCGCACATTATAAATACTTATGATGTATCGATGGAAAATCTCTGGAATCTGCTCCATCAAATAATCATTAACTTCATCTCCAACGTATAACCTTTGTCTTTGTTTAACTTTGGGACCCATGTATGAACTATGTCTCGCAAGTTCTTTGTTCAAGTCCGGGACTTTTGTAGATCTTGAATGTGTGCTTCTTCGGTGATCTACGGTTGGTACTTTATTCAAGTCTGGGACTTTTGTAGCCTGGGACTTTTTGTCCTTTGCGCTTGGACGTCCACGAGTAC